>RPOG01000892.1:50975-158016 GCA_008086565.1 Thalassoma bifasciatum | reverse complement strand
TCTCTTCACTGGAGTCGCTCTCTGTCCTTCTGAAACAGGAATTCAGCAGCAATTCAAGGAAAAAACGAAACACGAGTCCTTGAGACCCTGACTGCAGCTCTTTTTCACACACACACACACACACACACACACACACACACACACACACACACACACACACACTTCTTACCACAGCATCCAGGAACTTGACGCATCGTCTCAGCTCAGGTCGTGTCTCGCAGAATTGTCTGAAGAGTAAACGTCCGATGGGCTGTCGCTCACACAGGCTGCTGTAATCTTTCTCTGCAAACAAAAACACACAATTATTTTTAAATAAGAGGAGAAATTTAATCCAAATATTCCTCAAACACAAGTCAAATAACATGGGATCAAAATTTTCTTGAAGATCCTCATGAAGAATTTGTATAACAACAAATAAAAAGGTGGAAAAAAACAAAACACTGAACAAAAACAAACCCATATCAATATAATTGATTAGTCAAAGAAATCAAAAAGCTCTGAAAAATTATAATAATCATTCAGTTTGGCAAAAGATTGGATTGAATTTACCAAGAAAAAAAGAAAAGGGCAAGATGACCAGTGAGATAGGGTGAAAAAACATTTTACTAATCACAAAAAATATGTCACTTAACTCAATAAACTCAAAACATGTATTGCTCAATGCAAAACTATTAACTCATTGGAAAAAAAAAATTCTGACCAACAAAAAAAAATTTGTTCCATTTCCTGAAAATAGAGCAATTTTTTCTCCAATAAATGCAAAATCATATCAACACAAACACATGTAAGTTTTCACTGGACACAAAAATATTTAAGTACATTAAAAATTATTTAAGAGACACAATCTTCAGTATGCGAACCCAAAAAAATTCAAAAAGCTATCAAAAAATATTTCATAAGAATAAACTTCAGACCCAAAAAGCTACACACAAAAAAATTAAAAAGTGAACAAAAATGTTTCAGAGAAATAAACTTCAGTATCCGGACCAAAAAAACAAAATGCAGCAAAAATAGAAATAAATCACAAAAGTAATCAAAAAATTTTTCTCAGAAATATTCTCACAAAGTCAATGCTTTTTTTGGAAGTTAAAAAGAATTTTAAAATGTGAAAAAAAACTTGGATTAATGTAAGAATATATCACAAAACACAAATTACTGACCGAGAAAGCAAAAAAAAAATTCACCTACTGTTTTGACAAAATTTTCCTAATTTTAAAATATTTTTTGAAATTTTGATTTATAACATTGTGTATTTTTTGAGACAAAAAAAATTAAATGCAACAATTTTTTTCTCAAACAAAAGAGTTAAAACATCACAGAATGTTAAAATATTTTACAAAAAAAAAACATTTTAAATGAATGAAATACATAAAACGTGATAAAACTGAAAAAAAAAAACAGTAAGAATAGCTCTGTGTTTTGTGAGATACTTTGTTGATATATTTCAAATTATTTTATTCGATTTGTTTTGTGATAAATTAAATGTTTTTCGTTGACCATGTATTGGTCATAAAATGTGAGTGTGGTTGACCTTCAGGGCCACCGTAGAGAGAAAATCTGAGATATTTTGAGGATATTGTTCACTGTGAAGCTTTAGTATAAACTTTATTCATGAAGGTGGAAGTGAAACCAAAGTATTTAGAGCGCCCCCTACTGGCTGACTGCATCCATACAGCTTAAAAAATAAATATTTCTCAGCTGGAGTCACACTTCTTATGAAATCAGTTTGATAAATGTTTATTTAGCCCATGACTTTAAGATGTTAAAAACACGCAGGTTGAAGTGATTTGAACGTCAATGAATAATCCTGAACATAAACCAGAGTCCGTCTGTTCGTCTGTTCGTCTGTGTGAGGTTTTTTTTTTTTTCTGATGCGTCTGTGGCTGTTTGAGCTCGTGAGTCCGGTTTGTGCTCGAGGACGAAACGACGACTCGAAGGAAATGTGATTTGCATGAGTGACTCATGAGGATGCAAAGTGAGTCAGGAGGAGAAACAAATGTGATTCAGGGAGGAGCAGGGAGGTCACGGTCATCGAGGAAAGAGAGCGGAAAGATCCGCAAAAGCAGGAGAGAAAAGTTCATAATTATCTGAAATAAAATCTTCAGGAAACTCTCTTCTCTTTGGAGCAGAGACTGTTTTTGGTTCTTCATCTTTAACGACACGCTCATTTGAATTTATGACAAAGATGCTTTGAATGTTTCTGAACTTTGCCTCCTGAGTGTTTTGTTTCCATCTTCAAAGGTTCAAACAACTCGGCTTCACACGCAATTTCAAGACGGATTCATTTATTCTTTTATTCTTTTATTATTATCATTATCTTTCTCATCTTATCACATTTCAGTGCATCATTTTATCTCAATGTTTCTGATCCAATCATGTCACTTTATTTCATCTCAAATTTCATCTTCTTTCATTTAATCATCTCATTAAATATAATCACATCATTTATCTTATTAGAATTTATCTCATTGCATCAAATCAACTGATCATCATCCTCCTTACAATGCAAAGTGACCCCTGCCAATCACTCAATGACACATGCCAATCACTCAGTGACACCTGCCAATCACTGAGTGACACCTACAAATTGCTCACTGGAACCTAGTAATTGCTTGGTAACACCTACCAATTATTCAGTGACATCTGCCGATCGCTGAGTTACACCTGCCAATCCCTAAGTGACACCTGCCAGTCGCTCAGTAACACTATCAAATGCTCAGTGATACCTTCCAATTGTTTATTGACACCTGCCGATGAATCAGTTGCACCTACCAGTTACTCAAGGACGCCTACCAATCACTCAATGACATCTTTCTATTAGTCAGTGACATCTACCAAAAACTCAGTGACACCTGCTGAGGCCACCTTCCAAAACTCAGTGACACAGTTGCTAAGTGAAACCTCCTAAGTATTCAGTGACACATGCCAATTCCTCAGTAAAACCTGCTGATCGCTCAGTGACACCTGCCAATCACTCAGTGACACCTACCAAAAACTCAGTGACCCCTGCCAATTGCTCCTTGGCACCTATCAATTGTTGGGTTACCCCTACCGATTATTCAGTGACACCTGCCAGTCGCTCAGTTACACTTTCAAATGCTCTGTGATATCTTCCAATTGTTTATTGACACCTGCCGATGACTCAGTTGCACCTACCAGTTACCCAAGGACGCCTACCAATCACTCAATGACACCTTCCTATTAGTCAGTGACACCTACCAAAAACTCAGTGACACAATTTCGAAGTGAAACCTACTAAGTGTTCAGTGACACCTGCTAATGGCTCTGTGGCACCTACCAATTACCCAGGGGCACCTGCCAAAAACTCAGGGGTACTGCCATTTGCTTAGTGACACTTACCAATGACTAAGTGACACCTACCAATTATTCCGGACTGAGGGATTGGCAGGTGTCACTCGGGAACAATGGCACATCATAAGCCACTTTTGTAACTGTTCATGTTCAACAATGAGTTTGTTTAAAAACAGAGAAGATGGGAAACGAGAATTAACAGCACAATAAAAATCAATCCTAACAAAGACAGATTCCATTTTTATTTTTTTTTTCACTGGTGGAAACAAAAAGAGGAAAACTGAAGCTGTAAACTCTCCCAGTGAGATAAAAACCTGAGAGCTGGACCTGATGGAGCCGCGGCTCAGATGACATTAGTCCCATTTATGAATGGATGATGGGAAATGAGTCATTAACGGGACGAGAAAACATTATTAGAAAACAATTAAAGGAAAACTCCACCCCAGTCGTGACTGATCAACGCAGGATTCAGAGAGAGAGACTGAAAACAAGAAGATACAGTTAGTTCTGTTCTTCCCTGGTTAAACTGTATTTAGGTCCTGATCCATGTTTTTATTTTACTGCATCTCTCACTCAGCTGATCATCACAAACATGATTATACTAACAACAGGTTGCATCATGGGAAACGTAGGATTCTGCCTTGAAGAGAAATGAAGATTTCTGTGCTTCTTAATGTGAATCAGTCAGGACTCGAGACAAGAACAAAAACCACTGAGATTAGATGAAAGAAGTGAGATGGAGTAAGACAGTGAGATAATTGTTGGATAAAATATGACGTGATATAATGAGATGAAACGAGATGATGAAATTAGATCTGATGAGATAATT
This sequence comes from Thalassoma bifasciatum, assembly GCA_008086565.1. NCBI lineage: Eukaryota > Metazoa > Chordata > Actinopteri > Labriformes > Labridae > Thalassoma > Thalassoma bifasciatum. The sequence continues at coordinate 153,875 of RPOG01000892.1, read as the reverse complement.
ATTTGATATGATACCAGATGAAATGAAAAGCAGTGAAAACTGATTAGAATAGACAAAATCTACAAAAATATGCCAGGAAGTTTGAATTTAACTTGGAAAATCCCCAGTTTGCTGCAAATAATGACACAAAAGTAGCTAAAAAGAGTGAAAAGTAAAAACTGTAGCTGATAGTTGGACACATTTCCAAGCAGTAATAAAGTAGCAATAAAACTGAGTTTGAGGAAGTAAAAATTGCAGAAAAAGCAACAAAAATTGGTATTTAAATTGGGATAAAACCTGAAAATACTCAAAAAGTAGCAAAAAATGGTTCAAAAGTGGCAAAAAAGGAGTGAAAAGTGACTAAAATGGGCAAAGAGCAACAAAAACTAGGCAGAAAAATTTAAAGGAAACTTAAACAAATTCAGTATGAAGCAAAAAATGGTGAAAAAGTGATGGAAAACAACAAAAAGTGGTTAAAATGGACAAAGTCTACAAAAATATGCCAGAAAGTTTGAATTTAACTTGGAAAATCCCCAGTTTGCTGCAAAGAATGACACAAAAGTAGCTATAAAGAGTGAAAAGTGTCAAAAATGGGCAAAAACAACAAAAAATTGGTTAAGAAAATTTGAATTGAACCTGGAAATTACTGAGATAGTATCAAAAATTGGTCTCAGAGTGACAAAAAAGGAGGGAAAAGTGACTAAAATGGGCAAAAAGCGACAAAAATCAGCCAGAAAAAAAATTGGAGGAAACTTTAGAGAATTCAATATTTAGCAAAACAGTGAAAAAAGTGATGAAAAGCAGTGAAAACTGATTAGAATAAACAAAATCTACAAAAATATGCCAGAAAGTTTAAATTTAACTTGGAAAATCCCCAGTTTGCTGCAAATAATGACAGCAAAGTGGTTTAAAAGAGTGAAAAGTGGCAAAAATGGGCAAAAACAACAAAAAATTTGCAAAGAAAATTGGAAGTGAACCTGGAAAATACTGACATAATGTCAAAAAATGGTCCTAAAAGTGGCAAAAAGAGTGAAAAATGACTAAAATGGGCAAAAAGCAACAAAAATCAGCCAGAAAAAGATTTGGAGGAAACTTAAAAAAAACAATAGTTCGCAAAACAGTGAAAAAAGTGATGAAAACCAGTGAAAACTGATTAGAATAGACAAAATCTACAAAAATATGCCAGAAAGTTTGAATTTAACTTGGAAAATACCCAGTTTGCTGCAAATAATGACACAAAAGTAGCTAAAAAGTGTCAAAAATGGGCAAAAACAACAAAAATCACCCAGAAAAATTTTGGAGGAAACATAAAAAAAATTCAATATTTAACAAAACATTGTAAAGTTCTACAACATTTCAGGTATTAGAAATATTTCACTGTCTGTGATTCGAATATTGCAACAGGACAGATTGTGATTAAATGCCCAGCCCTGTCAGCAGGTGTTTGTTTTTTATTTTCTTCTAATTCACGAGACTTTCTCTCCAGTCGTCTCTTTCCTGAAAGGTACGATGCAAATACTCTGCGATTTAAATGAGTTCAGGAGAAAAACACGTCGTCACAGACTGAGTGACACAGGCAGGAAGTTCAACAAGCGTCTGCACAAAACCACACGAGATCAACAACGAGCGAAAGAGAAAAACTGATCGAGTTTAAACAAAATGGGTAAATACTCAAAGATAAGAAAGAGTGAATGAGGAGGAGACAGAGACTTGATTGTTTCGACCGTTAAAGTTTCTGAAGTAGAGAGTGGGAGGGAATCTTGAGAAAGATTCAGGAAACCGTCGACTTCCTTCTCTTTTTTTGAAAAACAAGTTCTCTTTCCATTTTGTTTTGACTCTCTCCTTATTTCACCTCTGTTTTCTCTCAACATTAACATCCAGTTTTACAACCACATCTCCATCTGAAACCTGCAAATCATGCTTTGAGTTCAAAAAGTTTTCAATCGAACGGAATTTGTGCAGATTCAGATCTTCTGTATAAAAAGTTGTGGCTTCCTGTTTCAGCCGTTGCACTGAAAAAACACTTTGCAAACTAAAACTTAAAGCAAACTGCACGTGTCACTGAGCTGATGTGAAACGACAGATTTCTTCCCATGCAGTGAAAAATAAAGACATTTGCTAAAAGGAAAAGTTAGAGATGACTCATATGAAACTCGATTTTTTACCGCGAGCAAAACTGAAACATCTTTCAAACATCCGGGAAGTAAAAAACGATCACGCAATCTGCACAGAAGTAGCTCAGTGCTCTGATACGTGTCAGTAACGTTAGTGAATCCTGGTTGTGTCCTACCAGGTCTCATCTTGGTTGAGGTTGGAGTGGTTCGTCTCGTTTGCATTGGACCGAGAAGTAAAATAACTATCTGAGAGTCCAAACTTGTCTAGTGACGTCTTATTGACGACGTACACCTGTCCTTAGTTGTAATCGTGTTTGTGTAATCTCACTGTTTTAGCCTTTAGCTCCTGATTTAGCCTTTAGCTCCTGATTTAGCCTTTAGCTCCTGATTTAGCCTTTAGCTCCTGATTTAGCCTTTAGCTCCTGTTTTAGCCTTTAGCTCCTGATTTAGCCTTTAGCTCCTGTTTTAGCCTTTAGCTCCTGTTTAAACCTTTAGCTCCTGTTTAAGCCTTTAGCTCCTGTTTTAGCCTTTAGCTCCTGTTTTAGCCTTTAGTTCCTGTTTAAGCCTTTAGCTCCTGTTCTAGCCTTTAGCTCCTGTTTTAGCCTTTAGCTCCTGTTTTAGCCTTTAGCTTTTTTTTTAACCTTTAGCTCCTGTTTTAGCCTTTAGCTCCTGTTTCAGCCTTTAGCTCCTGTTTTTAGTCTTTAGCTCCTGTTTTAGGCTTTAGCTCCTGTTTTAGCCTTTAGCTCCTGTTTTTGTCTTTAGCTCCTGTTTTAGCTTCTAGCTCATGTTTAAGTCTTTAGCTCCTGTTCCAGCCTTTAGCTCCTGTTTTTAGTCTTCAGCTACTGTTTTTAGTCTTTAGCTCCTGTTTTTGCCTTTAGCTCCTGTTTTAGCCTTTAGTTTCTGTTTTAGCCTTTAGCTCCTGTTTTTAGTCTTTAGCTCCTGTTTTGAGTCTTTAGCTCCTGTTTTAGCCTTTAGCTTCTGTTTTAGCCTTCAGTTCCTGTTTAAGCCTATAGCTTCTAATTTAGCCTTTAGCTCCTGTTTTAGCTTTTAGCTCCTGTTTAGGCTTTAGCTCCTGTTTTAGCTCCTGTTTTTAGTCTTTAGCTCCTGTTTTTAGTCTTTAGCTACTGTTTTTGCCCTTAGCTCCTGTTTTTAGTCTTTAGCTCCTCTTTTAGCCTTTAGTTTCTGTTTTAGCCTTAAGCTCAAGTTTTAGCCTTTAGCTCCTGTTTTTAGTCTTTAGCTCCTGTTTTAGCCTCTAGCTCCTATTTTAGCCTTTAGCTCCTGTTTTAGCCTTTAACTCCTTTTTTTAGTCTTTAGCTCCTTTTTTCAGTCTTTAGCTCCTGTTTTAGGCTTTAGCTCCTGTTTTTAGTCTTTAGCTCCTGTTTTTATTCTCATAATTCAGGGAAAAATTCAGAATTTCGGCCTTTAGCTCAGATTTAAAGACAAAAATTTAGCAATTTTACTTTAGTTCATGACAAAAATTTTAACCTCAAGTAAAAAAAAGTTGTTCTGGCTTCGCACTTTTCTTGTCACATAGTCAGAATCGTGGCTTTTGTTTACAAACTCTGAGTTATGAGGAAAATGTTCTTCATATTTTAAAATAAAAATATCAGATGTGAAAATAAGTGAAACAGAAAAATGATCTTTCTTCCACTGACTCTAAACTGAGAGTGTTTCTCAAAGCGTCTCCTGTTCCTGGTTGAGTTCCTGGGGGGTAAAAAGGTCATTACCCCCTTGATTTATGTCCTTATTTATTTCATGTGACTAAATATGAAAAACAGACACAAACACATCTTTTATCTCTGCACCCGTCCCTTTGTTTTGCGTCGCCTCGCTGCACCTGAAGGCGCTCGGTTATCAGACGTCGACATCAGCGCGTCGTCTCTAACGGACGTCCTCCTGTTAACAACGTGTCCGTGTGTTTACGCCGAGCGCCCGCCGTGCCTTGTATGGACGTGAACCACAGGCAGAAACGGCCTCCAAACGCAAACACGCCGTGATAGGGGTAATATTTCACATCCGACTGACTCCACACGCTGCTGCAGTTAACCTGAGAGGAGGTCAAAACACTCGAGGGGGAAGATCAGCAGACGCTCGGCGTGAAATATCGAAGAGGAAAAACCAGACAGGGTCACAGCGCAGCAGCGTAAATACTTAATTTATGACCACTTCCAGGGAATTTTGAGGTTTCACTATCAGGACTAGAGCAAATGTCCTGTTACAATATTCTAATGTCAGACAGTGAAATATTTCTATAACCTGAAATGTGTCAAAATATCAGATACAGTTTTTAAAGCAGATGTTTTCTGTTCTACACCAGAGTTACTCAACCAAAGAGACAAACTGTTAAAAACTACCTTTACAAAAGAAACAATACAAGTGGAGAAATGAGCCAAAAAACAGCAAAGAGGAGAAATAAAACTTTGTTTGAGGTAGTAAAAATTGCCAAAAAAGCAACAAAAATTGGCTTTTTAATTCGGATGCGACCTGGAAATACTCAAAAAGTTGCAAAAAATGGTCCAAAAGTGGCAAAAAAAAGAGTGAAAGTCACTAAAATGGCCAAAAGGCAACAAAAACTAGTAAGAAAATTTAGGATGAAACTTAAAATAGAATTCAGAAAGAAGTAAAAATGGTGAAGAAAACAGTGAAAAGTGATAAAAATGGCCAACGTCAACAAGAAAGACGGAAAATAGTCAGTTCGTTGCAAAAAATGGTTCAAAAGGGGTAAAACTGAAGGGAAAAGTGACAAAAGTGGGCAAGAAAGATTTTGCAGGACACTTTAAAAAATTCAGAAAGTAGCAAAAATGGTGAAAAGTGGTAAAAACGGCCAGAGTCAACAAACATATATTCAATTTGGAAAATAGATTATTAAAAAAATGGTTCAAAAGTGTTAAAAAAGAGTGAAAAGTGACTAAAATTGATAAGAAAATTGGAGATTCAACCTGGAAAATAGTGAGAAGGTTTAAAAAATGTTCCAAAAGTGATAAAAAAAGAAGGTGAAAGTGTTTAAATGTGTAAAAATCAGTCCCAGTTGTAGTGGTCGTGGGTTGTTGTTGTTGTGCTGTAATTAATGTAACTGTTCGTGTTCTACAATGAGTTTGTTTAAAAACAGAGAAGATGGGAAACTAGACATAATCGCAATAAAAAAATCACAATTTATATAGGAAATAATAATCCCAATTAGATTTTTTGCAGATAAAAGTGGAGAAAAGAGGCAAAAACAGCAAAGAGGAGCAATAATACTGAGTTTGAGGTAGTAGAAATTGCAGAAAAAGCTACAAAAATATGTATTTAAATTGAGATAAAACCTGGAAATACTCAAAAAGTTGCGAAAAAAATGGTTCAAAAGTGGCAAAAAAGGAGTGAAAAGTGACTAAAATGAGCAAAGAGCAAAAAAAGACTAGGCAGAAAAAATTTGAAGGAAACTTAAACAAATTCAATATGAAGCAAAAAATGGTGAAAAAGTGATGGAAAACAACAAGAAGTGGTTAAAATGGCCAAAGTCTACAACAATATGCCAGAAAGTTTGAATTTAACTTGGAAAATCCCCAGTTTGCTGCAAAGAATGATACAAAAGTGGCTAAAAAGAGTGAAAAATGTCAAAAATGGGAAAAAACCACAAAAGTTGACAAAGAAAATTGGAAGTGAACCTGAAAATAGTGAGAAGATATTAAAAAAAAGGTCCCAGAGTGTCAAAAATAGAGTTAAAAATGACTTAATTGGGCAAAAAGCAACAAAAGTCAGCCAGAAAAAATTTGGAGGAAACTTTAAAAAAATTCAATATTTAGCAAAACAGTGAAAAAAGTGATGAAAAGCGGTAAAACTGATTAGAAAATCTACAAAAATATGCCAGAACGTTTGAATTTAACTTGGAAAATACCCAGTTTGCTGCAAAGAATGATACAAAAGTAGCTAAAAAGAGTGAAAAGTGTCAAAAATGGGCCAAAAATTTGCAAAGAAAATTGGAATTGAACCTGGAAAATACTGAGATAGGATCAAAAATTGGTCTCAGAGTGGCAAAAAAGAGCTAGAAATGACTAAAAATGGGCAAAGAGCAGCAAAAATTACCCAGAATTTTTTAAGGGAAACTTTAAAAAATTCAGTTATAAGCAAAAATTGAGGAAAAAAATGATGAAAACCAGTGAAAAGTGATTAGAATGGACGAAGTCAACAAAAATTTGCAAGAAAGTTTTAATTTAACTTGGAAAATCCCCAGTTTGCTGCAAAGAATGATACAAAAGTGGTTTAAAAGAATTAACTTGCTGCAGCCCATTACGTCTTACGTTGGATTTTAAGGCCGTATCACGTCCAAGTGATGGTGTGAAATTTAATGTGAGTGATTAAAGATAATTCAGATTTATAGCTGCATGAAACTGTGGATAAAGTCTGTAAAGAAGTGACTGAAAATAAATGAATGGTTTCGTTCTGATACAGAAACATCTGATATAACAGCAGCACAGAGACAGAAAAGAAGTGTTTGCAGCTCTGAGAGTCAACAGAAAACTTTCCTCTGGGCTTGTCGTTACACAATTTACACTCCGAGCGTCTCATTAGTTTTATGGTCGTCTCTTATCTGCCGCTGCTATTAAACTGAAAGCAACTCTACTGCTGTTTCAAGGAATAAAAGCATTAATCTGCTTCCTCTTTCTGCTTCTACCACAGTTTCCTCTGTGCTGCTTGGGTACGACTTTTATCTTATCTGCTCTCAAACATCGCAAGGTTTGTTTCTGCTCCGTTCACGGTGAAAGAGTCAAATAAGAAGCTGTTTCTCTGTGAGTTTGTGTTGCCTTTAAGCTCAAGATGAGAGTGAGAGAGGGGGGGATCTGGAAAAAAACAGAAATTAATCAAAGAAAAAAGTGAAGTTTCGAAAGCTCCTTCTCTTTTTCCGTCCACGCGTTGGACAGGAAGCAGCGCAATCCGCAGGATTACGAAACATTCGTTTCGATCGCAGAGACAAAAGAGCGGACCACAGGGCTCCGTGCCCACCACAGAACGATGAAGAAACTATTACAGCCAGAGTTTAAAGTTTAAGAATTATAAAAACTGCGTCTCTGTGGTTTCTGTGCTTCAGTTCAACAGTTTGAAAAAGTTTCTGCTGCATCATGATAAGAGGAAGAACTCACTCACATGAACTTTAATCTCAGATATTTTTACACAACTAGTCCAGTTTAGAGCATAGACTGTATAATGAGTGGATGTAACGACGTTTGGCTCAAACTGAAACCTCCAGCAGATGCCCCGCCCCCTGGTGTCTGGCTGCAGTATAGGTCATAAGCCCCGCCCCCTGGTGTCTGGCTGCAGTATAGGTCATAAGCCCCGCCCCCTGGTGTCTGGCTGCAGTATAGGTCATAAGCCCCGCCTCCCCATGTATTCCAGATATGAGCCGGAAAACTTTAAAAAATTACGATACCTCGTAGAAACGTTTCTCTCATCTTTACTCTAAGGTGGTATGATGATGTCATCTGGCTGCATGGTGTTCAGGTGTTTTTTTTCTGAGAAGTTAGTTTCTCATTAGTTATTGGACGTTAAAAACCGCGATATAAGTTTCGTTTTACGACAGTTGACAGCTGCCGTTCGTGAGTAGTTTTTATCGGGGATATAAGAAACTTCAGGAAAGAGCCAAAAGGAGACTAAACCTTCTGAAGAAGAAGAAATAAATATTTTTATTTCTCTTTTTTACTTGGCTCCACTGGAAATTCTCTACTGCGCAGACTCTGGCTGCACAATGGCGGCTACAGAAACGTTTTTTTTGGCTTCAAAATCGTAGAACGGTGACAGGCACAAGCACGCTGTTTATTCTATAAACAGTCGATGGTTTAGAGCAAGAGCTGCAATTTCAGTGAATCAGCTGCTCTTAAACCAGCCCCTATTGGCTGACAGCTCAGGGATGCAGCCAATCAGCAAACAGTAAGATGTTTGATGTGTTTAAACGTCTTCATCGTGCCTACTTTTCGTCTTATTGTCAACGAGCTCAGTCTACCATGTGAAACGTTGCTGCTGCTCCGCCTGCCTTGGCTTTTCAATTACTAAAAGAGGAGAAGTGTGTTCTACCTACCTTCACTTTTTAAGAATACATATGAAAACACTCAGAGGTTTGCTCTTCCTGCCTTCACCTCTAAGGTTTACACTTGAAAGCATTACATGTGCTCAACCTAGAGCTGCACGATATGGCCTAAAATCAATACCTCGATATTTTTTTGCTATATCTCGATACACTATATATATCTTGATATTTTGATTTTTCCTGTAAATCACTTTATTAAATGTTCAAATAAACCCTTTAATTAATGAAATGACACCAGTATAATGTTTCAAACAGACCTTTCAGTAAGATTTATAACATTTGCTGCCAAAAAGGGAAAAGAAATCAAAATCAGGTCAAGTTTAACAAACCGTTTACTCCAAAACACACTTTATATATTTACATATTTTCAATTCCAGTAAAAGATTTCATTCAGATTTATTTATCTGGTTGAATGTATCACATGACTGTCTCAATAGATTTCTAAAATTACAACAATGAAGATTGAAAAAATTTGAAAATAACATGAACTGAAACTGGGGATGACTTAATCTAACTTTTATTTCCATAAATCAGCTACTTGTTACTGTTTGTGGAGCTGAAAGGATTCTGTTAGTGACTTCTGTCTCTGAGCCTGGACTCTGAAGTTTTGTGGTGTAATGTTAGTTTTACAGTATGCTCTTATTTTGAAGGACACGCAGGTTCATGACAGGAAGTTAGTTGGGCGATAAACCGAGACGTGTGAATGAACGCTCCGTGAAACGTCTGTGGGAATCTTTAATGTGCAACACGACAGTTGGAGGATTCTCCCCCTCCCTCTGTTTACTTAACAGCTCAGAGTTTTATTTTTAGAGCGTTATTAGACCTTTGTGTACGTTTGTGGTGACGCTGCAAAACTTTGATTTCTAAAAACATCTCAGCTCACATTTTTTTGGTATTCAGCGGTAAATAACGCCAAATTAAGCTCATACAGAATGAAACTGAACCTTTAGTTCACGTCGCGTTTGTTTCTCTTCTTTGTGGTGAAGAGCTGGGAGAGAATCAGGTGAGGATCACACAGGTGACAAAGCAGCGTCTTTTCTCTCATCTCCCAACACAGAAACAAACTTACGCAGGAGAGTTTTCTGGATGGGCGGGGGAGTGAGCTGTTCAGTGTGAGAAGAAAATTACAGACTGACGCCTCAAAACATTTACCTGACAACTCGATGGTCGCGATATCGTCATTTTATACAACCCACGTGCAACAACCCGCGATATATCGAGTATATTCCATATATCCCCCAGCCCTACATGCACATTAAAATGATTGGAAGTGAGTTCCCAAAACAGCCATATCACAAAATAAAACATACTGCAATCAAACGATAAAGTCTTGTAATAACAGTCAAATGTAATGAAACTGAAATGTGTTCTATATTCATGAAATGGGTGACATTTAATTAGATTCTGTAGAATAACACAAGTTTCATTTACAAAAGACAAAAAAACTGACAATCTTTTTTTTACCTTAGTGGCTCATTTTGGATTAAACAAGATTTCTGTGACTCTACACCAGGGGTGTCCAAACTACGGCCCGGGGGCCAATTGTGGCCCGCTGTCTATTTTCAAGCGGCCCCCAGCTCTCATCTTACCATGTTAGTTTTGTCACTTAAATTAATTATGTTCTTATTGTTAACATTTACAGTTTCTGTCAAGTGCTTGAAACGAATCTTAATGTATCTTGTAACGTTTCACAAAGATTGTCACTGTGCAAAGGCAACTTTATAAAGCTAAAGCTCTGTACAATCTGCAAAAACACAACAACTTTTACAGCTGACATTTAATAGCATTTGGCATGATACAAAATGTGTTTCATGAGTTGTTTTGAATTTAAAAGAAAAAATATGAAAATACATGAGAGGACCAAAAAATTTAAGATATGAAATGGACCAAAAAAGAAAAAAGTTGAAGCATAAAATGGTTCAAAATGCAGGATCAGAGGAATTTGGGGTTTAAATGTTTTGTAATTGTCGTACAAACAAACATAATAAAGTCCAGATCCTGTCCCTGCCATAAAATTCTCACATATTTTCCCCAGGTTTGGTTTTGTCTTAAAGGTCTGCAATCACAGCACAAGCATGTTTTACTGAACCATTTTTGTTTGTTTGTTTTTTTCAGAAGCCACTAAAAAGAAATAGTTTTCCAATAGAGCGCTCATTTGTAACTTTCACTGTTAGTAAACATGTCCACAAGAGCCGCCGGCCCTTGGTCATTTTCACAGTTTTCAATACGGCGCTTATGGGAAAAAGTTTGGACACCCCTGCTCTACACCAACAAGTTTTACTTTTTGTTGCCAAAGCTTAATAACTTTATGAGTTCACTCTAAAGATAGAAACATTTCTAAGAATCTTAAACTCGTGTTTTACGACCTTATGGAAAAGTTCACAGATAAATCTCGACCCTGAGGGGTTACAGATGTTCCATGTACTCGACTTCACAGATTTTCTGCTTCGTTCTGATGCTTCGCTGAGGATGAGTGAGTTCATTCAGAAAAGCTGAGAGCGAATTAAATCTGGGGAACTTCCCCATTTTGGACACTTGTAAAAGAGCATTATGGGAAAAACATCATGAGCACTGGTTTTCTCATGAGCACACACTCTCTGTGCTGTTGTAGTATAACCACTGTGATTAATAAACAGACAAAGCTCTGTTTGTAGAATAAATGACCTCTGAGACGCAGCGGAAATAAAAATTGACATCAATAAAACAAACCTTGTGACATGTTAATAAAACATGAAATATTACTGTTTAATTAAATCGTGTTTTAGTGTGTGTGTCCATGATTAGCCTGATAATGTGATTTTAGTGTGCAGGGGTCTATTTGAACCTCGGGGCCACCGTAAAGTTGTGAGTTATTTACGCCTGAAACTACAGAAGATACTGTGTGCGCAGGAAACGCAGCGAGACGGAGCTAAAAACAAACGTCTCGATTGGATAAGAGCTGAAACAGAGTTTGACAGAGAATCCTCTGAGTTCTGCCGAGTGTTTCTACACGAATATTCTGTTTGAAGCAGCATCTGCAAGTTTTAGCTGCAGTTCCACAAGTGTCCACTAGGGGCTGGTCCTGAAAGCACCAGAAACCACATACACACCCATTCAAAATGTTGATTTTCACAGCAGAAATCTGAGTTTCTTTTTTTTTATTTGTGAATTTATTTTACATATAGTGACGACGGACCATAGGCTTCAAAATTTGCCACATGAAAAACATAAATGGGATCCTGGTAGAGTTTTTGTAACGTGTCTGTTACGTGTAGTGTTAGCGAATCCAAATACATTAGCTCCTGTTTTAGCCTTAAGCTCCTGTTTTAGCCTTTAGCTCCTGTTTTGGACTTTAGCCACTGTTTTAGACTTTAGCTCCTGTTTTAGCCTTTAGCTCATGTTATAGCCTCTAGCTCCTGTTTTAGACTTTAGCCCCTGTTTTAGCCTTTAGCCCCTGTTTTAGCCTTAAGCTCCTGTTTTAGACTTTAGCTCCTGTTTTAGCCTTTAGCCCCTGTTTTAGCCTTTAGCCCCTGTTTTATACTTTAGCTCCTGTTTTGGACTTTAGCTCCTGTTTTGGACTTTAGCCACTGTTTTAGCCTTTAGCTCCTGTTTTAGCCTTTAGCACATGTTATAGCCTCTAGCTCCTGTTTTAGACTTTAGCTCCTGTTTAAGCCTTTAGCCCCTGTTTTAGCCTTTAGCTCCTGTTTTAGCCTTTAGCTTGTATTTTAGCCTCTAGCTCCTGTTTTGGACTTTAGCTCCTGTTTTAGCCTTTAGCTCCTGTTTTAGCTTTTAGCCTCTAGCTCCTGTTTTAGGCTTTAGCTTGTATTTTAGCCTCTAGCTCCTGTTTTAGCCTTTAGCTCCTGTTTTAGCCTTTAGCTTGTATTTTAGCCTCTAGCTCCTGTTTTAGCCTTAAGCTCATGTTATAGCCTCTAGCTCCTGTTTTAGACTTTAGCTCCTGTTTTAGACTTTAGCTCCTGTTTTAGCCTTTAGCTCCTGTTTTAGCCTTTAGCTCCTGTTTCAGCCTCTAGCTCCTGTTTTAGCCCTTAGCTTGTATTTTAGCCTTTAGCTCCTGTTTTAGACTTTAGCTCCTGTTTTTAGCCTTAAGCGCCTGTTTAGTCTATAACTTCTAATTTAGCCTCTAGCTCCTGTTTTAGCATTTAGCTCATGTTTAAGAATTTAGATTTCTTTTTATGTCCATTTATGTACGGCACTTTATTTCAGCTGTGGTTGTTTTTACAATGCTCCATGAATAAACTTGAGTTGAGTTAGCTTCTGTTTTAGCCTTCCTCAAACTTCCTCAGTAAGTGTGGTGTTGTCATAGCAACTCAGTCTCGCCGTAAATCAATACAGAACACTAGGAATTAGCTTTTAGAAATAACCAATTTTAGTGCTGATTATCTCATTTTAAGTTGTGGATTATGATCAGATATATATTTTCACTCTTCTCTGCATTTTCTATGTCTATACTTTATCCACTTTCCTATCCTCCCAATGAAGGCATTAAAAGTCTAATTGAAATCAAAGAGTTTCCTCATTATCATATGAAAATGAGAGTTTAACTACAGATTGTTTTCCCTAAAAATAATTTTTTAAAAAAACTTATGAGTTATCTGTACCCTCAGCATAAATGGGTCAAACCCATGATTGAAAACTGAAGCAGCTGCTCAACACTTGTCTCACGTCTCCTGAGGAAGATTTAAAGAATCAAAAAGTGTCCGTCACAGCGTTTCAGGGTCTCGATGTCTAACCTTTGAGGTCTGATGGTGAATGCACGAGTTTAGCTGAAGCGGCGTCAAAAAAAAAAAAAACAACAGAAACAACAGGAAGAAGTCACCAAAGGCGTGATTAATCTCTGCGACCGCCAAGAGGAACACGTGAGATTTTAACGCTGCGTTTGAGGAGCGTGAATTTACCTGTGGTTTGTCGCAGCTCTTCACACAAACTGATGTGGGGAAACTGTAGCAGCTGCTTCCATTTCTTACTCTTTCCTTTTCTGTTCCCGACACCACCTGAAAAACAGAAACAGACACGTTTGAGCGAGGATTCTTTGTAAAACTGGGCAGTTCATCGCAGTTTAGATAAAATCATAACAAGGCCTAATGGAATATTCTAGTCTCAGAAACTGCAAAATTTAATCTTCAACTCAATTTAACTTAAGAGACAAAGAGAAAAAAATCTAGGTGGTGAAAAGTGGCAAAAACAACAAGACTAAGCAATGAAAATGAGTTCTAAGTGAAAAAACGTGCAAAAGCAAAGAAATTGAAAAGCAAAAATGGCAAAAAAAAAAAAAAAACTTTGGGAAACATTCTAAAAGTAGCAAAACATGGTCCAAAAGAAATAAAAAAATAAATATAAGAATAAGCAAAAAAAATAGTTTTAAGTGAAAAAATGTGCAAAAGCAAGAAAATTGACAAGAAAATGGCAAAAAAAAACTTGGAAAATATTCTAAAAGTAGCAAAACATGGTCCAAAAGAAATAAAAAATAAATATAAGAATAAGCAAAAAAATTAGTTTTAAGTGAAAAAACGTGCAAAAGCAAAGAAATTGACAAGAAAATGGCAAAAACAACAAGACTAAGCAATGAAAATGAGTTTTAAGTGAAAAAATGTGCAAAAGCAAGACAATTGACAAGAAAATGGCAAAAAAAAACTTGGAAAATATTCTAAAAGTAGCAAAACATGGTCCAAAAGAAATAAAAAAATAAATATAAGAATAAGCAAAAAAATTAGTTTTAAGTGAAAAAATGTGCAAAAGCAAGAAAATTGACAAGAAAATGGCAAAAAAAACTTGGAAAATATTCTAAAAGTAGCAAAACTTGGTCCAAAAGAGGCAAAAAAGACGATAAGAATACACAATTAAATTGAGGTTTAAGTGGTGAAAATGGTCTAAAATGAAAGATAATTTGACAAGAAATATGGTTTAAAAAAAAAAATCGAAGAAAATATTCTAAAGGTAGCAGAAATTGGTCCAAAAGAGACAAAAAATAAATATAAGAATAAGCAAAAAAAAAAAGAGTTTTAAGTGGAAAAATGTCCAAAAGTAAGGAAATTGACAAGAAAAATGGCAAAACAAACTCGGAATATATTCTCAGGCAGCAAAAATTGGTCCAAAAGAGGCAAAAACAGCAAGAATAAGCTATAAAAATTAGTTTTAAGTGGCAAAAATGGTCTTAAAGAAAGAAAATTGACAAAAAAAATATTTTCAAAAGTTAGAAAATATTCTGAAAGTAGCAAAAAAAAAGGTCCAAAAGNAGCCTTTTCTTTTCCTGTGCTTCTTCTTTCTGTGTTGAGTAAGACGTGTTTCAGTCAGACTTTCTGCAGAATCAGTTTCTCTGCTTCCTCTGTGTCACTGACGACCGTCGGGGATCTCGTTTTCTCTCTTATCAATCGGCTTCTTGGTAATTTCTGCCGCTGATACTATCGTCTGTTTCCTGCACACAAAGAAAACATCTTGTTTGCTTTGTAACTGAGACAATAATCTATTTTAACTCTTCAGTCAGAGCAGCTGCCGGCTTTATTTGAATACCAAATCCTGAAGGCGAGCACCGCCCTCTTCTTCAGAGAGAAAGTTAGTTTAGTCTGAGAGGAGAGTTTCATCTGTACGACCTGGTTTAAGCTTCTTTTTATCTTTTCATCAATCACTTATAGATTTAAGGTTTGATTTTAGAGCACGTGGTTCTTATATTCAGAGGCCAAAGTAGAGAAAAAGCTGAACACGCCTCCGTCTGTTGTTGTGTCTCGTTGTTGCGGTGAATTAACGTGCGCTGAGATCTCTTTCACCCGCTCTGCAGCTCCTCACTTCCTCTGGTTTCTCTTTGTTCTGATCGAGCGACTGATTCTCAAAAACACAAACGCTGAAGCTGTGAAGCCTTCAGCTCAACGTGAAGACGACGTACAGTTGAAACCTAAACTGAAAATCAAATCTTCGTCCTTCAGGGCCTGATTAACCTCGAGGAGACTCTCAGTCACACAAATTCAATTCAGACAACTTTATTATCCCACAAAAACTGGAGCAGCTTGTGCATGAAAAGCATCATTCAGATAAAAGTTATTGGTGACGAACATCTGAAAATTGAGGAAAGATTTAACTGTGATGCTTTCAGTGAAATAAACTGATAAACAACCAAATTAACTCAAAGAGAGGAAATTAATCTTTATTGAAAGATCAACTTCACAAATCTGAAGAGGATTAAACAACTTCCTTAAACTATTAACTTTATTTTTCCTATTTGATTTTACAGAAAAGACAAGGATCTTTTATCTAGAAGAAGTTGTTAGAAAATATTAAAGAACTGACCTGTTTTTGAACACTAAAATTCTGTATTAATGTACTCAGAATATTGGAAATAAAAGTCAGAATTGGAGGGAAAAAGTTGAAATTCTAAGGAAAGGTCAAAGAAAAAGGTCAGAATTCTACAAAAAAGTTGGAATTCTAAGAAGAATGTCAGATTAAAGAAAAAAGTCTGAATTTTAGAAAAGTAGACACAAGTCAAGAAAAAAAAGTTGAAATACCCAGAAATGTCATCATTCCATGAAAACGGCAGTTATTAAAAATAGTCACAGTTCCCACCAACAAGATGGAATTTAAACTCAAAGTAGGAATTTTAAGTAAAAAGCTGGAATCGTTGGAAGAAGGTCCAAATTCCTCAGAAAAGTTGTAAAAAGTTGGAATTCAAAGTGAAAAGTAAAAACCTAAAGAAAAAGTAGGAATACTAATGGCCCTTTTCCACTGACTCGTCTCAGCCCTATTCTACTCTCCTCTACTCGGTTTGTGTTGTGTTTCCATTAGCGCGGTACTACGCAGCAGACGCCAGTTTTTAGTACCTACTCTACCCTGGTTCTAAGCGAGTAAAGCTGATACTAAAAGGTGACGTGGACGGACTGCCGGTCACTCATTGGTCAGAGAATGTCGTCTCTGCAGCTTCTGACTCTGAACAAATCACTTACAAGAGGCAAAGGAATAAGTCAGCGACGGGTTTTTAATGACATTTAAACCTGACGGCACAGAACCAGACTGAATGAAGACAAAATACAGCCCTAAAATGCTCCTTCATGATTCCTAAAGAAGTTAAAAGTCCTTTTTAAACCAAAAAGAAGTTAACAGCAAAGATAGTTGGCTTTAAAGAGTCTTTTAAATTAAATCAAAGTTGGTCGGTGCAGGAGCGATCTGTCTGCCTCGAGAGTCTTTAAGCACCAATCAGTCCATTAATCCACAGGGAACCAAAAAGGAAAACCAGTTCAAAGAAGAATGATTGATCAACAAAAAATCTCTGCTATACCAGGCCCAAAAATCAAAAATTAAAGTGATCTCACTGGATCCAGGGAAGAGTTGATGTCAGGAAGCAGCTCCTTCGTTTTCCTCCGCGTGCAGCAGCACCAGGCTGTTGTTTACCTCCGTTGTCATGACGACCCACATTGAGCCGCTGTATTACTTTAATGAAATCTTTTTAAAGCTTTGTTTTTTCCTTTAAAGACCACGGTGGCACATATGTTAGTACAAAATGATGTTTGTGTGGCGTTATAGATGAACATGCACGCACTTCTGCGCAGCACTTTAGCGCAGCTGTGTTATAAGATCCACGCCCACCGTGAGTCTGTAGTCGGGCTAGAGGAAAAGATAAACAAACCCAGTAGAGACGAGTAGAGTAGAGCTGGAATTGTATCATGGAAAAGCGTCACTAGTTTGTTTTGCATCAGTAAATCTGAATCAGATCCTTTATTCTTCATTTTATCAAGAGCAGAAGAATTAAAAGGTTTCTTTCAAAAACACAGGTGAAAAAGTTGGAACAAATATCCAGAAACTGTGTCAGTAAAAACTCTATATTTCTTTAAAAGAAGATGTGAACATTCAGAAATAACTGGTATAACTCACATCAGCTGATGTTTAACTGCAGTCTGAGGAAACTTGTGATTACACCAGCAGTGGAGCCAATGAATTTACAATTCACACAATAATCTGATTAAACAAGTATTTGAGGTATTTTATGGCAAAAAAAAAAATATCAGGAAGACACTAATTTTGCAGCATTAAAAGCTTTACATGTTAAAAGTTCTTAGTTTTTTGTGGGCCTTTAATTCCACCATTAAAACACGGTATGTGACAAAATAAAAGCTTCAAAGAAAAGAGGAAAAATGCAATACTGTCACATTAACATCTTTATTTACGTTCTTTTTCATTTGCAATTGAAAAAAAAAAGAATCTAATTTATAGTTTAAAATATCATATTTTAAAACTTTTCACATAAATATCTTTTAGTGGTTTGTATCTAAGTAAATATCAAATTAACTAGTCATCTATAAAGATATTTGGTTCATTGTTTATCATAAAATAATGTACTTAAATTGCTTATGCAGATTTAAATCAAACTGTATTTTAAATCCAAAATAAATCAATTATTTATGTTCTTTACTTAATTCAGTCACTTAAACTATTAAAGAAGCTCAAATGAATAAAAACAAAGCTATTGTACGATATGCATTTATTTGCAATATTTTTGTAATATTTTTGTCTTAACGTAAAACCAGACGACAAAAAACGGAATAACTGGTCCGGCTTGCAAGGACAGGAAAGATAAGCAATAAAACTGAGCTTAAGGTTGTAAAAATATCAAAAAAGAAACTAAAATTGGCATTCAAATATGGAAATAGTTGAAAAGTAGCAAAATATGGGCCAAAAGTGGCAACAACTAAGAGTGAAAAGTGTCAAAAATGCCCAAAAAGCAACAAAATTGGCAAGACAGTTGGGAGAAATCTTGGAAAATAGTCAGTTTGTTGCAAAAAATGGTTCAAAAGTGTCAAAAAAATAAGGTAAAAGTGGTTAAAATGTGTAAAAATCAGTCCCAGTTGTAGTGGTAGTGGGTTGTTGTTGTTGTGATGTAATTAATGAAACTGTTCATGTTCTACAATGAGTTTGTTTAAAAACAGAGAAGATGGAAACTGGAAATAATTGCAAAAAAAAAATCACAATTGCAATACAGGAAATGTCAACAGCAATTAGATTATTTTTTCAAATCGTTCAGCCCTCTTCAGCGTTTCCACTGTTTAATGAAAGTTCACCACAGAAAACAGTTTCTCCTTACACCGTGGTTTCCCTCAGGCAAATTTTGAGGATTGATTTCCAAAAAAAATAGAATTAGCTTCTATACTGATGAAGTGAACTATACACAAACTGTAACAGATTTATCAAAGATTTACTCAAAGTGTGTAACCGAATGGTTTTAGGGTCAATGAGGTGACGTCCCCTTTTTTTGTGTCTGAGTGCAATATTTCCTTCCATCATGAATTGAGTATTTCATCACATGTATTTCTTTATTCTATGAAACCTGTGTTATTTGAACACATCTTTAAACTATTAAAATATAACATGTTCTTTTGTGTTTTGCTTTTTAAAAATACGTTTTTAGACCCTCTTTTTGTCATTGACCCTTTAATGTTTTAATAATGAAGATCTGGACCAAGAAGTGCCGTCCAACTGTAACTGTTTTCTGTGGTGAACTTGCATTAAAGCTGCATCTAACTCTTTTGAAAACGACCTCCAGTGGAAACAGTGGAAACGCTGATGAGGGCTGAACGATTTGCAAAAATAATCTAATTGCTGTTAATATTTCCTATATTGCAATTGTGATTATTTTTTTTTTGCAATTATTTCTAGTTTCCATCTTCTCTGTTTTTAAACAAACTCATCGTAGAACATGAACAGTTACATTAATTACAGCACAACAACAACAACAACCCACTACCACTACAACTGGGACTGATTTTTACACATTTTAACCACTTTTTACTTATTTTTTTACACTTTTGAACCATTTTTTGCAACATACTGACTATTTTCCAAGTTTCATCCCAACTGTCTTGCCAATTTTTGTTGCTTTTTGGCCATTTTTGACACTTTTCACTCTTAGTTGTTGCCACTTATGGCCCATATTTTACTACTGTTCGACTATTTCCATATTTGAATGCCAATTTTTGTTTCTTTTTTGACATTTTTATGGTTGCGCCACCTGACATTTTTGGGTGCTCAAATTAAAAATACTAAAAAATAATGAACCTAAAAACTTTGAAATGTTGGTCAACTACTGAAATCTGTTAGAAAACATAATTCTTCACTCAGAAATATATTTTTATCCATTTTCAAAGAACTTTTTAAAAATACATTTTTAGACCCTCTTTTTGTCATTGACCCGTAACCGAATGGTTTTAATGTTTTAATGAAGATCTGGACCAAGAAGTGCCGTCCGAAAACTGGAGCCTCTGACTTTGCAGAAACATTTTATTCAAGTAATCCACCAAAATAATCTTTGTCTAGTTTATTTCTACAGTAGAAATGATCAAATTTACAGCCAGAAGAACACAAAAGAGGTCTGAGAAGCTCATGACCTCATCTCCACCTCTGCCTATTGGTCAATTAACCTCCTTACTTCATTTTCTGAGAGCAGCTTTCAAAACAGCTGATAGGAAGTGGCAGGTTATCCAGCATCACCACGTCCCTAAACCATCAAAATCTTGGATAATTTGGCTTCAAAGCTGCAAAGAAGTCCGTTCACTAAATTTGTAATTTGACTTCGAAATTTGGACATCTCGTTTTTCAACGGTGTTCCTCAAAGCTCCGGTCTAAGTCTTCTACTCTTTCCTGTTATAACCTGAAATGTGTCGAAACATCAGCTACAGTTTTTGCAGCAGATGTTTTCTGTTTTACACCAGAGTTACTCAACCAAAGAGACAAACTGTTAAAAACTACCTTTACAAAAGAAACTATACAAGTGGAGAAAAGAGGAAAAAACAGCAAAGAGGAGAAATAAAACTTAGTTTGAGGAAGTAAAAATTGCCAAAAAGCAACAAAAATCTGCATTTAAATTGGGGTAAAACCTGGAAATACGCAAAAAGTTGGCAAAAAGTGGCAAAACAGGGGTAAAAAATGACTAAAAGAGACAAAAAGCAACAAATGTTGGCAAGAAAATTTCGTAGGAAACTTTAAAAGAAGAAAGAAAGAAAAGAGGCAAAACCAGCAAAGAGGAGAAATAAAACTGAGTTTGAGGAAGTAAAAATTGCCAAAAAGCAACAAAAATTTGCATTTAAATTGGGGTAAAACCTGGAAATACGCAAAAAGTTGGCAAAAAGTGGCAAAACAGGGGTAAAAAATGACTAAAAGAGACAAAAAGCAACAAATGTTGGCAAGAAAATTTCGTAGGAAACTTTAAAAGAAGAAAGAAAGAAAAGAGACAAAAACAGCAAAGAGGAGAAATAAAACTGAGTTTGAGGAAGTAAAAATTGCCAAAAAGCAACAAAAATTTGCATTTAAATTGGGGTAAAACCTGGAAATACGCAAAAAGTTGGCAAAAAGTGGCAAAACAGGGGTAAAAAATGACTCAAAGAGACAAAAAGCAACAAATGTTGGCAAGAAAATTTCGTAGGAAACTTTAAAAGAAGAAAGAAAGAAAAGAGGCAAAAACAGCAAAGAGTTGGAAAAAAAAACTTAATTTGAGGAAGTAAAAGTTGCCAAAAATGGCATTTAAATTGAGATCACAACATGGAAATACTCAAGAAGTATCAAGAAATGGTCCAAAAGTGCCAAAAAAACGAGTAAAAAGTGACTAAAATGGCCGAAAAGCAACAAAAATTAGCAAAAAAAAATTAGAGGAAACATGAAATGGTGATAAAAAGTGATAAAAAACACTGAAAAGTTGGGAAATGGCAAAACACATTATTTTCATTTAAATCTTGTACAAGAAATCAATCATGCCATTGCTGCCAATTTTTATTCATACTTGATTTGCATCTGTGCAATATTACATTATTAATTGTATGGTGTTAAGCTTTGGTTGTTCCATTTTAAATGATAAAGTCAAACTTGTTTTGGTCCAGACTAAAAGGTTCATTGTTGTATCTGGAGAAAGATTTTCCAATAAATGTCAATGTTGGCAACTTCATGACCAGAACTTCTTATTCCTATATTATTGGTGGATATGGAATTCAACCAGCTCCTGATGATCATGTTCTTTCAACTCATTCATTTTTGCATCTTTCGCTACTTAGAGCTGAGCCGTGTCAAGTTTGCATAAACAAATCTGTCTCTTTTATGGCTAAATCTAATAAAGCCTGTAGTCAGTCTGTCCAGCAGATAAGGTAATAACGGTGATAATAAAAGAACATCTTGTTTGTGCTGCAGAGAGGTCAGGGGTCAAGGCCTGACCGGTGCTGGGACATGCTGTGCCTTGCTCAGGGGCTCTTTAGCTGGGTGCAAACACTCGGTTTTAGGGACATAAGCTGAAATGAGTAGATAAGCTCGAGTGAGGGATCATTGCACTCGTCTTACTCTGCAGATGGCTATAGGATTATGGTGACAACCTTTTGTCCTGTTGGAAAAACAATAACACGATGATGTTTCCATTATAGAGCGTTTTCTGTTTGTGCAATTTTTGCACAGTTAATTATTCTATTCCGTCTATTTGTTAAAGTTGATTGTGTTCTTCTTTTATTCTCTTTTTTTATTGTATATTTGTATATATCTATTATTCTCCTTTCTATGATTAAGCTTGCTCCGGGACCAGGGTAACCTAATTTTATGAATGACAATAAAACTCCTTGAATCCTTGAATCCTTGAATCCTTGAGCTCCCCCTCCACATAAGAGTATCCACCTCACTGTCTGTTTTTAAAACTCGTCTTAAAACCCACTTTTATTCCTTGGCTTTTAACCCACCATGAGACTCGACTCTGTTTTCGTGTTTTATGGTTTGTTTTTAGTTATTGTTTTACTTATTGTTTTTATTGTTCTTAAATTTGTTTTTAGGAACAATGAAACAATGGAGCAATAAGTGTTATATATGATTTTTTTATCTTTGTTTCAGTGTTTTTTCATATGTGTACAGCACTTTGTTTTCAACTATGGTTGTTTTTAAAGTGCTCTATAAATAAAGTTGAGTTGAGTTGCAAATTCTCCTGCAGGGAAACCTGAAGAGCTATCATCCACTTAAGAGCGACTACAAAGCTGTAACATTTGCTCTGCAGCATTTGCAGTTCTGACATTTAGCTGACCTATAAACCTGGAGTGACTTAACAAGATCTGAGGAGCCCAATAGGTATCAAAACACAACTCCCATAATCCAGGCTTCACAGCATACCAATAAAAAGCCATCTTCAACAGGAAGACTGTGAAACAAAAACAACACATTTGCTTTACAGTGCACAATGTACAATGTACAATGTACAAACCCCAGCACAGCAGAGCAGCTGTGCCTCAACATCCTGTTTCGCAAACGTCAGGACGATGCTGCAACATCAGCAAGGGAAGCCCGATGTGTCGCTGCAGACACATTTTCACAGTTGCAACCCCTTCCGGACCCCTTAGGCTTCAAGTCCCATTTAACCCCCAACCAAACCCTATAGAGAAATCCATCAACTTTCCTCACACGTGGATTTGACTTCTTAAAACAACACACACAGAAATATTATCATATGTTTACGAAACTAGAGGGCTTATTCTTTAATTCGGCTTGCATTAATTGTGATTTAAGTCTTTAAATATGAAGCTAAATCCAACAATCTTGGCCCCTCGACGTCTTCTTCAGCTGCGCTTGTTCCAACTGTTAGTGACAGCTCATAGAGAGCAACGTCAACAAGGAAGAGACATACAGGCGTAACAAAGCGATTTAAAGAGATTATTTCTGAGCCGAATTATCTATTAGTATCTTTAAAAATGTTTAAAATCATTTGATTAGTTACAGCATGTGTGTGAATATGAATGTAACCGAGAAAAGTTTCAACCGCAGAAGTTTTGAATGGAGTTCGGTGCGCGGAGCGAATGGCGCGTTTAAGGTGGAATTACTGTCCGCACAGAAGCGCATCGTCCTTAAATGTGTGCATTAGAAGTAAAAAGGTGCATTAATGTGAAAGAGGAGTGTGATCATGCTGGTGCCGGTGTGTAGGAGCTGTCAAAGCACCTCCTCCATCCTCACCTTCCCGAGCTTTCAGCAGCACCGTGTTGGCGACGATGTTCTCCAGCTCCATGTTGATGCTGTCAGGGGTCACAGCAGCAGACGGAGACCCCCCCCACCCCCGGCGGCCTCAAACACAGTTTATCCTCCACAAACACCGATCACCACCTCCTCCCTCCGCCCTACGAGGAAGGAAAAAATTCAGCCCTCCGTTCCTCCTGTCGTCCGGTATCTGCCCGAGCCCCTCCTCTCCTCTTCCTCCTCCTCTTCCTCCTCCTCTTCCTCCTCCTCTTCCTCCTCCCTCCTCCATCTCTCCGCCCAAAGAGGAGAAACACAAACTTTACATCCTGGTAATAAACTGCCTGGCCAAAAAAAAAAAAAGGTCATGGGTCAATGACAAAAAGAGGGTCTAAAAAATAATTTTTAAAAACTTCTTTGAAAATGGATAAAAACATATTTCTGAGAGAAGAATTGTGTTTTCTAACAGATTTCAGTAGTTGACCAACATTTCAAAGTTTTTAGGCTCATTATTTTTTAGTATTTTTAATTTGAGCACCCAAAAATGTCAGGTGGCGCAACCGTAAAAATGTCAAAAAAGAAACAAAAATTGGCATTCAAATATGGAAATAGTCGAACAGTAGCAAAATATGGGCCAAAAGTGGCAACAACTAAGAGTGAAAAGTGTCAAAAATGGCCAAAAAGCAACAAAAATTGGCAAGACAGTTGGGATGAATCTTGGAAAATAGTCAGTTTGTTGCAAAAAATGGTTCAAAAGTGTCAAGAAAAGCAGGTAAAAGTGTTAAAATGTGTAAAAATCAGTCCCAGTTGTAGTGGTAGTGAGTTGTTGTTGTTGTGCTGTAATTAATGAAACTGTTCATGTTCTACAATGAGTTTGTTTAAAAACACAGATGATGGAAACTGGAAATAATTGCAAAAAAAAATCACAATTGCAATATAGGAAATAATAACAGCAATTAGATTATTTTTGCAAATCGTTCAGCCCTCATCAGCGTTTCCACTGTTTAATGCAAGTTCACCACAGAAAACAGTTACTCCTTACACCGTGGTTTCCCTCAGGCAAATTTTGAGGATTGATTTCCAAAAAAAATAGAATTAGCTTATATGGGTCAATGACAAAAAGAGGGTCTAAAAAAGTATTTTTAAAAAGTTCTTTGAAAATGGATAAAAACATATTTCTGAGTGAAGAATTATGTTTTCTAACAGATTTCAGTAGTTGACCAACATTTCAAAGTTTTTAGGTTCATTATTTTTTAGTATTTTTAATTTGAGCACCCAAAAATGTCAGGTGGAGCAACCAAATATATGAAAATATATTTATATGTTCCTGTTATTTTTTCTGTGTGAAATTATTGGCAAGTATCTCTCAAGTGTCTGTAGTGACTCATACATTTTCATTTTGTGTGTTTCATTTCTTTTATTTGTGAATAAGNAAAAAACCTTTTTTATCAGTATTTCAGAGAAATCTACAAACTTTTCCACTTGGTCACAAATGTCATTTGGGCTCCTCTGGCTGATGCAGTTTCCTGTTTCCTGTTTTATTCTCTTCACTTTAAAATAAAAGTCTAATGTTACGGTTGCACCACCCTGACATTTGACAAGGTGAAAATTACGGGACAAAAGTTTTTAAAATTTCTCAACAGCTTTAAAATTCTTTTTATTTGCAAAGAATGTTTTATTTAAAAAGGTTGAAGCATAAAATAATGCCACTGTATTTTCTAATTTCCATTTACAATAACTGACATTCAATTTTTAGAGTTTAATTACTGTGGATACTTGTCAGGACGGTTGCACCACCTGACATTTTGGGGGTTTGAGGAACCAAAACACAAAAAAACATGTTATATTTTAATAGTTTAAAGATGTGTTCAAATAACACAGGTTTCATAGAATAAAGAAATACATGTGATGAAATACTCAATTCATGATGGAAGGAAATATTGCACTCAGACACAAAAAAAGGGACGTCACATCATTGACCCTCATACACTCTAATATTTGGTTGGACCGCCTTTAGCTTTGATAACATTCGCTGTGGCATTGTTTCCATAAGCTTCTGCAATGTCACAGATTTATTTCCATCCAGTGTGTCATTAATGTTTCACCAAGATCTTGCATTGATGATGGTAGAGTCTGACCGCTGCACAAAGTCTTCTCCAGAACATCCCAAAGATTCTCAATGGGGTTAAGGTCTGGACTCTGTGGAGGTTAATCCATGTGTGAAAATGATGTCTCATGCTCCCTGAACCACTCTTTCACTATTTGAGCCCCATGAATCCTGGCATTGTCATCTTGGAATATGCCTGTGTCATCAGGGAAGAAAAACTCCATTGATGGAAAAACCTGGTCATTCAGTATATTCAGGTAGTCAGCTGACCTCATTCTTTGTGCACATACTGTTGCTGAACCTGAGCAACTGCAGCAACCCCAGATCATAACACTGCCCCCACAGGCTCGTACAGTAGGCACTAGGCATGATGGGTGCATCACTTCACCTGCCTCTCTTCTTACCCTGATGCGCCCATCACTCTGGAACAGGGTAAATCTGGACTCATCAGACCACATGACCTTCTTCCATTGCTCCAGAGTCCAATCTTTATGCTCCCTAACAAACTGAAGCCTTTTTTTCTGGTTAGCCTCACTGATTAGTGGTTTTCTTAAAGCTACACAGCTGTTCAGTCCCAATCCCTTGAGTTCCCATCACTACTGGATGGAGCCAAACAGCCAAATGTCATTTGATTTATTTGAGTATATCAGAATTAGCTTTATGGCTTTATTTTGCCCCTTATTATGAGTCAGTCCAGGATAAATAACATGCAGAAGTGATGCACTGTAACTCATCTAGGAATCGATAGATAACTGACTCCACTCTCCGGCTCATCTCTGCACAGATCAATGAATGCACGGCGATGCATTAAGGCGCATTAAGAGAGACTTTGTCTGTTTTCTGTGTGCAGAATGACGACAGCAGCCGGTATCGGGTTGATAGTTATTGATCAGCATTTAGTGATTGTTACTCCAGGAGGCTCACTTTATGGAGAAAACTCCTGCAGAGAGAGGAGGAGGAGGAGGAGGAGGAGGAGGGCAGACTGACCTGAGCCGTTCACAGACAATAAGGCCTCTGACACAAACCAGGGGAGAAAATACAACCAAAGAGCATCATGGGATCAGGTAAACAGCACCTGTGGAGACATCCTTACCTGGGCACTTTAAATAATAGGGGTCAATGAGGTGACGTCCCCTTTTTTTGTGTCTGAGTGCAATATTTCCTTCCATCATGAATTGAGTATTTCATCACAACTGCAACCGTAACATTAGACTTTTATTTTAAAGTGAAGAGAATAAAACAGGAAACAGGAAACTGCATCAGCCAGAGGAGCCCAAATGACATTTGTGACCAAGTGGAAAAGTTTGTAGATTTCTCTGAAATACTGATAAAAAAGGTTTTTTCACTTCATTGGTGACTGGAACAATTTCCATGTCAGGTGGTACAACCAATGTAATAATGTGAAATGTTATTTTAACATCAAATTATTTATCTTACTCACAAATAAAAGAAATAAAACACAAAAAATGAAAATGTATGAGTCACTACAGACACTTGAGAGATACTTGCCAATAATTTCACACAGAAAAAATAACAGGAACATATAAATATATTTTCATATATTTGGTTGCACCACCTGACATTTCTGGGTGCTCAAATTAAAAATACTAAAAAATAATGAACCTAAAAACTTTGAAATGTTGGTCAACTACTGAAATCTGTTAGAAACATAATTCTTCTCTCAGAAATATGTTTTTATCTATTTTCAAAGAACTTTTTAAAAATACGTTTTTAGACCCTCTTTTTGTCATTGACCCATAGGTTTGAAAATATTCTCTTATGTAAACTTTGTGACTTCAGCCCAGAATTTTCTCTAATCTAACGCAGCCTTTGTTGATACAGTTGTGCTCATAAGTTAAAATAACCTTCCAGAATTTATGATTTATTGGCCTTTTCTCAGAGACTATGAATGAGAGCACAAAAACTTTTCTTTCACTCATAGTTACCACCAAAAAAAACAGGAACATGTCCAGGAAAAAGAGGACATCCTAATTTAACTGGATTTTTTGTTAACATTTTTTCAAACTAAGGTTGAAAACTAAGATAGTTTTACTATACTGACCTCTACTGTATGGAGAAGAAACTACATGTGTTCATGTCAAGTTCCTGACAAAATAATATTCTAATGTTT
Source organism: Thalassoma bifasciatum (assembly GCA_008086565.1). NCBI lineage: Eukaryota > Metazoa > Chordata > Actinopteri > Labriformes > Labridae > Thalassoma > Thalassoma bifasciatum. The sequence goes on along the minus strand of RPOG01000892.1, from coordinate 126,552 downwards.
TTGTTTTTTTGTTTTTCTCATGTCTTCTACTTTTTACCTCAGAATTTAGATTTTTTTATCTCAAAATTTTGACTCCATGCAGGCCAAAAAAATCACCACACCAACTTTTGATTTCTATTATTACAACCTGTGTAAATACGCTACTAAACACTTTCCTCACATAATTTGTCTTGATTATAAATCAGAATAAATGCGTTTTTTTTTTTATTTTAGGTTTTCTTCTGCTTTTCATAAAAAAACACTTTCTGCCAGTCAAAAAATTAAAAACCTGCATTGTTTACTTTTGACACATAAGTCGAGGTTTGACATAAAAAGTCTTTAAGAGTTTTTTATCTCAAAATTTCAACTAAAATATCTCAAAATTTCAACTGTAGCATCTATAGTTTGACTTTATTATCTCAAATTTTGGCCTGCGGTCTCGAAATTTTAACTTTGTACGAGCAAAAAAAATCTCAACAAAGCCAAGTTTTTATTCTTTATGATTTAAAGTTGTTTAAATGGACTTAATGTTGGATTTCCCTGTGCTGTTTATTAAACTCGTTAAGTTTTTTTTTTTTACTTTTGAGCATTTCTCCTGACTTTTATAAAGCCCCCTTTTTTCCATCCAAAAACATAAAATTGAAAAACCTGCATTTTTTAAAAACTTTTTTGTACGTAATAGGTCAAAGTTTTAAGATTAAAAGTATTTTTCAACTCAAAATTTTGACTTTGATTCTTCATTATTGACTTAATAACCTCAGATTTTAACCTGTTATCTCAAAACTTTGACTTTATGCGGATAAAAAAAAAATCTCAACAAAGTCAAGTTTTTAATTTATTCATTATTTTTTCAATTGGTTGAAATATGCCTCACAATCTTTTATTATTTTTTTAAAGACGAAAAAGGAAAATTAAATTTTTCTTGAAAAAACAAAAATAAACAAAGGGTTAAAAATAAAGGGGGCGGGGCTTGACGTCACATGACCGGAACAAAACAAACCTACTTCCTGTGACGCTGCCCACGTGTCTTTCTCCTCCTCTTCTCCTTCAACACAGTTTCTCCTTTTCACCGGGGAAAAACTGAGCAAAGATGCCGAAAACAAAGCAGTCCAAGCGGAGACAGAGGTTCGACTACAACCAGGACCGAAAGAAGCTGAAGAAGAAGTTTTTAAAGAAAAACAACCCGAGAATAGAGAAGTGAGTTAGCATTGGGAGCTAATCTGAGCTAACACATGTGAGCCTCAGTGTTCCTGAAAAACAAGTTTTTTTCTTCTTTATTTCACCTGTAAACGGACTGGTTTATCTTTGACTAATGTCTTTTTTTAATCTGTAACAGTCGACAGATCAGAAACGCCTGGGATGATAAGAAATCTACAGCAACAAACCTGCAGCAAATGGGATTATCATTTAATCCAAACATCAGTCTGCCCATCAAAAAACCCAAGGTTGGTACTTTTAGACTTAATAACATCAACAATAATAATCATCATCAAAAAACCCAAGGTTGGTACTTTTAGACTTAATAACATCAACAATAATAATCATCATCAAAAAACCCAAGGTTGGTAAACTTAGATTCATTTACTGCAACAATAATAATACATAAAACAAGGTTAGTACTTTTAGGCTTAATAACATCAACAAAAATACATAAAAATCCAAAGTTGGTACTTTAAGGCTTAATTACATCAACAATAATACATAAAACAAACCCAAGGTTTGTACATTTAGGCTTAATGACATCAACAATAATACATAAAAAAACAAGGTTGGTACTTTTGGACTCTTTCACATCAACAAGATCTATAAAGAAACACAAGGTTTGTACATTTAGACTTAATAACATCAACAATAATAATCATCATCAAAAATCCAAGGTTGGTACACTTAGATTCATTTACTGCAACAATAATAATACATAAAACAAGGTTAGTACTTTTAGGCTTAATAATATCAACAATAATAAAGAAAGAAACACAAGGTTAGTACATTTAGATTCATTTACTGCAACAATAACAATCATCAAAAAACACAATGTTAGTATTTTTACACTTATTCACATCAACAATAATAATGATCAAAAAACACAAGGTTAGTACTTTAAGGCTTAATAACATCAACAATAATACAAAATACAACAAGGTTAGTACATGTAGATTCATTTACTGCAACAATAATAGTCATCAAAAAACACAAGGTTATTACATTTACACTTAATAACATCAATAATAATAAATAAAGAAACACAAGGTTATTACATTCAGACTTATTCACATCAACAATAATCAGATTTCATCATGTATACGTAATAGAAAAAGTGCAATAGTAGTGACGAAAATGGGCAAAAAGCATTCATGAATAGCAAAAATTAAACGTCACGTTGTTGTTGTAATTAAAGTAACTGTTCATGTCGTACATGAGATGGAGAAAGAAAATTAATTAAATTAAGCTTTGTTATTAATCCCTTTTGCATCACAGCTGTTTCTGTAAATTCACCAGAATGTTACCAACCATCACCTTTGGTTTCTGTGTTTTCAATCTTAACATTTCATTGGATGTGGAATTAAAAAGGTCTTTAAAATTATGGCTGAATAATCTGCAAAATAAATCTAACTCCAATTATTATTTCCAATTTTGCAATAGCGATATTTTTTGTGCAATTATTTCTAGATTCCTGTCTTATGTTTTTAAACAAACTCATTGTAGAACATGAACAGTTTCATTAATTACAGCACAACAACAACAACCCACTACCACTACAACTGGGACTGATTTTTACACATTTAAACACTTTTACCTGCTTTTTTAACACTTTTGGAACATTTATTGATGCTGTCTCACTATTTTCCAGGTTCACTCCCAATTTTCTTACCATTTTTTGTTGACTTTGGCTTTTTACCTCCATTTTCCTACTTACTGGATTTTTTTAAGGTTTCCTCCAAAACATTTTGCCAATATTTTTTGGCCAATTTCGTCACTTTTCACTCTTTTTCTGCCACTGTTGCACCATTTTGCTACTTTTTGAGTATTTCCAAGTTTTATCCCAATTTAAATGGCAGTTCTCGTGCATTTTAGGCAAATTTTCACTACCTCAAATGTAGTTTTATTGCTCTGCTTTGCTGTTTTTGTCTCTTTTCTCCACTTGTATAGTTTCTTTTGTAAAGGTAGTTTTTAACAGTTTGTCTCTTTGGTTGAGTAACTCTGGTGTAGAACAGAAAACATCTGCTGTAAAAACTGTAGCTGATGTTTTGACACATTTCAGGTTATAGAAATATTTAACTGTCTGACATTAGAATATTGTGGTTTAATCTTATTTATGATTTATTTAAAAGACTGAAATTTGACTTCCTGAAACCTGGAAACCTGTCCTGTAGTTCTCACTTTTAGACAGAAGAGGGCAGCAGAGTGTTGCTTTTTTATTTCTGACCCTTTTCTCTGAAACACTCTTTAAATTATTGATTTATCTTTTTTTGTCTCAGCATTTCCTTCATTTTGAGACAAAGTTTTTGTTTTATTTAGACCTGGAAAAAGCTGTGAGTGCTGGATCTGAGCTCAGTGTGAAGGACTCAATGTTCTTTCAGAGTTTAATCGCTCATTTCAGATCCGTCACGCCGCGTTTGAGAGAGGACAGCTGAAGTCATTTACCCAGAATCCATCTCTTCAGCTTGTTAATGTGTGTTTGTTTCTGTTGAAGCTCCTGAATAACGGCAGAGAGACCAAAACTTCCGCCCACGTCGTGACCAAACCCTACGTCCTCCACCGTAAGTAAACAAAGAGGGTCTAAAAACTTATTTTTAAAAAGTTCTTTGAAAATGGATTAAAACATATTTCTGAGAGAAGAATTATGTTTTCTAACAGATTTCAGTAGTTGACCAACATTTCAAAGTTTTTAGGTTCATTATTTTTTAGTATTTTTAATTTGAGCACCCAAAAATGTCAGGTGGTGCAACCAAATATATGAAAATATATTTATATGTTCCTGTTATTTTTTCTGTGTGAAATTATTGGCAAGTATCTCTCAAGTGTCTGTAGTGACTCATACATTTTCATTTTGTGTGTTTCATTTCTTTTATTTGTGAATNAGTATTTCAGAGAAATCTACAAACTTTTCCACTTGGTCACAAATGTCATTTGGGCTCCTCTGGCTGATGCAGTTTCCTGTTTCCTGTTTTATTCTCTTCACTTTAAAATAAAAGTCTAATGTTACGGTTGCACCACCCTGACATTTGACAAGGTGAAAATTACGGGACAAAAGTTTTTTACATTTCTCAACAGCTTTAAAATTCTTTTTATTTGTAAAGAATGTTTTATTTAAAAAGGTTGAAGCATAAAATAATGCCACTGTATTTTTAATTTCCATTTACAATAACTGACAGTCAATTTTTAGAGTTTAATTACTGTGGATACTTGTCAGGACGGTTGCACCACCTGACATTTTGGGGGTTTGAGGAACCAAAACACAAAAAAACATGTTATATTTTAATAGTTTAAAGATGTGTTCAAATAACACAGGTTTCATAGAATAAAGAAATACATGTGATGAAATACTCAATTCATGATGGAAGGAAATATTGCAAACATAACACAAACAAACCCCTGATATTTGAACTTCCATCACTTTCTGGATGTTTAGAGTTTTTCTGTCCCTAACCTGACTCAACACCTCTGCTCCTTATTTGCTCGTCACACTCAGACTCTGTAAACTTCACATTCTGCTGCCTCAGGTTGCTCCGATGTCCCAGGATGCTTTGTGTGCATCAGCCTGAGCCTTGAGGGAGTTTGTTGAATGAAAGCAGATCTTTGCTGTAGCTGCAGTTTTTCTTTTATTATTGTAGCTCAGGAGAAGGTTCATCCTTCAGCTCTGAGTGATTCCTGTTCCCAGAGTCACGCTGCTCACAGAGACACTTTTCTGAAAGTTCGATACAGTACAAGTGCTCGTTAAATTACCGTAACTCCTCAAACATTCAGGCCACAGAGGAAGTGAGCTCATATTTTTATAAACATTCTGTTTTTATGTCCAAAATCAGGCCAGAGCGACTGAATAATTATGACTATTTTCTGGTGTTTTACCCCAAAGAGGAAACAAATGAAACACAGTTTGACTTTAAGGTCAGAATTTTGATTTTTTTTTCCTCCGTAATTCTGAGATAAAAGTTGAAATTGAATAGAAAAAGTAAAGAAAGTGAAAAAAGTAAAAAAGTTTTTTTCAAAGTTAAATTTTATGTTAAGTTTTTATATTATGTCAACTTAAGTTTTAACTGTCTTAAACTAAATGGTACAAAAAAAGAAAAGGTACATAAGATTTTTTTTTATCATTGAAAGTATGAATTGTAGATGTGAAGACAAAGGCTAAATGGGAGGGTGACAGAGCACAGGCTAAAGGCTAAAACAGGAGCTAAAGGCTAAAACAGGAGCTAAAGGCTAAAACATGAGCTCAAGGCTAAAACAGGAGCTAAAGGCTAAAACATGAGCTAAAGGCTAAAACAGGGGGTAAAGTTTAAAGCATGAGCTAAAGGCTAAAGCAATTGCTAAAAGCTAAAAACATGAGTTAAATGTTAGAACTTTAGCTAATTGCTAGAACATGAGCTAAAGGCTAAAACAATCGCTAAATGCTAGAACATGAGCGAAAGGCTAAAACATGAGCTAAAGGCTAAAACATGAGCTAAAGGCTAAAACAGGAGCTAAAGGCTAAAACAATTGCTAAATGGTAAATTAAAAGCTGAAAGCTAAAGTACATGCTAAAGGCTAAACAGGAGCTTAAGATCAAAGTAGCACATAATAAGAAAAATTTGCTTTAAGAGTTAGTGGAACGTTTTGGATCCTTAGTGTCATTGTTGAATTCACAGTTAATCCCTGAATTCTTGGGAAAGTTGTAAAATCAAAACAGTCCTCTTTAACCAACCTTTTGTCTCCTCTCTGCTGTTTTAATAACAGGTGAATGTGTGTTAAAAGTTTGTTTTTGTGTTTGTGATCAGAGCTGGAGGAGCAGGCTCAACTTCCAGAGAAAGACACGAAGACGTTATCGTCCGATTTGATCGAGTACGTTCAGCACATGATCCGAGAACACAAGGACGACCACAAGGTGAGAACCTTAAAGACACAGACGCTGATTTAAGAGTTACCGTTTGTTTACTAATGACTGAGGCTGAACCATCTGTAAAAAATCAACAAAAAATCCGGTTTAGAAAAAGCAGGAATAGGTGTTAGACTTTGGGACTATTTATCTAAAAATCTTCTGTTTACTTTTTTTTTTTGCTTTTTATTCCATAATTTTGTATGTATTTTGTAGAATTTTGACTTAAATCTAAGAATTTTGACTTTTTATATCAAAATTTCAACTTTTTTTCTCAAACACTGCCTTTATTTCAAAACTTAGGCTTTATCTTAGACTTTGTCGTCTTAAATTTTGACCTTAAATGAGAAAGTTTGGACTTTTTTCACATAATGTTAAATTGATTTCTCAAACTTTGAATGTTATTGACTTTTTGTCTCAGAATTTTGTCTTTATTTCTCAAAATTTCCACTTTTCATATTAAAATATTGACCTTTTATCTCAAAGTTTGAAACAATTCTTACCTTCAGTTTTTATTTTCATCCTCACATTAGAGTAAAAGCTTTTGATGTTTCAATGGTTTGATGTAATTTTCTGTCAAGTTTGTAAATGTTTCTGTACATTGTGAAAACTTCACTAAAGTTTGATTTAAAGTAAATTGTGAATCGAATTGAAATCACTGTATCTGCCAGAAAAATCGCAATTAGATCTTTTTCTAAAACTGGTGTTGAGAAGAAAAGTTTAGAGTCAGGCTGGAGTTTATTCTGAAAGGGCCTCAGTCACCGAGGTTTTACAGCATCGTGGCTCAGATAAAGTCGTGCTCCACTTTAACTCCAGCTTCTACATTTTCCCTGAAAGTCTCTCCCACGGTGCGTTCAAGGTCGCTCCGACGTCCTGAGGTTCGAGGCCGGCTGCCAGACTGTGAAGTCGTCTTTGTGTGAAGGAAACCTCATTTGCCACTTGACTGTTTTTATCTGCCGATAGCGAAAAAGCTCCGACTGTTCGCAGCCTTGAAAACGATTCGATTGAAGGACTCAAACTCTCCCACTGCTGGTTTCTGACTCTCCGGCCTCATTTGAATGTTTCTGTGATTTCTGAGGCAGAGTCATCAGTTCGAGCTCTGTCGTCGTCGGTTACTGAGGAAACACAAACCTTCAGGAGGAAATATTCAAACCTGGACCTGATGGTGAAACGCTGAGTCAGTCTGCCGCAAAACTCCTCTGAAAATGTGTTTCTGTGAAAGAGTCGTGATCAGAAAATCACATTCAGAGTTTAATGCATAAAAAACGATTTTCCACTGCAGGAACCAGGGTCCACATTTAGTTCCTGGGTAATAACTTAATGCTGTCCAGTCATGTTCAAGGTCCTGTAAAGATGAAACAAAATAGGAAAATGTTATTTTTAAAATTCTATGGGGCTGCGTAATAACTGCAGACCAGAACACAGGAGAAAGGCTTAAATTGAAGCTAAAAGCTACAACACTAGCTAAAGGCTAAAACACAACCTGAAAAGTGAAACATGAATATAGCAGCTAAAAAAGGAGATACAGTTAAAATGAGGATTAGAGGCTAAAACAGGAGCTAAAGGCTAAAACAGGTGCTAAAGGCTAAAGCAGGAGCGAAAGAGTTAAACAGGAGCTAAAGGCTATAACCGCTAAAGGCTAAAACAGGAGCTAAAGGCTATAACAGGAGCTAAAGGCTAAAACAGGAGCTAAAGGCTAAAACAGGAGCTTGAGGCTAAAACAGGAGCTAAAGACCAAAGCAGGAGCTAAAGGCTAAAACAGGAGCTAAAGGCTAAAGCAGGAGCTAAAGGCTAAAACAGGAGCTAAAGGCTAAAAAAAGAACTAATGGCTAAAACAAGAGCTAAAGGCTAGAACAGGAGCTAAAAGCTAAAACATGAGCTATAGTCTAAAACAGGAGCTTAAGGCTAAAACAGGAGCTAAAGGCTAAAACAGGAACTCAAGGCTAAAACAGGAGCTAAAGGCTAAAACAGGAGCTAAACACAAAATTAGAAGCTAAGGCTAAAACAGGAGCTTAAGGCTAAAACAAAAGCTAATGGCTGAAACAGGAGCTAAAGGCTAAAGCAGGAGCTAAAGGCTAAAACAGGAACTCAAGGCTAAAACAGGAGCTAAAGGCTAAAACAGGAGCTAAACACAAAATTAGAAGCTAAGGCTAAAACAGGAGCTTAAGGCTTAAACAGGAGCTAAGGGCTGAAACAGGAGCTAAAGGCTAAAACAGGAGCTAAAGGCTAAAACAGGAACTCAAGGCTAAAACAGGAGCTAAAGGCTAAAACAGGAGCTAAACACAAAATTAGAAGCTAAGGCTAAAACAGGAGCTTAAGGCTGAAACAGGAGCTAAAGGCTAAAACAGGAGCTAAAGGCTTAAGCAGGAACTTCAGAGTAAAGCAGGAGCTAAAGGCTAAAACAGGGGGTAAAGGCCAAAACATAGGCCAAAAGCTTTATCAGGAGTCAACGGCTAAAATGGGAGCCAAAGGCTACAACACAAGCTAAAGGCTTAGACAGCAGCTAATGGCTAAAACAGGTGCTTAAGACAAAAACAGGAGCTAATGGTTTACACAGGAGCTTAAGGCTACAACAGGTGATAAAGACTAAAATAGGAGCTAAAGGCTAACACAGGAGCTTAAGGTCAACACTGGCTAGATGCTAAAACAGGAGCTAAAGGCTAAAACAGGAGCTAAAGGCTAAAGCAGGAGCTAATGACTAAAACAGGAGCTAAAGACTAAAACAGGAGCTAAAGACTAAAATAGGAGCTAAAGGCTAAAACAAAAGCTAAAGGCTAAAACAGGTGTTAAAGACTTAAACAGGAGCGAAAGGCTAAAACAGGTGCTAAAGGCTACAACAGGAGCTAAAGGCTACAACAGGAGCAAAAGGCTAAAACAGGAGCTAAAGGCTAAAACAGGAGCTAAAGGCTAAAACAGGAGCTAAAGGCTAAAATCGGAGCTAAAGGCTAAAGCAGGAGCTAAAGAGTAATACAGGAGCTAAGGGCTAGAATAGGAGCTAAAGGCTAAACACAAGCTAAAGGCTCAAACAGGAGCTAATGGCCAAAACAGGGGTTCTGGGCTAAAACATAGGCTAAAGGCTAAAACACAGGCGAAAAGCTTTATCAGGAGTCAAAGGCTAAAACAGGAGCTAAAGACCGAAATAGGAGCTAAAGGCTAAAACAAAAGCTAATGGATAAAGCAGGAGCTTAAGGCTAAAACAGGAGCTAAAGGCTAAAACAGGAGCTAAACACAAAATTAGAAGTTAAGGCTAAAACAGGAGCTTAAGGCTAAAACAGGAGCTAAAGGCTTAGACAGCAGCTAAATGCTAAAACAGGAGCTAAAGGCTAAAACAGGAGCTATAGACTAATACAGGCTAAAGGTGCTGTTTTTATTCTAAGTTGAAACAATGCTACAAACCCATTATTTACGTATTGTTACGTATCAAACTACAGCGCTAAGTTATCTCATTGCCCTGTATCCAGTAAAATGTCTTAAACAAAGAAAAGTAGAGTTTAAAAGATCTGATCTACTTTCACTTTCATTTCCTAAACAAACATGGAAAACCTGCTTTTTAAGGGAAAACCTGAATATTTCTGTCTCACTCAGTGAAAGAAAAGCTTGATAACAGTGAAACTGTGGATGTTAAAGAGGCGTCACTGTCTCTTTTTCTTGTGATGAACTTTTCTGTTTTGTGACTTTTTGCGATTCTGTTTGCTCTCTGTGAACGTTACGGTCGTAAACAGAGGATAAATCCTCCGTCTGTAACTAAACTAACAGCCGTGTTCGCTGTTTCTCCTGCAGGCGATGGCCAGAGACGAGAAGAATTACTACCAGGACACCCCCAAACAGATAAAGAGGAAGATAAACGAGTACAAACGCTGCCACCCGCAGCACTACCAGGCCTTCATCACCTCCCTCACTCCTCCTCCTCCTCAGCCGATGGAGCCGTGACGGGGCTGACGGACTGTTTATAGACTTTCTGAGTGTATGGTGTGTGTGTGTGTGTGTGTGTGTGTGTGAGGAGATGGACTCAGACGTTATCACACAAACCACCTGGGACGAGAAGAAGAGTCGACTCCTGTTTCTGTGTCTAAATGTTGAAGATGTTTCTGTAAAGTTTCATAAAAACATGTTTAAAACTCGTCCGGCAGATTCTGTTTCTTCAATAAACCTGCAGGGATTTAACGATCTCGCTTCAAATCAAGTAAGAAAATCAGATTCATGCCTTTTATCCTCTGACAAAGTGTGTTTTTGTGCGAGGGAAACATGGATAAAGTTGATTAAAGAGCCTGCAGAGCTCCGAGCACAGATCCTGCTCTGTGGAAATCATCATGTTACAGACTGTTTCTCTTCCATCTCCTCATTCTGGGTCAGAGCAGTTATTTTTATGACCTTCTCTTCCCAGAACCAGCTCGTGTTATTGTAAAGAATCTGCGCGAACTCGGTTATGAAACGTTTCTGTGAATATTAAAGCAGAGATATCGAGAGAGAAGCTCAAAGAAATGTTCTGTATTCAGCTCCAGAGCTAAAACGTCAACAGCAGCTTTGATGTGAGACTGAAGATCTGAAAGTCGTCCTGTTAGTTCAGCTCCTCTCTCTGAGCTGACGGCAGGAGGAAAACGGAGAAATGCTGAATCAAAAGTGTCTGAATAAGAATCCAGAACAGGTGTCAGGTACAGGTGACTGAGGGTGCGTTTGTTTGGAGTCATTCTATGACCAAATATCTATGATAAATCTGAGCTGATGAGGTCGGAAATGACAAATCCAGGGATTTAAAACAGGACTAACATTTTGAAAAAGTTCCCAAAACCTCTGACATCAGAACTCGAGAATTCTGACATCAAATAAGTCTTAGATCAAAGCCTCGAGGATTCTCAGAACTAAGTTTTCTGGAATTCTGAGTTTAACGCCAGTAGAATCGTCAGATCACAACCTCTAGAGTTCTAGGATTTTTATTTATTTATTTATTTTTTTTTTAAGCAGAGTTCTGGAATTTTGAGAGCAAAGCCTCCAGAAATCTTCTAAAAAACACTGAGATTAGAGTCTTCTAGAATTATGGGAACAACACTTCTGGAATTCTGACATCAAATAAGTCTTAGACCAAAGCCTCGAGGATTCTCGGAACTAAGTTTTCTGGAATTCTTAGATCTAAGAATTCTAGAATTCTGAGTTTAACGCCAGTGGGATCATCAGATCACCACCTCTAGAGTTCTAGGATTTTTTATTTTATTTTTTTAAGCAGAGTTCTGGAATTTTGAGATCAAAGCCTCCAGAAATCTTCTAAAAAAAACACTGAGATTGGAGTCTTCTAGAATTATGGGAACGAAGTGATCTAGAATGCCTTGTGGTTCCTCAGAACAAAGTTTCTAGAATTTTTTTTTTTTTTTTTTCCCCTAGATTTCTGGAATTATGAGATTAGAACCTTGATGATTCTTAGGACAAAGCTTTCTAGAATTCACTGATCTGACCATTCTAGATTCTAGATTCCTCAGCCTCAAAGCCCATGGGATTGTCGTATCACAACCTCTCGAATTCTGGGATTCTTTTTAAAAAAATTTTAGTTTTGCCATTTTGAGATCGAGGCTTTGAAGATTTCTGTAATCAAAGCCTCCAGAAGATTGAGATTGGAGACTTAAAGAATTATGAGAACAAAATGTTCTGGAATCCTGAATCGAAGCCCTGAGGGTTAACAAAACAAAGTTTTCTGGAATTTTAAGATCTATGAATTCTAGAATTCTGAGCTCAAAGCCAGTGGAATCATCAGATCACAACCTCTAGAATCCTATGATTTTTTTTTTTTTCTAGCAGAGTTCTAGAATTTTGAGACCAAGGCCTTGAGGATTTATGTTACCAAAGCCTCCACAAATCTTCTAAAAACACTGAGATCGGAGTCTTCTAGAATTACGGGAACGAAGTGATCTAGAATGCCTTGTGGTTCTTCAGAACAAAGTTTCTAGAATTTTGATTTTTTTTTCTTCCCAAGATTTCAAGAATGCTGAGATCAGAACCCTGATGATTCTTAGGACAAAGCTTTTGAGAATTCCTTGATCTGAATATTCTAGATTTCTCAGCCTCAAAGCCCATGGGATTGTCGTATCACAACCTCTCGAAATCTGGGATTCTTTTTTTTTAATTTTTCTTAGTTTTGCCATTTTGAAATCGAGACTTTGAAGATTTCTGTAATCAAAGCCTCCAGAAGATTGAGATTGGAGACTTAAAGAATTATGAGAATAAAATGTTCTGGAATCCTGAATCAAAGCCTTGAGGGTTTACAGAACAAGTCGGTCTAGAAAATGTAGAATCTTAATCTCAGATCTCAGTATTGTAAAAAAAATTTTTAGCAGAGTTCTGGAATTTTGAGATCAAGGCCTTGAAGATTTCTGTTGCCTAATAAATGCTTCGATCTAAGTGTAAAGAGTAAAACAATAAAGAATAAACATGATTTTTAAAAAAGAAAACATAATAACTACATTAACACCTGTTCATTTCTTATAAAACAAAACATTATCATGAAACTCTAGATTCCGATTGTTTGTCTTAAAGTTCGAAGATTTCCATGTTGTGACTGAGTCTCCTGGTCTCTGCGTTAATTTTAAAAAACTTTATTAGTTACCAAAGCAAGTGTGACAGAACAAAATGTTCACAATTAGACACAAATGTATGAGAAGCATGCTGTGAAGAAAGAATATAAGAATTTATTCAAATTAACAGCAGTTATAAAAGTGTTACCAATAAAGTTACAAAGCGTAGAGAGTGTTTTATATTTATATCCACATTTACACAAATACAGGACCAGTCAAAGGCCTGGTTCTGGTTTTTATGCTGGTTCTGGTCTTTCCTCTTGTCTCTGAGTCTCTGTCTCAGTTTTCCTGTGTCTCTGTTTTGTTTTCCTGTGTCTCTGTTTTGTTTTCCTGTGTCTCTGTTCTGTAAAAACCCTCAGAGTCGACTCCTGTGCAAACATTTCCTCGTGGCGTCTCGTGACGTCGTCGTCTTGTTGAACCTGTTGAGGGACTTTGGTCGACGTGTTGCTGACATTCGGCTTCATGAACCTTTAGATTCTGTTTGTTTGCACAAAGATGCTCAGTCAGCAGAGAAGTTTTCCACTTCTGTTCACATCTCTGACTTTTTAGGTCAATGTATAGATCCTCACAGACTCTTTGACCCAATGTGTTAACAAACAAACTTCAGTTTCTGCTACAGTTTCACAAATTCTTGCCAAGAAGATTCCTCTAAAATTCCTCATTTATTCTGAGACTGGGGGAAGTTTTTTTTTTGGTTCTCAGATATGTCAGGGGAGTCTTCTGCTTCTTTTTCTTCTTTTGTGATTTAACTTTCAAATTCCCAGAATTTTGACTTCATAAAATGAATAGATGAATGAAAATGTTTATTTTGAAAAATGTAAATTAATAATACTACGCAAACTTTTTTTGCATTTTGAACTTATGATGCTTTGATTTCCGTTTTTGCAGTTTGCCGAGTAGTGTACGAGTTTTTCAAGAGGTTTTAAACCACTTACAATGATCTTATTGATATATTCCATTGACAATAACCTCCGTGTCAGAGAGTAACATCAATGGCCTGTAGAGGGAGTGTTTCATTATTAATTATGAATTAAATACTGAAATTTTATCCCTCAAAATTAAAGAAGAAAAGTCGCTTAAATACACTTTCTTACAAGCTTCTCCAACACAGTAAATTTCAGTGTGTAATCTGTAAACTCGAAGCACTTTAGCATCACGTTTCAGTCATTTTTAACTTTACGGTCAATTTTCTGTTGTTTTTTTCAGTTGCTGTTGTATTTTTGCTTTTGCACAAGTGTCAAAAATTCAGACACGAGTAGCAAAATACTACACTGTTCTTTTTAATCCGGCTATAAACTTGTCTCCGTTTGCTGTATTACCTAACAGTCTCATATCGGTTTGGCGATCTGCCTCAAGTGGACACTCGAAGAACTACAAGAGTTTTTTTTTTTTTTTTTTTTTTCAGTTTTCAAACCAGAGGCTGACACTTCACTCAAACTAAGAGTTCTCTTTTTTTCAATATAAATTTATTATCCAGTCTAAAAGAAAGTGACCTCATACCGTTAAAAAAACTCAGACGGACACGATTTGTTTACGAACTTTCAGCTGATATTTTTAATGTTGGAGAACATTCAGACATGCATGAATCTACATCCACCAGCTCGTTTATATGACACAGGAAAATAAGGAAGAAGCTTCCAGTGTTTAAAACCATGAACACAGTCATGAAAACATTTCTGCAGAACCTTAAACTTCTACATTCATTAAGTTAAAAACCCGTCACTCAGAGCGAACAACGAAAAGTAACTTTAATCTGTAAAACTTGTAACAGAGAGAACGATGACACAGCTGAGCTCCATCTTTTTAGGTATTTATCAAACTCTCTGACTCTTTTCTTTGTTTCCTCTCTGACTTAATGAGGAGGAGAAACAGGAAAAGTCAAAGTGAGGTTATCCAGACACGTTTCTCGGAGACGGCGGTGAAATTAACGGAGCTGCAGCCTCGGGCTGATTCAGGGAAACTAGACAACAACAACAACAACATTCAGCTTCAGTCTGACATAACTGAGAGGAACTTCTCTTTTCCGAGGCCTGACTTTAACCTCACAGTCAAAGAAAAAAAAAAAAAGTGGCTTAAAATTAATTCTAGAAAACAAATATCCCTGTGGTTTCATGTTTTTTAATTTTTTTTCTCTTTTAAATCTGATTCTATATTTAGAATTGTGGAAATAAAAACACGAGTGAACAATGCCAACATGCCTTTCTTGACCCAACTCTGCTGTAAAGACTCATATTTTAATATTGCCTTTAACAGTCAGCCCCCAGTGGACACATGAGGAACTGCAAGATTTTTATTTTTTTTTTTGAGCCAAAGGTTGATTACAAACTGTGAGTTTTTAATTCTTCATTTTCAACCTCCTTTTGATTGGTAACCTGTTCTGACTAATAATAAAAGCCCATAACATCACTTGAAACTTCTACAAGAAAAGAAAAAAATTTTGCTAGATCCAGAATTCCTAGAAAAACAGTCTGAATTTCAAGGGGGAAAACAATAATTTCTGAATAAAATGTTCAAATTCTCAGGGAAAATTCAGTTTTTTTTTAACTTTTTAATTCAACTGCTCATTTCTAATAACATTGACTTTTTTAACTGGCTGAGAACAGTTAGTTTTTTAGTTATTGGTTTTAATTAGTTAACTACATGGGACCAAACCATAGATATAAGAAGGCAAGATGCCTCGTGTGCGCTGTAAGCCAATGGGAAGTAACGTCGTCACATGGCGGCCATCTTGGGACAGGGCTGCTCGCTCACTCATTCCATTACAGTCAATGGAGCCTGGACTTTGAAATAACTGTAGATTGCTCAATTTTCAGCCGATTTTCAAACGATTTGGTTTGTTATAAACGTCAGAAATTCAGCTAATTGACTTGCAAACTTGAGAACGTTTCAAAAAAACTGAGGGGTTTTGGATCCCCTGTCTGCGTTCACTCGTCCAGTTGTTGTGGTTGTTCTCCTCTGTTGTTTTATTGTTTATCTCTCCCTCTCTGTCTGCTCTTTCCCTCTGTCACTATCCCTCATCTGTTTTCACCCTAGTCCGTTCAGGCGGTAACCTTTAACCTTGGCAATGTACAGAAAAAATAAATTACAAAACACTAATAAAAATAACATTTAAAATTTCAAGGGGAGCCTTATACACAAACGGCTCCTCTTGGCAAAGTAAAATGTGTTCTGCAAAATACGGCAGCCGGACCACAATTCTGTTGTCGTGATGCTGAACAGGACAAGGTAAAAAAAAAACAAAAAAACTGAGATTTAAAAATTCAGCCTAAATCATAGCCATGTGAATAAGGTTTATAATACACCAATTTGTTTGTAAATCCGTCAAGAATTGAGCGAGTTACGAGTGTTTTAGTGAGTAAATTATCATCCTTTCCATTGACTACAGCAGCGGGTCCCAAAATCGAAAACCATGAACAATTCCACATTTAATCCATTATTGTAAGAATAAAACCAAAAATAGGGGTTAAAGATAATATAAAATCATGCAAACAGAAAATGTTTTATCGGTTTTTCACATTTCTTTGTTAAAGTTTGATGCAGTGAACTCAGCAAAGTGCACATTAGTCGGTAAATTTTCTACCAATGAGTTAAATTAAGTATCCTCAGGGTTGTTTTTGTTTGTTTATGTCTGATTTTTGATTGGCCCATTAGTGTCGTACCACAGCAGGGGGTCACCAGTCTCTAACGCTGCTATTTTGGGGGTCACAGGCTGAAAAGTTTGGGAACCCTTGGACTACAGTACAAAGCAGGCCTGTTCCTAGATGGTTGCCATGGTGACGACGCTGCTGACTCCGCCTTCAGGGATCTAGCCTTCTTATATATATATGTATGGGACCAAACCACAACTTGTCTCTAACGATGAAGCCGAAAAACTCTCGTCCTGTTGAGAAGAAAGTTGTGAAAAAGCGTGGATTCGTCCTCACGTGGCTCCGCGTTCCAGTCGTGAGAATAAAAATAAAACTTTTTGAAAATGTCAGGAGGTCCCTTTAAATTCCCTCACAGAAAAAAAACAAACCAAAATCTCAGAAAAGCCTCGGAGTAGGAGTCAGAGAGAAACTTCCGGAGCAGAAACTGACGGAGGTGGATCAGGTTTTTGTCTCCGGGGACTCGGATTTGGCAGCTCTGAACGTTTCCTGTTCTGCTTCCCTGACTTTTAAAAAACACACAAACACAACCTGGATGGACGTGAAGACTCGACGTGTGAGAGTTTATACATGAAGCTGACATGCAGTCTGAGTCACAGCAGGAGGTAAAGTCTGTCCTTCCTCGCTCTGCGCCTCCTCTTCATCGTGACTAAGACGAATCCACGGCTGCTATTTTCAAAAAGACTGAGAGGAGGAACAGCACGACTCCTTTAATCACTTTCCTCCTCCTCCTCTGCCTCGCACACACGACAGCTTCGATAAATAAGAGGAGGAGGAGATCAGACGAGCTGGAGCAGGAGGTCCTGGAAGGTGTCCAGGCCCCGGCAGGAGTTCCTCAGGGCCCCGTCGGAGCCCAGCTGTGCAGCCAAGAGGAACAGCTTCCTCTCCTCCGTCACCGAGCCCAGAGACAAGGCTTCGTGCAGCTCCGACACGCTCACGGCGTTGGGTTTATCCTGAGGAGAGTTCAGAAACAGAATCAGTTTGATGTGGAATAACTTTCACTGCTGCTCCTCAAGGACGAGGGAAGTTTAACCCCTCACATCCCGTCTTCCCAGACTCAGTATCAATTCTGACAAAAAAATCAAAAGCTCAAGACTAAAACACAGAATAAAAGCTAAATCATAATCTTGATGCTCAAAAGCTAAAAGCGAGCTAATGGCTAAATTACTGGTTTAAAAAAAAAAAAAAAAAAAAAAAANGAAGAATTATGTTTTCTAACAGATTTCAGTAGTTGACCAACATTTCAAAGTTTTTAGGTTCATTATTTTTTAGTATTTTTAATTTGAGCACCCAAAAATGTCAGGTGGTGCAACCAAATATATGAAAATATATTTATATGTTCCTGTTATTTTTTCTGTGTGAAATTATTGGCAAGTATCTCTCAAGTGTCTGTAGTGACTCATACATTTTCATTTTGTGTGTTTCATTTCTTTTATTTGTGAATAAGATAAATAATTTGATGTTAAAATAACATTTCACATTATTACATTGGTTGTACCACCTGACATGGAAATTGTTCCAGTCACCAATGAAGTGAAAAAACCTTTTTTATCAGTATTTCAGAGAAATCTACAAACTTTTCCACTTGGTCACAAATGTCATTTGGGCTCCTCTGGCTGATGCAGTTTCCTGTTTCCTGTTTTATTCTCTTCACTTTAAAATAAAAGTCTAATGTTACGGTTGCACCACCCTGACATTTTGGGGGTTTGAGGAACCAAAACACAAAAAAACATGTTATATTTTAATAGTTTAAAGATGTTTTCAAATAACACAGGTTTCATAGAATAAAGAAATACATGTGATGAAATACTCAATTCATGATGGAAGGAAATATTGCACTCAGACACAAACAAAGGGACGTCACGGCAACTGAAATTTTTTCGCTGGAAGTGAGTCGTCTTTTCAGAGAAACAGAAAATGGTCTCCCTAGTTAAATAGAACTTCAAATATAAATCTACTTATCTGGGTCTATTTTCATTGGTGTTGTCCACTGATTTTTTTAATATTTGAAGCTTCCTTGGAGATAAACTTTGTGGTTAAAAACGTCTCTTTTTTTTTTTTTTTCACATATTAAGCAGTCGCCTCCTTGACTTCTGACATTCAGCTCGCGGGAAATAACTCGCGGCTAAGTGCGCCGACATTTACCTCCGGTTCCTTCCTCGCTCTGACGGCGTTTCTGAGAGCTGCGGCGCTCTGACAGTGGATGTGACAATTACTCCCGCTCCCCTCGGAGGGTCATGAATAATTCGCTGAGTGCCGCCGCCGAAAGAAAAATGAGGCGAGGAGGAAATGTAGAAATGTTTATTTCAGGAGCCTGATGGATCGTTTCTCCTGGTTAATGAAGGGAGAGCGGTGTGACGACGCCCACGCCGCACGTCTTCAGCTCTTTGTGACGCTCTTTAGCTTCGAAGGTTTAACCCCCGTCTGATATCATTTAACCCTGGGAACAAAGAGGACGTATAACGATGTACGAACACATCTCTGCTGCTGTTTTTTCACTCTTTTCTTTCTCTTCTGTTCCAGGCAGCAGCTGCTTTCCATTAAAACCTGCAGGAGGTAAAACAATTTAGCGAAAGCTCGAACGCTCCCTGATGGTTGTTGTCTTTTTAATTAGCTGGGATTTAACTGAAAGTGTGATTACATGATTACTGACAGGATTTATAAACATGAATTTAACCGGGGAACAGGAATAAAAGAGAAACTAAAGGTATTACACACACTTCATGTAATTCTTCTTTTGTTTTCCTGCTTCTTCAAGCTTCTACAATCTTATTTCATCTATTTTTTCCTATATTATGATTTTTTTTGTGCAAATACTTCCAGTTTCCCATCTTCTCTGTTTTTAAACAAACTCATTGTAGAACATGAACAGTTTCATTAATTACAGCACAACAACAACAACCCACGACCACTACAACTGGGACTGATTTTTACACATTTAAACCACTTTTACCTTCTTTTTTAACACTTTAAGAACATTTTTCTCACTATTTTCCAGGTTCACTCCCAATTTTCTTGACAATTATTGTTGTTTTTGACACATTTGGACCATTTTGTGCAACAAACTGACTATTTTCCAAGATTAATCCCAACTGCATTGCCATTTTTGTTGACTTTGGCCATTTTACTCACTTAAAACTTCTTTTTAAAAGACTTTTGGACCATTTTTTGACAATTTCTTACTTATTTCAAGGTTCACTCTCAATTTTCTTGCCAATTTTTGACACTTTTCACTCTTTTCCAACAAGTTTTGGACTATTTTTTTCAATAAACTGAATATTTTTCCAAGTTTAATCCCAACCATCTAGCCATTTTTGTTGACTTTGCCATTTTTGCTGCTTCTCACTGGTTTTGTCACTTTTTGCACCATTTTTGCAACTTTCTGATTATTTTGAAGTTTCCACCAGAAAATTTCTTGCCAATTTTTGTTGCCTTTTCTCCATTTTAGTTACTTTTCAGTTCTTTTTTTTTTCTTTTTTTTACCATTTTTGTCACATTTTTTTGACAACTTCTCACTTTTTTCCGGGTGTATTCCCAACTTTCTTGCAAATTTTTATTGTTTCTGGCCATTTTTGACACTTTTCACCATTTTATGCCAGTTTTGCACCATTTTTCAACACACGGATCATTTTCCACGGTTTAATCCCAACTTTCTTGCCATTTTTAACTACTTTTCACCATTTTTCAGCACTTTTTCCATCATTTTCGCTACTTTCTGAAATTTTTGCTTAATTTTTGTTGCTTTTGCGACATTTTGGTCATTACTCCTTCCTTTTAGCCACTTTTGGACCTTTTTTTGCTACTTTTTTTGGGTATTTTGAGGTCTTATCCCATTGTAAATGCCCCGTTTCATTAGAAGGAAAAAAGAGTACAAGAGGGAGGAAGAGGGAAAAAAAGCAAATACCAGACGAGGCCCCTGGGATTGGGGTGGGGGGTTTACTGAGGTGTAAAAGTCCCTTAAATGACTTAAACTTTGCACCACAGTGAGAAAAAAACCATCACTGCATCAAACACCTGGTTTACCTGCTTGTTCCCGAGAACGACCACGGGCAGCTGAGGCTCCACCGTCAGCAGGCGGTGCAGCTCGGCCTTCGCCAACGGGAGGCGGCGCCTGTCCGACGAGTCCACCACGTAAACCAGAACATGAGTCCGGCTCAGGTATTCAGACCAGTACCTGCGCAGATCCTCTCCACCACCGACTGCAGCACAGAAAACACAAAAACTCATCACACTTTTCAGAAATCTGCAGAAAGTTTTGATGAAAGCTGCTCCTCACGCCATTTCTCTGGATTCTCTGGAGGAAACGTTCAGCTCTTACATAAAGTCACACCAGCTAATATTTACACGTTTGATCCGCCCAGAATCAGACTTTCCTTTGTGACACAGCAGTTTTCCTCAAAGATTCAGGAACATCAGTTTCACACATGAGAAGCGAAGCAGCCGAGCACTGAGATAAACAGAATCTGATGTTTTTCAATGATTCCTGGAGAGAAAAACACAAACGAGCTGAGGAAGACGAGCTCAAACCTCCGTGTTTGTGTGAAGCTGATGTTTCCTGTCAGTTTGTTTTTGTGTTACGCTCCAATCAAACCAGCACTTTGTATCCAAGCCTTAAACAAATTGTCCGCGGATCAATTTTAAATGTGCAGTGTGCTGAAAAAAGTCATAAATCTACTTTGGCTGAGGGGTGAAATGGGCTCAGACGGCTCTCAGCTATTATTTATACCCACGTTTGCCTTCTGGGGAAATTGGTCTGATTCATTTATTCCATCTTGTTGCCTCCAGAAACGATATGTCAGCGAGACTCCGAGCAAATTATAACCATGCATCCATTTTACCGGCTCTATTTTTAATGCTTCAGAAAGTCTTTGATTTCTGGCCTTCCCAGAAAACTACTTCTACTTTGCATTGATTGTTTTGTTCCTCTTGTTGAGGGATATTAATCCTGCTGTTTGTGGGGGAAGTGTGAGTATTGAGTCACATTTTCTCCAACCTGAAACTGAGAGAGTATCTTATTTAGTTCTTCTGGTGTTTGCAGCTTCTTTGGGGTCATTTTTCAAACTAGCAGAGTTAGATCTGAGAGTCTAACTTGTTTATAAAGATTATTATCTGGATTATTACCCATCAGCTGATGGGTAGATTGTCTCAGTTTGCTATGAAATTCCCTCCATCCAAGAAAAATCTATCCATCCTTACTTTAGTAAAGGTGTCACATCATTATATTTATGTGGAATAAGTTGGGATATGGGACCAAATACAGACATTTGAGGGGTCTTTATGATAATGTGAGTAAAATGTCATGATGGTGACATTTGGCACAGACACTCTCTAAGCACCACTCTGTTATATTGAGATAAAACCTGGAAATACTCAAAAAGTAGCACTAAAATGGTCCAAAAGTGACAAAAGAGAGTGAAAGGTAACTAAAATGGTCAGAAAGCAGCAGAAATGGGTAAGAAGGTTGGAATGAGACTTGGAAAATAGTCAGTTTGTTGCAAAAATTGGTTCAAAACTTGTCGTGAAAGAGTGAAAAGTATCAAAACTTGGCCAGAAAATTGGGGGTGAACCTGGAAACTAGTGAGAAGTTGTCAAAAATGGTCCATAAGTCTTTTAAAAAGAAGTATTAAGTGAGTAAAATGGCCAAAGTCAACAAAAATGGCAATAAAGTTGGGGTTACACTAGGGAAATGGTCAGTTTGTTGGAAAAAAAATGGTCCAAAAGTGTCAAAAACAACTATAATTGTCAAAAATGTTTAGAGGTGACTAAAATGTCCAAAAAGCAACAAAAAAAAGCAAGAAACTTTTGAAGGAAACCTTAAAAAAAAGCAGAAATAGCAAAAATTGCTAGAGGCAAAACCTGGAAGTACTCATAAGGTAGTGCAAAAATGGTGCAGAATTGACAATAAAGAGTGAAAAGTGGTAAAAATGGCCAAAGCCAACAAAAATGGCAAGAAGGTTTGGCTGAAACTTGGAAAATGGTTAGTTTGTTGGAATAAAATGGTCCAAAAGAGGCACTCCCCTCTGTAGTCTGCCTCCCTTCTGGTGGCCTCAGCTTACTTTAAGTTAATTTGGGTTTATTCTGGTTTCTTTAATTTAGTTAGTTTATAGGGGTTTGGGGAATATTTTAATAGCTTTAACTTTTAACTAAACCTCATTTGTTTTGTTTTATGATTGTTTAACAACTCTTTTTTCCCTCCTAGGTTAATTTTCTTAGATTAAATTTAAGTTTAATCTTTTTCTTGATTTAATAAACATTTTTTAAACTTATTTGAACCTCGTTTCTGCCTCCTTCAGTTCGTACCTGTGTCCTTATTTTAAATTTGTTCTTTTAGTTTCAAGGTTTAGTTCCTGGGGTGCACGTCCCCCAGGTGGCGTTGTCGGGTACGAGTTAAACAACAAAATCTCCTCTGCTCATAAAGTAGAACAAAAACACCACCACGCCACACTCTGAAAATATTCCACTACTTTACCCTCAGGACTACAACTTTATTCAACAAACACACATCATTCACACCTCTGTGTGTGTGTGTGTGTGAAGTACGGTGGCCTGCAGGGCGTCAGGACCAACCTCCCGCTGATCCCTGAGCTGCGACTGTAAAGCAGCAGCTGCTCTCTCTGCTGAGCGTCAGGGCGCCGTCAGGTAAGAAGGTTTTTATTCCTGCCACCTCACATCAGCCGCAGCTCCATCCCAGCCCTGTTACCTAGCAACACACCACATTAGGTCCAGCTCTAATGAATTCCTGCCCAGCGCCTCGCCGCCGCCGCAGCGAAGGCGCTGACGACCTGAAGTCAAAGCTGCCTGAGTGCGAGAGCTGTGATTGGTCAGAGCGGAGTCTGGAAGGTCAGTGAGGCGGCAGGTCAGCGCCTCTGCACAGTGGGATTGTGGGAAGTTCGAGCTGTCAGCTGCTATCAAACCGTCCTCGCTCCTGAGCAGAATATTCACCTCAGCGCTGCTCGAAACTACAACACGTTTCAGACTTTTCTCTCTTTTGATTCGAAGACTTTTGTCTCTGTTCACACTTTCTTCACAAAAGTCTGAGAGTTTTCATTTGTGCTCTTTCACACATCAGCAGGTTTTAGAGCAGTGGTTCCCAACCTTTTCCAATTCAGGGCCCACTTTAAGTCTCAAAAATGTTTTCGACCCACATCTGCCCCTATAAATACTAATGCTGTATAATGCTATATAAAACGTGATAACCAGTTGGGATAGTGATTAGATTTTTCGGTTGTACAACATTTGTTTTCTTTGTTTTATTGCATTTTTTATTACATTTCAGACCTGAAATTTGGGGTCATGTTACATACTGGGCTTTAACATGCCTACAAATATTTGAATATGTTTAATATCCCTTAAGTTTTAGCATTTTAATCATTATTCTATTTATTTGTATCTTTATATAATTACCCTTCATTAAATTTCAGACTATTTTGGAAATGGTTTGGCGGCCCACTTGCAATACCTCTGCAGCCCACCAGGGGGCCATGGCCCATAGGTTGGGAAACAGTGTTTTAGAGGATACAAAATAAATAAATAAATAAATAAAACAGTTTGTGTGGAAAGCAAAAGCAGGCAGAGACCAGTCAACCAATCAGACATCGCACTGACAGGTTTGACTTCCTGAACCAAAGTTTTTATTTACCCTCAACTTTTCCAAACCACATCCTGATGGACAGTTTTTAGTGGTTTGATTTAAGTTCTCCCTCCAATTCTTTCCCAAACATGACGCAAGCAAAAGACCATTTAAAGGCTTTTGGGTTCTGCTTCCAACTTTTCTAAGCTTTACACTGCAAAAACTGAAATCTAAGCAAGTCATTCTGTCTTATTTGTAGTAAAAATGTCTTATTGTTCTTAAATTGAGCCACATTCACCAGACCAGGTCATAAAAATGTCTTATTTCAAGTTTTTTTTTAGGACAAAATGAGGTGTAAATTGCTTGTAGCAAGTCAAAAAAATCTGCCAATGGTCACGTAAAGTAGTGTGACAAAACATAGAGTAATGTAAGGAAGGGTAACTTAAGGAACCATAACCTAAAGTAACTTAACTTAAAGTAACGTAACAAAATGTAAAGTATTGTGACGTAAAGGAATGTGAAAAAGTGCAACTTAAAGTAATGTAACAAAACAAAGTAATGCAATGTTACGTTAATTAACGTGACGTAAAGTTACTAAAAATTAAGTAAGTTAACATAAAGTTATGCAAACTAAAGTCATGTAAAGTAACATAATGTAAAGTAATGTAAAAAGTAATTTAAAGAAATGTAACTTTAAGTAATGTAGCTTAAAGTAAAGTTACTAAAAATTAAGTGAGTTAACATTAAGTTATGTAAACTAAAGTCATGTAAAGTAACATAATGTAAAGTAATGTAAAAAGTAATTTAAAGAAATGTAACTTTAAGTAATGTAGCTTAAAGTAACGCTACATAACTTAAAGTAAAGTGATGTAACGAAGTAAGGTTATGCTATGTAAAGTACATAAAGTAGTGTATCAAAATGTAAAGTAATGTAATATACCGCTAAGTATTGTTAAGTAAGGTAACTTGAAGAAAAGTAACACAACATAAAGTAACGTAACATAAATCACATAAATTAAAGTAACATAAGGTAAAGTAACTGGATCAAAGCCTCGCTGATAACAGATCATATTTGATTTTATTTTATGAAATTTATCATTTGAATCTTAGAAAAGATCTGTTTTGTTTACATCTGTAAATCAGGTGATTATTCATAATCTTTAGTTCCTTCTGAATTTATAAGAAATCATTATGAATTGACAGAATACCAGAATTTATTTCTATGAAAAATTATCTCTGAGAATATCAGATTTATTTTGCAGGATTTACATCTGTTTCCTCTGGGATTAACAGCTCTAATTTTGAGAATATTTATAGTTATTTTATGTCATTTAAAGTTACAGATGAAGAATAAAAGTGGCTTTAACTTCAGAGAATATTAAGGTTTTGGGTTTTTCATTTAGGAAAATGACGTTCTGGTAGCCAGGGTTCCTTTTAAAAACTGTACCAAAAAAGAAAAACATGAGAATGCCTTATATTGCTGCCATGAAGAATTTCCAGACTTTAAAGTGGGCCCTGAGTTGGAAAAGGTTAGAGGCGACTGAAACATGTTTGTAAACCTTTGTGTCTGTCAGGGAACATGTTGTCCTGACGGAAAAGGAAAATCACGAACTCATCGTCACACACAGCTTGCAGAAAATATCAGGAACTTGCCCAGATGTTGTTTTTCACTTCCTTTTAGCACAGATTCAAACCTCAGCAGCTCAAAGCTTGGATCCACTTCCCTCCCTGATCTGATCTGCATCTTTTCATCCCCAGTTAAAAGGCTTTTAGCTGCATTTCCCTCACGTCCTCCTCAAAGAGCGCCGGCGCTCCTGAGCTGTCCGCTTCCCTCTTCATCAACGTCAGCCACACAAAGCCGAAGACGTCCACGCCGCTGAGACGTCCAACCTTCGGACTGAGTGGGCGGTGACATGTGCTGCTCTTACTTTCAGAGATGAGAGAGAGATTGAAGCTGCGCACTCATCTCTGCGTTCAGATCAGGAATAAATCAGCCGAGCGTGACACAAAACGCCTGCAGAAACTCAAAGCGAGGCCGGCGTTTGGCGCTCGGACTCGTCTGAATGTAAAGCAAAGTCACGCTGGTTATTTTTAGTGCGGCGAGGCTTTCAGACGAATGCTAATGAGCAGGGTTTGTTTATTTGTCAGTAAACAAACTTTCTCCCATTTTAGACCAAAATGTGATGTAAACCGCTTCATTTGCATCGGAGGGAAAGTGAATCAGCAGCAGACGAGTCGACGTACGCCAGAGTGAGCTTTGATTAAATTAGATACAGGGGATCTGATTTAAAACCATCTGAATAAACAACATTATAAACTTTCAGAGCTGAATTATTTCTAGTTTCCATCTTCTCTGTTTTTAAACAAACTCATTGTAGAACATGAACAGTTTCATGAATTACAGCACAACAACAACAACCCACTACCACTACAACTGGGACTGATTTTAACACATTTAAACACTTTTACCTTCTTTTTTTATCACTTTTGGAACATTTTTTGATACTTTCTCACTATTTTCCAGGCTCACTCCCAATTTTCTTGCCAATTTTTGTTTTTGCCCATTTTTTTCCATCTTTCACTCATTTTTACCACTTGGCCCGTTTTTGCAACAAACTATTTTCCAAGTTTTATCCAAACTTTCTTGACATTTTTGTTGACTTCAGCCATTATTACCACTCTTCACTGTTTATCATGACTTCTTTCATCATTTTTGCTTCTTACTGAATTTTTCAAAGTTTCCTCCAAAATTTTTCTTGTTAATTTTTCTTGCTTTTCGTCCATTTTAGTCACTTTTAACTTTTTTTGGTGCCAATTTTGGAGTATTCCAAGGTTTTTTCCCCAATTTCAGAGCCAATGTTTGTTAACTTTACACTTTTTCCTTTTTTTACCCCTTTTGTACCTTTTTTCTGATATTTGTTGACTTTAACCATTTTTGCCACTTTTTACAGTTTATTGTCACTTTTTTCACCATTTTTTCTACTTTTTGAATTAACTAAAGTACTCTCCAAATTTTTCTCTGTAATTTTTGTTGCTACCAGGCAATTTCAATCACTTTTCACTCTTTTTTAAATTATAACAATTATTATTATTATAGTAATATTACATTTTATTTAAAAAACGCTTTTCAAGACACTTAAAGACGCTTTTTACCACTTGTGAACCATTTTTTGCTACTTTTTGAGTATTTCCAGGTTTTTTCCCAATTTCAATTCCAATTTTTGTTGCTTTTTGTCCATTTAAGACACTTTTTTACTTTCTTGCCACTTTTGCAACATTTTTTGATACCTCCTCACTGTTTTCCAAGTTTAATCCTAATTTTCTTGCCAATTTTTGCCTATTTTTTTAAACACTTTTCACTCTTTTTTTTTTTGCCCATTTTGGACCATTCTTTAAAACAAATGGACTATTTTACAAGTTTGATCCAAATTTTCTAAAAAATTTTTGTTGACTTTGACCATTGCGTCCACTTTTCATTGTTTATTGTCACTTTTTCACACTTTTTGAATTCTTAAAGTTCCTTCCAAAATTATTCTTGCCCAATTTTTGTTGATTACTGGCTATTTTTGTCACTTTTCACTCAAAGTTGCCAGCTTAAAACTTTTTTTTTTGCTACTTTTTGCGTATGTCCAGGTTTCATCCTAAATTTTCTTACAAATTTTTGTTGCCTTTCTGCCATTTTAGTGACTTTCACTCTTTTTTTTGCCACTGTTGGACCATTTTTTGCTACTTTTTGCGTATTTCCAGGTCTCATCCCAATTTAAATGCCAATTTTGTTGCTTTTTTCACAGTTTTTACCTCCTCAAACTCAGTTTTATTTCTCCTCTTTGCTGTTTTTGCCTCTTTTTACCACTTGTATAGTTTCTTTTGTAAAGGTAGTTTTTTAACAGTTTGTCTCTTTGCTTGAACAGAAAACAATTTGCTGCAAAAATTATACCGACAACTCTCCAGCTGTTAGACAAATCCCCAATCGTGGTCCATGCCAGGACTCAAACCATCAACCCTCTGGTTCTTAACTAAGTCCCCGATAATTTGAGTGACTCCCTCCACTTTTAGATGGAAAGACACGTAAAGAACATGAGGAATTACAGTAAAAAAGTCCAGGAATAAACTGTGAAGCTTTAAATGTATATATTAAAAACATTATTGTGTTGAAATAACTGAGGATGTTATGTTAATGTAAGAACGCTGGATACGTCCTTCAGTTTTAATAAAGATGAAATGACTCAGGATGTTCAGTCTGTTCCTCAGCAGAGAGATTTGACTCCACTCTAAGTTTAATGAAACAGAAATCCATCTGTACTGAACAGAGGAATCAAACGCTGCCTCATAAAACATAAATAATCTGCTCCAGGCCTGAGCTCCCAGCAGCAGTGTTTGATTCTGAGCACTTAAAGGACTCTTACTCTCCAGGAAGTCCAGCTGACAGGCGGGGGCGTTCAGGCTCATGAAGTTGAAGCCGCGGGTGGGTCTGCAGCGCCCCCTTTTAGCCGCCGACTCCCCGGGGGTCAAACCCTGCAGCATGCTGCTCTTCCCGGCCCCGTCCAGACCCAGGACCAGGACCTGACGCTTCCCACGCTCCTCCTCCTCCTGCAGGAGAGAAAACAGAGAGAACAGAGAGAACAGGGACCTTTGTGAATCCTCACAGAAACTGTTCAAACAGTAAACTCCGCTGGAATAGAAAAGCTTTCACAAACAGCCTCAGAGCTCGAGCCTGAATCTAAATAATCAACAGTTACATGCACAAACGTTTTGAAAAGCTGAGGTGATAGAAAAATAAAGGCATATACACTGTAAACTCAAAACTCATCTGTTCCAAAATACCTACTGTTTTTAACTGCTCCCTATTGTCCCTTATTCTATTGCTTTTATGTTGTTGTTTTTATGTATTTTTACCCTTTGTAAGGCGACCTTGGGTGTCGTGAAAGGCGCCGTGAAATAAAATGCATTATTATTATTATTATTATTAAACTATAATAAGTTGACTTTACTTAAAAAAAATACGCAAACTTGCCGCCTTACAAAAAGTTATTTATGTTAACTCAGATAAAGTAGATTTGATTAAGTTATTTTTTGTGAGTTTGCAGTACTCAAATGAACTTAAATAAATTCTATCAGAGTAACTTATGCAAAATCATTCCTCAGGTTGACCATGAGTGAGGAGGGCAGGGAGTGGATATGAGACCCTGCTGTACATGGATACATCACACAGGTGACACAGGCTGTCTTTGCCCTGGTATAGACTGACTGTCTAGGCTCCATGGTTTAGTCCAGCTGTCAACAGCATAGACTGGATGAAAAGGAAATCAATAAATTTCATTTTCTTCTGTAAAATTATGGGTGAAAATTCCTGTGAATGTTTTGCATTAGCCTCTAATTCAAACAGGCATTTTCATTCGCCCACTCAAGCTGCCAATCATGGACTCGGCCAATCAATGCCACAGAGCATCGACAGCTCGTGTGTGATTCACCCATGTACAGCAGGGTCTCATGTCCACTGTGTACCCTCCTCACTCACAGTTACAGGGTTTGGTTATCAACTTTTGATAGGTTACTGCCGTGACATGAGTTGTCAGAACTTAGTTCTTTTCAGCTTTAACAACTTCAAGTTTGTGGTCAATGTTACTTGGAAATTTTGAGGCAATCGGTTTCCTAAATTTTTCAAGTAAAGTCAACAGAAGAAACTTGTTTTTACTAAATTTAAGTGAGTAGACTCAACAGAGTGAGCTAAAATAAGTTAAGGTAACTTTTTTTTTTTAAGTAAGATTTACTATTACATTTTACAGTGTACAGCACAAGTTTTGGCTCCCAAGAAGAAACTTCAGGGCCAGTTTGGCATCAAGGAGGGTCCTTTATCATATTTAAGCTCCCTAAAAGACTCTTGAGCATGTGTTATGGCTCCGAAAAAAAGCACTTAAGCACATTTTGGCTCTTGAACTTTGGCCCCTTAGAGAACCCTTTGGCTCCAAAGAAGATACTTTGGAAAATATTGGCCCTTAGGAAGGCACTTGAGCAAACTTTGGCTCCCATGAGGACACTAAAGCGTATCTTTTAGCTCGATAGAGGCCACTTGACCAAATTTGGATCCCAAGAGAGAAACTTAAACACATGTTTTGGCTCCCATGCGAAAACTTAAGCTCATATTTTGGGTCACAAGAGAGAGCATTAGCAAATGTTTTAACTCTTATTAGAGAACTTAAGCACATGTTTTGGCCCCCAAGATATACTTAAAGGGACATACTCTGGGTAGTGATGTAGTAAAGTAATGTAATATACCGCTAAGTATTGTTAAGTAAGATAACTTGAAGAAAAGTAACACAAAAAAAAGTAACGTAACATAAATCACATAAATTAAAGTAACATAAGGTAAAGTAACTGGATCAAAGCCTCGCTGATAATAGATCATATTTGATTTTATTGTATGAAATTTATCACTTGAATCTTAGAAAAGATCTGTTTTGTTTACATCTGTAAATCAGGTGATTATTCAGAATCTTTAGTTCCCTCTGAATCTATAAGAAATCACTATGAATTGACAGAATACCAGAATTTATTTTTATGAAAAATTATCTCTGAGAATATCAGATTTATTTTGCAGGATTTACATCTGTTTCCTCTGGGATTAACAGCTCTAAGTTTGAGAATATTTATAGTTATTTTATGTCATTTAAAGTTACAGATGAGGAATAAAAGTGGCTTTAACTTCAGAGAATATTAAGGTTTTGGTTTTTCAAGTTTACAAATCTGATCCCTAACATGTTGCAGTTATATTGTCCTAAATTATCAGTTACTTTATCTCATAAACATGCCACTTTAATTCAACATTTCAACGCAGATCTGTGAACTAACGTCTGTGAGTCACATTCAGAGAAAAATCTGACTTCAGAGCGGTTAAAGCGTGGAGCGTCCGCACTCAGAAGAACATGAATGTGATATTTTGAATCAGAAAGTGATGCAGCTCTGCTCTGCGGGCGCTGATATGAATTTCTGATGAGGACATGAATAAAGAGGAAACCTGGTGGGACTTCACACAGACGAGCAGGATCTCAGAGGATCCTGACGTCTGAGGTGAAACAGAGAGAGAGGATGTGACCTTTACTGAGTCTGTGTGCAGAAACAGATAACGCTCTGTCTCTGATCTGACCCATATATGGAGGAAGGAAACGCAGCGATCAGCCAGCGAGCGGCTGCTTCATCGTGTCTTTAATACAAGTTTAATATCAAGGAAACCAAAACACAGCTTTACATCGGGAGGAATAAGCTTCAGATAATGATGATTTTCATTATCATAACATCCATAAATTATCAGAGATGAAGGAGAGGAAACGCTCTCTGGACCCAGAGTGAGTCAGCCCGACTTAAAAAGACAAACTCAGTTTAAAACAACACATCTGTGAAGCGTACCAGAGATCTTAGAGCATCGAGGAGAGAGGAGGGGAATCAGAGGAACAACTTTGGCCTCATATAGTTCACATGTCCTTTGTGAATCCAGAAGTTACTGCGCTGCTGTTTTTTTAAAAGTGAATGATACAGAACTTAGAGGATCGAAGAGAGAGGAGGGGAATCAGAGGAGAAAGTTGCACCTTGAGTTCTTCATATTTCCTCTGTCAAACCAGAAACAACTTTGCTCTCTATCAAAGCTCTTGAAGCCAGATTACTCCAAAATGTCCTTTCTGGTGCCAAACTTGCCCTAAAGTGACCTTTAGGGAGCCAAAACACACGCTAAAACTACTTTATGTTACTTTACATAGCATAACCTTACTTCGTTACATCACTTTACTTTATGTTATGTAACGTTACTTTAAGCTACATTACTTAAAGTTACATTTCTTTAAATTATGCTTTTTACATTACTTTACATTATGTTACTTTACATGACTTCAGTTTGCATAACTTTATGTTAACTTACTTTATTTTTAGTAACTTTACGTCACGTTAATTAACGTAACATTGCATTACTTTGTTTTGTTACATTACTTTAAGTTGCACTTTTTTACATTCCTTTACGTCACTATAATTCACGTTTTGTTACGTTACTTTAAATTAAGTTACTTTAGGTTATGGTTCTTTAAGTTACCCTACCTATTACACTATGTTTTGTCACGCTACTTTACGTGACTTTAATTTGAATTACTTTATGTGAAGTTAGGTTACTTTTAGTTACATCTCTTTAAAAGTTCCCCTGGCTACCAGAACGAATTTTCCTAAATGATCAGTGTTTTTACCAGCTACATAAGAACCATAATAAAATCTCTCTAAATATCTTAGTTTGTATAAAACTTGAAAAAATATTTTCACCTGTAGGCCGCCATTGTTGTTTACGCTGCAATAACGTCTGGGTAGTGAGGTCATATGGTTGCACCGGGCTGGATCTCATACAGGATCATATAAGTCCTGGAGCGGACTTCAGTGGTTTCCTGAGGAAGTTTTGTGGGTTTGTGTTGGAAAATAGTCGGCACAGCATTTGGCTTTAGTCTCCGTTTATAATGACCCACACCTGTCAGCTCTTTCATCAGCATGGGCCGGCTAAATGCAGCAAATGCTTCTGGGGAGAAGTGGCCAGAACATAGCCGCGGCTCCATGGGAAGTTGTTTACGCCCACAAGCCATTTCCCACAACTTCCTTCTTTTCTTGTCTTTTGGGAAGCTGTGCAGACTAACATCAGTCTCCTTGTTTCCTTTGGACTGAAAAGTGCACCCAAAAGCAGCCACATGTGGCATTATTATGTTTTTTTCCCTCCTCAAACCTCGTGACTTACGGCGACTAGTAGTGAGGAAACGGTGAAATCCAGATGCTCGGCACCAAGCAACCAATCTACGTCATCAACCCAGAATGCATTGCTGCAGTAAAACAATGGCTGGAGGATAGAAACTGTGTTTTAAACTGTTTTTTTTTTTTTTTTAAAGAAAAAGCAATTTGTTATGTCTTTGAACAACAAATTCTAGTTTGAGACAAACATTTAAGCAGATTCATGCCTGTTAGTCCTCACAGTCGGGGTTCACTTTAAGTCACATTACATGACTTTCAGTTGCATTACTTTGTTAGCTATATTACTCTAAGTTATATTACTTCGTGTTACTTGAGTTTATTTTTTATCATGTTGCTTTAAGTTACTTTACGTTAAGTTTCTTGAGTTTTCCTCAGTGATAAAAGCTCTTAGTTACCTGAAAACAGCTGATTTTGAAAGATTTAGGAGGTTACTGTTCGAGTTAAAAGATAAGTTGTGTTTGGGATGAAGGTGGTCGATGTAGATTAGTGTGGATTGTTTTTTTCATATTTTGAGCCCAATTTTTCCCACTAACATTCGTATTTCTGTCTTTAGATTTGAAGTCGTCATCACCGTTTGTGTTGTAATGTACCAGAGAAAACACGTGAAGTGGAAGGATATGAATTTCTGTAGATGTAAATATAAGTTTTCTGACTGTCTGTGTCATATTTTGACTGTTTCTGCACATGAATTGTTTGATTCTGTTTTATGAGGACGGCTCAGTTTCCCTCTGTCAGGTCTGATTTCTTTAAAGCGTTAACTCCTCCGTCCTGTCAGCTTCACAGGTGTTCCCTTCGCTCATAAAAGAAGAGTTTCTGTATCGATTTCCTTTGTTTTCTGGCTCCGTGGGGACGAACGAAGCTTCTGGCTCAGCTGCAGATCTGAGGGGGGGGTTAACTTCCAGCTGAAGGACACTTCACTTC
The DNA here is from genome assembly GCA_008086565.1 of Thalassoma bifasciatum. Lineage (NCBI taxonomy): Eukaryota > Metazoa > Chordata > Actinopteri > Labriformes > Labridae > Thalassoma > Thalassoma bifasciatum. Next base: position 93,036 of record RPOG01000892.1, on the reverse strand, counting down.
ACTTTATCTCTGCGAGCGGTGAAGTCTGCAGCTCTGAATCTCAAACAATGATCCTCCTCCCTCACAAACCGTCACAAACCGTCGCTCGTGTTCGACTCGTCAGGAATCTTTTGATCCCAGCTCAGAGTCTGTTTCCTGTCTGTGATTCACCTGCACGAACCCCCCGAGGTCTCAAACACCACAGGAGTCAGCTCCTCTGTTTGACCCCAGGACAGAGCACAGATAACAACAGATAACGACAGAGAACGACGCTGCAGGAATGAAAACATGAAGCTTTAAAATACTCAGGGCCTGATCTACTAACAGTTTGCGTAAACAAAAACACGAGAATGTCGTCTCTGCAGCTTCTGACTCTGAACAAATCACTTACAAGAGGCAAAGGAATAAGTCAGCGACGGGTTTTTAATGACATTTAAGCCTGACGGCACAGAACCAGACTGAATGAAGACAAAATACAGCCCTAAAATGCTCCTTCATGATTCCTAAAGAAGTTAAAAGTCCTTTTTAAAGCAAAAAGAAGTTAACAGCAAAGATAGTTGGCTTTAAAGAGTCTTTTAAATTAAATCAAAGTTGGTCGGTGCAGGAGCGATCTGTCTGCCACCAGAGTCTTTAAGCACCAATCAGTCCATTAATCCACAGGGAACCAAAAAGGAAAACCAGTTCAAAGAAGAATGATTGATCAACAAAAAATCTCTGCTATACCAGGCCCAAAAATCAAAAATTAAAGTGATCTCACTGGATCCAGGGAAGAGTTGATGTCAGGAAGCAGCTCCTTCGTTTTCCTCCGCGTGCAGCAGCACCAGGCTGTTGTTTACCTCCGTTGTCATGACGACCCACATCGAGCCGCTGTATTACTTTAATGAAATCTTTTTAAAGCTTTTTGTTTTCCTTTAAAGACCACGGTGGCACATATGTTAGTACAAAATGATGTTTGTGTGGCGTTATAGATGAACATGCACGCACTTCTGCGCAGCACTTTAGCGCACCTGTTATCACCTGCACACACTTTCTTAGTAGATCACATAAAACACACCCACTTTTAGCGCATGCAATTATTTAGTTTGCACATGCAGTTTAGCGCTGGGTATTTGGGATTTAAGTAGATCAGGCCCTGAAAGAGTCGACAGTTTCTGATTCTGCAGAAACCAAAACGACACCTGACAACAACAACACTGGACTTTGACTTCTGACTAATCTGCATCACGGCGTTGACGATATCGCAAAGTGACGTCAACAACAAGAAAATCAGTTTGTGTTTCAGCTTCAAACCACAGAAGGAAAACTGGGTTAAACCTTTATGTGATTTACTGTTTACAGTAAAACTCAGACTCACCACAAACACATGAACAAACTTAGATCTGAAGGCTTCTGTTCTGCAAAACAAGGGTGTGTACTGATAAGATTTTATTGGTGCCATTGCTCTTATCAACTGCTTCCAATTCATTATTCATTCTCTTATCAATTGCTCTTGTGAATTTACTGTGTTCAAAAAGCAGCTTCACAAGTTTTCTGTGTCAATAACAGTTCATCAGAAAATGAAACTGGTCAATGGATTTATATATCTATAGACATAAAAGAATAAAAATAAGTAAAAATCACACATAAGGTGACGTTGATGTATTGTTCTGCTGTTTTATTAACTGAAGTAGGCGTCCTGATAAAGCTTTGAGTTGTTTGGACCCTTGAGCTTGCCGTAGTTACACTACACGCTCCAGTTACCTGTTGGTATTTTCTCATTTAGAGTTTTCAGTGTAGTTCTCAAAGAGTTATTTCAATATATTTCTGTGATAAAAGTGGAAATTCTGTTTTAAAAACCGAAGTTATATCCATGTATGCTAACCACTAGCATATCAATGCGATTTCCCATATATCTTAGCATCAAGCTAATTCCATGTTTTCTGTATGGTCTGTGGTTTATATGGAGATGTGTTGAGTATGAATCTTTTGTGAGACAGTAATGTACATTTCTTTGCATTTCAGTTTTATGGCTTTTAAAGTAAAACTTCAAGCAGAAAATCCCAAATCAGAGTTTTCTTGCGAAACTATTATTTATCCTACAATTCTTCGATTTCGTTTGGTAGACGCTTTTGTGCAAAGCGACATATAAAACAAGCAAGAATTAAGACTGGAGGGTGAAACTGTCATAAGTGCGATGGAGTGCTGCAAGTTAAATAGCCACAGGTGGCGCCATCTAGTGCAGGGATTCCCAAACTTTTCTGCCTGTGACCCCCAAAATAGCAGCGTTAGGGACTGGTGACCCCCTGCTGTGGTACAACACTAATGGGACAATCCAAAAACAGACAAAAACCAACAAAACCCTCCCTGAGGATACTTAATTTAACTGATCGATAGAAAATTTACAGACTAATGTGCACTTTGCTGAGTTCACGGCATCAAACTTGAACAAAAAAATGTGAAAAACAGATAAAACATTTTCTGTTTGCATGATTTTATATTATCTTTCACCCCAATTTTTGCTTTTATTCTCACAATAATGGATAAAATGTTCATGAATTGTTCACAGTTTTCGATTTTGGGACACATTCCATGACCCCCTATCAATGTCTCGCGACCCCCCAAAGGGTCCGGACCCCCACTTTGGGAACCACTGGTCTAGTGCACAAGGACATACTGTTAATAAGACGTAATATATAAAATATATGTTTGAATATACAGACCAGTCCCAGAACCAGGGCCCTCCTCCATGGTGACTGAGGCCCGGGCCATGTATATAACGCATAAATATCAAACACTCTGTACACTTCTTAATGGTATAGTTAACATTTTTAAGATAATTACTATAAATTTGTAATGTTTCTAATGTACAGAGATAGTCTATTTTTATTTATTTAATTTTTTTTTTGCACATCTGTAAATGGGAATGTAAATGAATGTTTGTCGTGCCAATAAAGCTTTTTGAATTGAACTGAATTGAACCGTTTCATATAGATTCTTAAGCGGTTCTTAAGCAATTCACATCCCTACTCAGATTTAATCAGATTTCTGCTTTTCTGAATGTGTGTGTATGTGGATTCTGGTGTTTCTGCAGCCACCCTCTAGTGGACACTCTGGGAACTGCAGGTTTTTTTTTTTTCCTGCAAATTTGGTTTTGTTTTTTTAACCTCCCGTTTTTGATATTTTACTGTCTCAAAGAGATTTTTTTTGTGAAGACGGGTGTCACAATCAAACACCCATGAGACTTTCACCTGTCTATTAAATGATCCATGAACTTAAATTTCAGAAATTTGACTTTTATCTCAGAATATTGATTTTAATCTGAGAGAAGTGACTTTAATATCAATTTTTTTTTACTATAATCTCAGAAATTTGACTTAATTCTGAGGAGAGTGACTTTAATTTTCAGATTATTTACTATAATCTCAGAGCTCTTTGATTTCAGAATTATGACTTTGACTTGGATGTTTGAATTCTTAAAACTCAGAACTTTGACTTGTTTTTCAGAATTCTCACATTAATTCTTACTTTACTCATAATATCGACTTTAATCTCAGAATCTTTGAGCTCAGATATTTTTAAGCCTAAAGTTCTGTTTTCCCCTCAGTAATAACAAAAACACAACTGGACCTTAATTATTCTTATGAATTTTAATTTTATCCTGTTGCCCTTAGCTTCTTACTTATTTAACAAATTTAGATTTAATCAGATTTCTGCTTTTCTGAATGTATGTGTATGTGGATTCTGGTGTTTCTGCAGCCAGCCTCTAGTGGACACTCTGGGAACTGCAGGGTTTTTTTTTACTGCAAATTTGGTTTTGTTTTTTTAACTTTCTGTTTTGATCTTTTACTATCTTTAAGGAGCTTTTTCTGAAGATGGATGTCACAATTTAACACCTATAATATTTTCACCTGTGTATTAAATGAACCATGAATGAATCATCAGAAACATCATCATCATCTTTACCCTGAGGAACATCTTCATCACCATTTCAGCCTCTTCTGTCTCATTATCTCAGTATCTTTCAGCTGTGTTTTCATGCTTTTATATTTTTAGATCATATTTGATTTATGGATGATGCACCTTCCTCTTCCTCTAAGTTCAACAGTTGAAGTGGATCAATGAGCCCCTGAATTAAAGATGGAGTCCTGTATTAATCCCTCACCTCTTTGATGGTGCAGTACTCCGCCTGTGGAGACCATACCCTCCTCTTGTAGAAGAAGTTCAGGGCGATGAAGAGCGCGGAGCCCAGAGCAGCCACGGCGGCGGTCAGGGCGATGGAGATGTGCCGGAGCAGAACCATGGACCCGGCGGACGAACCCGGCGGAGGAACCCGGCGAACGCGCGCTGCTTCCCGGACACGGAGGGCGCTGAGAGTCGGTGTTGCTGCCGGTTCTTCCTTCCTCTGAGCCGGTGTGCGCTCCGACATGTGACCCATCTCTCTCTCTCTCTCTCTCTCTCTCTCTCTCTCTCTCTCTCTCTCTCTCTCTCTGTGTTGTTTTTATTGTCAAACGCCCATGAGGAAAAATGATGCGTTCGCTGCGGCTCGTAAAATTCGCTACAGCTCTTTAAACTCGACTGTTCGCCTCTAAATTTTTACAAACATACAAATATTTAAATCTTCCCTCAAACACAATCATCAAACTCAACTTTATGGACAAATCTACTGAAAAAACTGTTAATGTAACTATTGAAAAATCCCGTGATGCATTCAGGGAAAGACTAAAGTTAGGGAAATCTGAAACACTAGCTCCTTAAATGAAGATTTCTTATATATAAAAAAGATCCATCAAGATTTTAAAATCAGGGAAAAATTACAAAGAGAAATTAGGGCCGAAAACAAACCATAAAAAAAAAAATCATGGTGTAATATATTCTGTTTTAGAAAAATCAAAAGACCGATGTCAGGATTCAGTGATTAAAGTCAGGATTGTAACTTTAATCTCAGATTTGTGTATTTAATCCAAGAATTGTTAGTGTAACATCAGAATTTTGACTTAAATTTCAGAAATTTGACTTTTATCTCAGAATATTAATTTTAATCTGAGAGAAGTGACTTTAATATCATTTTTTTTTACTATAATCTCAGAAATTTGACTTTATTCTAAGGAGAGTGACTTTTATTTCAGATTATTTACTATAATCTCAGAGCTCTTTGATTTCAGAATTTGGACTTGGATGTTTGAATTATTAAAACTCAGAATTTTGACTTGTTTTTCAGAATTCTCACATTAATTCTTACTTTACTCATAACATCGACTTTAATCTCAGAATCTTTGAGCTCAGATATTTTTAAGCCTAAAGTTCTGTTTTCCCCTCAGTAATAACAAAAACACAATTGGACCTTAATTATTCTTATGAATTTTAATTTTATCCTGTTGCCCTCAGCTTCTTACTTATGAAACAAATTTAATTAGAGTATTCAAAACTTGAATTATCATTAAAAGAGAAGATTTTAGCAACTATGCAAAGAAATCAACAGACTAGAGAGGAGATCAGAATTTTTACGGGAAATAATCATAATAAATGCAGAGTTAATGACAGAAAAAGCAGAATAAAAAGTCAAAACAAGAACTAAAAGTGTCAAAAATGTCCCTGCAAAGACACACTATACAAATATAAAACATTCAAACACAGTGTTATTTCCATTTGCGACTGTTTATTGGGTTTTCAGCAGAGTTTAAAGGTAGAAGCTGCTTAAAAAAATGAAGGTTTTCTTTTATTTGTTTGCAGTTTATGTCAATGAAACATGAAAACAACACAATAAGAAGAGACTTATGGAAACTGTTCTCTCAAATAGTTCACCCAACTGTGTTTTATTGTCTTAAATATTGTTCTAAATCCAGATGCTATGTTTAAATTATATAGTTGTTGCTGTTTTTTTTATCTCTGTTTTGTAGCTTTTCTGCACTTTCACATGTTTAAGATATTGTTCTTTGTCAAATATTATCTGTAAATTATAGAGAAACTTACATATTTTTACATAAAGACATAATTTAGATCAGTGATTCCCAACCTTTTCCAACTCAGGGCCCACTTTTAAGTCTCAAAAATGATGGGGCCCACCTTTGACCCAATAAGTACGGAGGATATTTTTATTTTTTTATTGAACCTTTATTTTACCAGGAGTTTTCCAATTGAGATTAAAAAAAAAAATCCTTTTTACAAGGGAGTCCTGGCCAAGACAGCAGCACATGTTTCATAGTCAGCCATACAGTCAGTCACATAAAAACAATAACAAGAATTAAGTCAATAAAATGATAATAAAACAATTACTTTGTTTATATAAAATGCCTTGTTATTCGTAACAATGACCTGAAATGTAACAGCAACCCAAAATGTGATTAAAAAAATGTAATAAACCTAAAATGTAATAACTTTTCAATAATATAACAGATGCTGAGCCCAAAACATCAGAACTTTTTCCCCAAAATGTAACAACTTGTTACAATTCATTGTTAAGTTTCAGGTCATGTTACCTATTTGGCTGTAACACACCTTCTTAAAGGATTATTTTTATAGATGAATATCTGAACATTGTTAATTTCCTTTAAACATGGCTGAGTTTTAACATTATTAACATTATTCTGTTTATTTGTATCTTGTATTTTCACTTGGACCAGACTTTTTTGGGGGAATTTGGCGGCCCATTCACAATACTTTCACGGCCCACCGGTGGGCCGCAGACCACAGGTTGGAAACGGCTGATTTAGACAATATTTCCACTCTGAGAAAAAGTCACTCTGCACACAAACAATGGGTGAAATTGTTATTTTTTTCGTCTCCATGGGAACACGTCAGTTTTATGCTGCAGTTCGGGGATTTCTGCATCACTGTGATAATCAGAACATGATGTTAAAGATAAAGTTTTGTTCATTCATGATGATAAAAACTCTGACAGAGATTAAACTGAGGTGAAGTGCTCCATCTAGAGTCCACTTTAAGGTTTGTTTATTTTGTCTTTAACTGGACGTTTGTTAACTCTGAAACAGGTTAAAATTTGACCAAACACTGTTGAAATTCCATTTATAAAGTGAGGGAACTTTTCTGTTCTGTAACATGATATTTGTTTAGTTTTTGTGGATCATTCTGGGATTATTTAATGTCTTATCTGGTCTTTTTCGACGACTAATAAGTGTGTTTTATTTAAGTTTTATTGTTTTTAGTTGAACTGACCTTAGGAGTGATAATAAAGTGTATAACTGAAAGAAGAGGGCACTTGTTTTCCCCACAACAAAAACAACCAACAATTCTGACAAAAAAAGAACAAAAAATGACAACAAACGTTTCCAAATAGAATATCCAATAGTTAAGCTTTTTGACCATGAGAGGGCGCTATAGGCCTGTAGGTGATCAGAGACACCTGTGTGTACATTGAGCTATAAACTGTAATAACAATTTTATATATTAAAAAAAACTGAGAAAGATGGAGGAAAAAACATTAATCAGTCACAACCTTTAGAAAAAAAAACAGTCGCTCAAGTTGAGAAAACATATTAATGCTAATTTTGCAATAAGAACAGATAAGACCTTCTTTTTTTCCTGTTTCCATATTACTGGCACTATTATTATTATTAATATTACTATTATTATTACTACTATTATTCTTATTATTATCATCACTGTTATTAATATAAATCTATTGTTATTTCTATTATTCTTGCTATTATTGTTATTTTAATTATCAATTATCATTATTATTATTACTACTATTACTGCTTTTGTTTTATTTGGTACTTTGACTATTATTTATTTATGTATTTAACACTATGTTTATCGATTTTATATAATGCCTATTTTTACAAGATGTATCTGTATCTTAACCAAAAAATTAAATAAAAAAAGAGTTTCGGAAAAAAAAATAAGAACAGATAAGACCATAACATTACTTATTATTTTATATCATATAATCATGTAAATATATATTGATTTGAATTGTAGTGTAAATATTTATCTCTGATTCTATTATTTTGCATATTGAGTGTGTTTCTGTTTTTCTGTATTGTTCAACTGACTTTGACAATTGTTGATGTAATAACAAAATTACTCAGATCGGGATCAGTCAAGTATTTCTATTCTATTCTATTCTATTCTTTTCTAGTCCTTGGGTTCCTTGAAAGGCGCTATATAAATTAAAGTTATTATTATTATTATTATTACTATTATTTAAAGCATTTAAAGCAATATTATTGGGTCAATGAGGTGACGTCCCCTTTTTTGTGTCCGAGTGCAATATTTCCTTCCATCATGAATTGAGTATTTCATCACATGTATTTCTTTATTCTATGAAACCTGTGTTATTTGAACACATCTTTAAACTATTAAAATATAACATGTTTTTTTGTGTTTTGGTTCCTCAAACCCCCAAAATGTCAGGTGGTGAGATCGGAAGANGGGTCAATGAGGTGACGTCCCCTTTTTTTGTGTCTGAGTGCAATATTTCCTTCCATCATGAATTGAGTATTTCATCACATGTATTTCTTTATTCTATGAAACCTGTGTTATTTGAACACATCTTTAAACTATTAAAATATAACATGTTTTTTTGTGTTTTGGTTCCTCAAACCCCCAAAATGTCAGGTGGTGCAACCGTCCTGACAAGTATCCACAGTAATTAAACTCTAAAAATTGAATGTCAGTTATTGTAAATGGAAATTAAAAATACAGTGGCATTATTTTATGCTTCAACCTTTTTAAATAAAACATTCTTTGCAAATAAAAAGAATTTTAAAGCTGTTGAGAAATGTCAAAAACTTTTGTCCCGTAATTTTCACCTTGTCAAATGTCAGGGTGGTGCAACAGTAACATTAGACTTTTATTTTAAAGTGAAGAGAATAAAACAGGAAACAGGAAACTGCATCAGCCAGAGGAGCCCAAATGACATTTGTGACCAAGTGGAAAAGTTTGTAGATTTCTCTGAAATACTGATAAAAAAGGTTTTTTCACTTCATTGGTGACTGGAACAATTTCCATGTCAGGTGGAACAACCAATGTAATAATGTGAAATGTTATTTTAACATCAAATTATTTATCTTATTCACAAATAAAAGAAATGAAACACACAAAATGAAAATGTATGAGTCACTACAGACACTTGAGAGATACTTGCCAATAATTTCACACAGAAAAAAATAACAGGAACATATAAATATATTTTCATATATTTGGTTGAACCACCTGACATTTTTGGGTGCTCAAATTAAAAATACTAAAAAATAATGAACCTCAAAACTTTGAAATGTTGGTCAACTACTGAAATCTGTTAGAAAACATAATTCTTCTCTCAGAAATATGTTTTTATCCATTTTCAAAGAACTTAACAGCTGGAAGCAAAGGTGAAAGTATTCACTCGCAATATGAAGTCTTGAAAACTACCTTGACTTTTAAAAAATCTCTTTTACGTTTTCCCAACTGTTTCTGAAAGAGCCCGTAGTCTCCTCTGCGCCCAACCTTCAAAATAATAAAGATATATCTTATCATCTCTAAACAATATAACTAAAAATGTGAAGAAACTCTGTAAAACAGTAACTTTTTTTGGGCTTATAATGCAGAGAAACATCACCTATTTTCTCAAAAGACACTGAAAATTGGTTAGAAATTTAAACAGATTAAATTTTAAACGAGCTGAGAGAGACAGATGAAAATAAAAGCCAATTTCTGCTGGTTAAAAGTATAGAAAATTAAAAACAGGATTTTTTTGAGTTTTTTTCCCCATATTAAGTCAAGACTTTATAATAAAAAGTCATAGTTTCGACTTTTCTCTAAAAAACTTTTTAATCACTCAGTTGGAATGACACTGTAGAATGAATCCAATAAAAATCTAAACATTTAGGACATTTATTATACACTTTTGTCTCTTCCAGGACATTATTCCTGTCTCCTACATTGTTCCTTACAATAACGTTCAAATGCCTGATTATGCAAATTAGGTGATGACGTCATCTAGCGACTTTTGGGACAGCCAATAGCTACTTTCCTTGCTGAGGAGTTGGCGACACTGGTCACATCGTCCTCGCTCTAAACGGCGCTCTCTGAGGTTTTTCCCAGCTCTCAGGCGCCGCGGCACACGCCACAAGTCGTCGTCCCGTTTAGCAAATGTGGAGCGTGAAGCCGGGAAAGAGCGAAGGACGAGGAGGCGAGATAAGTGTGCCTTTGAAGGCTCCGACTCGCCGTCACGCCGACCCGAGAAGTGTGGCGTCTGACGTGAGCTGAGGACGGCGAGGTGAGATAAGTGTGCGCTTTAAAGGACGCCGTTCTCCCGGGCTGTGAGGAAACGATCGGAGACAAAAGACGACTCATCGCTCCCACGGTCACACCTCAAATCACGCCACGGGTTTAAAACCGCCACGCCAAAAACATCATTTCTGAGGACGTTTATGTTTGTGTGTGTCATAGTTTTGATGTCAACAGTTAAAAAAGTCAAACTGAGAAAACGTTTTCTCCTTTTCTGGAGCCGACGACTTTAAATTTCCCGTAGACAAAGAGCGAGTAACGAGGCGCCGTCGTGAACAAAAGGATCCTAATGTGAGAGAAGTGTGTCCTTTGAAGACGTCCAGTTTCCCGCGGCAACGCCTCTGAGTCAGTTACACACTTTCATTATTTAAGGTTTAAGGATTTAAAGATGAGCTAAAGTTAAATCTGAAAACTGAAGTGACAGCAGGTAAAAAAAACCCGTAACACTTTACTTAACTTTACACGTCTACAGGTCCAGTTTGCATCAAATTTTTTAAATTTGGGGTCATAAATCTTAAAAATTCTGATTCAAAGCTTTAAAATGTTAGATGGTGTTAAGTTTAATATCATATTTCGAAATGAAGGCCTTAAAAGTCTAAAAGGAGACTTCTCAAAAGTCTGAAATAAGATTTTTTGGGGTCAAATAAAAGTCTTAAATGAGACCGTGAAAGATGTCACTCATAAGAAACTGAAGATAATAAAAATTCAAGGTTATTTAAATCTTAAAAAATATATTTGAGGTTATAAAAGTCTAGGTCAAAAAGGGTTCAAAAGCCTGGAGTTAGAAAAAAAAAAGAAAAGAGGATCACAAAATAAGATTACTGCAGTTAAGCCGATTTAGGTTTTGTTAATAACTTTTAAACAGGATTGGGATTACTTTAATTCACAAATAAGGATTATTCTAATCCCTGCAGAAGGCTGGATTAAAGACGCTGAAGCTGAGAAACTTTAAAACAGTCAAATAAAACATTTCCTTATTAAAAAGTTTTTACTGTAGATCAGTGGGTCTCAAAGTTTGGGTAAAACCCCTTGGGGTGATAATTAAACCAAAGAGACAAACTGTTAAAAACTACCTTTACAAAAGAAACTATACAAGTGAGAAATGAGCCAAAAACAGCAAAGAGTAGGAACAAAACTTAGTTTGAGGTGGTAAAAATGGCCAAAAAGCAACAGAAATTAACATTTTGATTGGACTGAAACCTGGAAATACTCTTAAAGTAGCAAAAATGGACCGAAACTGGCAGAAGAAAAAGTGAAAAGTGACAAATCGCAACAAACATGAGCAAGACAATTTAAGATGAACACTTCAAAATTCAAAGAGAGGAAAAAATGGTAAAAAAAGTGGCAAAAAAACAGTGAAAAGTGGTAAAAATGGCCAAAGTCAACCAAAAATGGCAAGAAAGTTGGAATTATGCTTAGAAAATAGTCAGTTTGTGGCCAAAAGTGGCAAAAAAAGAGTAAAAAGTGTCAATGCCTCAAAAAGAACGACAAATATTGGTCAAAAAATTGGGAACAAACTTTGAAAGTTGAGAGAATGTATCAACAAAAATGGTCTAAAGTGGCAGAACAGAGGTAAAAAGTGACTGAAATGGACAAAAAACTTCTACAATTTGCAAGAATTGTTGGTAAAAACTCAAAAAAATTCAGAAAGTGGCAAAAATGGTGAAAAAAAGACTAAAAATAGTGAAACGTAAAAAAATGGCAAGAAAGTTTGGACTATGCTTGAATAATAATCAGTTTTTTTGCATAAAACAAACATTTGCATAAAAATTGGGAGTGAACTTAGAAAAAAGTGGTAAGGTATCAACAAAAATGGTCAAAATGTGCTGAAAAAGAAGTGAACAGTGACCAATTTAGACAAAAAAGCATATAAAATTTGTAAGAAATATTTAAGGAAAATCCAAGAATGGTGAAAAAATAGACAAAAGAATAGTGAAAAGTGTTAAAAATGGCCAAAGTAAAAAAAAAATGACATGAAAGTTGGGACTATGCTTGAATAATAATCAGTTTTTTGCACAAAACAAGATGGTCCAAAAGTGGCACAAAAGAGTGAAAAGTGACTAAAATGGCCAAAATGAAACCAAAATAAGTGTCACAAATGGGGAAAAAACGAAAGAAAAATTGGCTAAATAATTGGGAACAAACTTGGAAAATAGTGAGAATTTATCAAAAAATGATCTAAAGTGGCAAAACAGAAGTGAACAGTGACTAAAACAGACAAAAAAGCATCTAAAATCAGCAAAGAAATGCTTGAGTAAACTCAACAAATTCAGTAAGTGGCAAAAATGGTGAAACAAAAGACTAAAAATAGTGAAACGTGGTAGAAATGGCCAAAGTCAACCAAAATTGCAAGAAAGTTGGAATTATGCTTGGAGAATAGTCAGTTTGTGGCCTCAAGTGGCAAAAAAAGAGTAAAACGTGTCAAAAATGCCTAAAAAAAACAACAAAAATTGGCTAAAAAATTGGGAACAAACTTGGAAAGTTGCGAGAATGTATCAACAAAAATGGTCTTAACTGAGAAAAAAGAAGTGAACAGTGACTCAAACTGACAAAAAAAGCATCTAAAATCAGCAAGAAATGTTGGAGGAAACGCAACAAAATTCAGAAAATGGAAAAAAAATTGTGGGGAAAAAAAGACTAAAAATAGTGAAAAGTGTTAAAAATGGCCAAAGTCAACAAAAAGTGCATGAAAGTTGGGACTATGCTTGAATAAAAATCAGTTTTTTGCACAAAATAAAATGGTCCAAAAGTGGCAAAAAAGAGTGAAAAGTGTCAAAAACTGGGGAAAAAAACAACATTTGCAAGAAAATTGGGAGTAAACCAGGAAAATAGTGATAAAGTATCAAGAAAAATGGTCAAAATGCAGTAAAAAAGAAGTGAAAAGTAATTAACATTTGCAGAATCTTGAAGGAAACTCATTAAGACTTGGAATGAAACAAAAACTGAAAAAGAGAAAAAACTGTGAGAAGTGTTAAAGTTGGGATTTAGCTCGGGAAATAGTAAGTTTGTTGCAAAAAGTGGGAAAAAAAAAGAGTGGAAAGTGACTAAAATGGTCAAAAGCTACAAAAATCTTGTAAGTTTTTCAGTTTTAGGCCTGAGCTGTTTCCTCGTGTCTCTGATCGTGTTTCAACATTTACGACAAACCGAGTCCTTAAGTGAAACCAGAAATCGTTCCCTGATCTTTTCTCTGCGGTTTTATAAATGACGTTTTCGTTTCCCCCGAAGCGTAAAAACTGTGGGAAAGAGCGAGAATCTGTCAGAGAAATGGACTGTGACGACGTCGGGTCTTTAGAGGAAGTTTAACACACGAGGGTGAATTAGAGTCAGCCGAGTGTGAAAGACGCCGTTAAACGCTCATCGACACCTCGGTTACTGCTGCACCAGGACGGCGAGAGACCACAGATGGTTCCCACACCGCGAGGAGCAGAGACGCTGCACGGGAACGAAAATCTGCAAACCTGCAGCATGTTTGGGATCATAAAACCGATTAATGCATCAGACAGAAGAGATTAAAACAAGAATTATCATCATTTTAGGTCAAGTTATAATTATTTTAAAGCAGCTTAGATAAACAGTTGTGATAAAACTCTTCATTATAAACAAAACTTTAACAAAAATGGTGAAATAAGTCAAGAAATTAGGTGAAAAGATTACCTAAATATTTAAATTAACTGCAATATTCAGCAGTTTGGTCACAGCAAACATAGAAACTCTGCTCCAAAATATTATTGTGCGACACTTCTTGTTTTTTTCTTCACATTTGACACATTTCTAATATTTTATAGGTCGTTTCTCTTTAAACACTAATATTTCTAACTATTTTTTTAAATTTTTCCAATTCTTTTCTTTTTCTTTTTGCAGGTTTATCACTTTTCAGCTTGTTTTTATTACTATTTATCTATAAACAACCATTTTCTAAACTTAAAAAAATATACTTTTTGTTTTTTTGTATGTTTCATACTTTTCAGATTTTGCAAATATACCTTTAAATATTAATAATTTCACTCTATAATTTTTTTCCCCTGTTTTTCAAAGATAAATTTTACTCTATATATTTGAAAAAGTTGAATTTCCTGACTTTTATTGATTTCAAACAACTTAAATACACATAGATAATCAGGCTAAAATGCTCAGGAAATAATGCATGAATTAATTAAAACATCTAACCAACTCTTATTATCATTTTTGTCTCCATGGTGTCGCTTTTCTTTTTCTTTTTTCACAAATTGAGAAAATAAAAATGAAAAACTGTTCTTGTTCATATTTTTTCCTGTCAGTAAAAAGTCAAAAATTTTGAGATAAAAATTCAAAATTTTGACTTTTTCTCCTCAAAATTTTTACTTTGTGCTTAAATTTTGTTTTTCTTTTTTTTTTTTTTCAAAAAATGTTGATTCCTTCTTCAGTATCTCAAAATTTTAACTTCTTTATCTTAGAATCTTGACTTTTAATCCTTTAATTTTTTTCTTTTTTTTAATCTCTAAATTCCAATTAAATTCAGGTAAAAAGAAATTATTATTAAATTATTATTATTTTGAGAAAATAAAAATGAAAAACTGTTCTTATTCATATTTTTTCCTGTCAGTAAATAGTCAAAATTTTGAGATATAAATTCAAAATTTGGACTTTTTTTCTGCTAATCTTGACTTTTTCTCCTCAAAATTTTTACTTTATGCTTAAATTTTGTTTTTCTTTTTTTTTTTCCAAAAATGTTGATTCCTTCTTCAATATCTCAAAATTTTAACTTCATAATCTTAGAGTCTTGACTTTTAATGCTTTAATTTTTTTCTTTCTTTAATCTCAGGTAAAAAGAAATCTCATCAAAGCGAGGTTTTCATTTTTAGGCTTCCATACTTTTTTCCTGCAGTTTTACTTCCTCACCAGCAGGTGGAGCTCTACACCACAGCTGTGAGCTTCTCCTTCCTTTCCTCCTGACAGATTCATCTTTATGCCTCATGAATTATTCTTTTACAGTCATTGTGTTTATTTCAGACCGTCCCATAACATCTCTCTTTATCCTTTTATTGTTTTTTTCCTCTTTTTCTTCTTCTGCTCACGTCACTTCAGTTTTATTGTCCAGATGTTGAACAGAACTTGCAGCCAGGTGGACACAGAAACCATAAACTTTGTCGTGCATGTCAAACATTAAAAGCTGAGTAATTCTGCACAACAACCAAATGTGAGGAGATTTCACGAGCGGGATCAGTGAAGAAGAAGTTACAGAAAGATTTTTAATGTTTTATCACATAAAAACTCGAATGAGAGTAAAACTCACGTATTGTTTCATTCCAAGTCTTAATGAGTTTCCTTCAAGATCTTGCAAATGTTAATTACTTTTCACTTCTTTTGTACCACATTTAGACCATTTTTGTTGATACTTTATCACTATTTTCCAGGTTTACTCCCAATTTTCTTCCAAATGTTGTTTTTTTCCCCAGTTTTTGACACTTTTCACTCTTTTTTGCCACTTTTGGACCATTTTGGAGGAAAAAACTGGTGAAACAAAAAAAGGAAAAAAAGTAGAAAAAGTTGATTAATAAGAAACTTTGATAAATTTAAAAAATCTATGAAGAAATTTAGGTGGGAAAAAAGGATAATTTAAAGATCAACAATAATTAAAAATAATCTTAAAATATTGGAACATAAAGAAAGGAAATTTTTCAAAAAATTAAATATGATAAATATAAAATCTATGAAACATGCAAAAACAAACTAAAAAAATAAATAAATACTTTTTTAAATATATATAGAAAAATTAATCTTTGAAAAACAGGAGAGAAAATTAAAGAGTGAAATTTATAAATATTTAAAGGTAGATTTGAAAAATATGAAACAAAAAACAAAAAGTATATTTTTTTTAGGTTTAGAAAATGATTGTTTGTGGATAAATAGTAATAAAAATTCAGAAAAGTGTGAAACTTGCAAAAACAAATGTTTTCTTTAGGCCTAGAAAATGATTGTTCATAAATAATACGCAATAAAAATCAATCTGAAAAGTGTCAAACATGCAAAAACAAACTAAAACATTTTAAAAAATATACTTTTTTAAATTTATATAGAAAAATTAATCTTTGTAAAACAGGGGAAAAAATTAAAGAGTGAAATTTATAAATATTCGAAGGTAAATTTGCAAAATCTGAAAAGTATAGAACATACAAAAAACAAAAATTATATTTTTTAGAAAATGATTGTTTATAGATAAATAGTAATAAAAACAAGCTGAAAAGTGATAAACCTGCAAAAAGAAAAAGAAAAGAATTGGAAAATTAAAAAAAAAAGTTAGAAATATTAGTGTTTAAAGAGAAATAATCTATAAAATATTAGAAATGTGTCAAATGTGAAGAAAAAAAACAAGAAGTGTCGCACAATAATATTTTGGAGCAGAGTTTCAATGTTTGCTGTGACCAAACTGCTGAAACTGTTTTTGTTGTTTGTTGTTTTTAAAGAGTCTAAATAAACAAACATGGATCAGGTTTTTCCTCTTCGCTCTGATTGATGCAGGTTTTTGGTCTCGTGAAGCAGAAATAAAGTCGTCTCCATCCTTTATAAGAAAAAGAAGAATAAAAAGCACACGTTTGTGTTTATGAATCGTCCCAAAGCGCCTCATTTGTTTTGTTTCTCCTCTGATTGGTCCTGAAGTTGTGATGACAGTTTTCTGTCAGCGCTGAAGCGTTTCTGTGACTAATCTCCATGAAAACAGATTTTAACATCTTCTCTTCGTTTCTCTTACAGATCCCAGATGAGTTCGACAGAGGTGAGTGAGACTTTTATTCAACGTTTTTTAAGATTCTGCGTTTGTTGGAGAGTCTGATCGAATAGAAACAGAGAAAAGATTCCTGCAGAGACGCAGAAAATAACATTTTAAAACCAGAAACAGACGTAAAACTAGCGCTGGCCTAAAATCAATACCTCCATTATTTTTTGCTATATCTCAATACACGATATATATCTGGATATTTTGATTTCTCCTGTAAATCACTTTATTAAATGTTCAATTCAACCCTTTAATTAATGAAATGACACCAGTATAATGATTCAAACAGACCTTTTAGTCAGATTTATAACATTTGTTGCCAAAAAGGGAAAAATCAAAATCAGGTCAAGTTTAACAAACTGTTTACTCCAAAAAACACTTTAAATATTTACATTTTTTCAATTCCAGGAAAAGATTTCATTCAGATTTATTTATCTGGTTGAATGTATCACATGACTGTCTCAATAGATTTCTAAAATTACAACAATGAAGATTTTAAAAAGTTGAAAATAACATGAACTGAATCTGGGGATGACTTAATCTAACTTTTACTTCCATAAATCATCTGCTTTTGTATTGTTGTTGGTGCTGAAAGGACTCTGTTAGTGACTTCTGTCTCTGAGCCTAATGTTAGTTTTACAGCGTGCTCTTATTTTGAAGGACACGCAGGTTCATAACAGGAAGTTAGTTGGGCAATAAACCGAGACGCGTGAATGAACGCTCCGTGAAACGTCTGTGGGAATCTTTAATGTGCAACACGACAGTTTGAGGATTCTCCTCCTTCCTCTGTTTACTTAACAGCTCAGAGTTTTATTTTCAGAGCGTTATTAGACCTTTGTGTACGTTTGTGGTGACGCTGCAAAACTTTGTTTTCTAAAAACATCTCAGCTCACATTTTTTTGGTATCCAGCGGTAAATAACGCCAAATGAAGCTCGTACAGAATGAAACTGAACCTTAAGAACACGTCGCGTTTGTTTCTCTTCTTTGTGGTGAAGAGCTGGGAGATAATCAGGTGAGGATCACACAGGTGACAAAGCAGCGTCTTTTCTCTCGTCTCCTGATACAGAAACACGCATGAGGGTCAATGAGGTGACGTCCCCTTTTTTTGTGTCTGAGTGCAATATTTCCTTCCATCATGAATTGAGTATTTCATCACATGTATTTCTTTATTCATGTTTTTTTGTGTTTTGGTTCCTCAAACCCCCAAAATGTCAGGTGGTGCAACCGTCCTGACAAGTATCCACAGTAATTAAACTCTAAAAATTGAATGTCAGTTATTGTAAATGGAAATTAAAAATACAGTGGCATTATTTTATGCTTGAACCTTTTTAAATAAAACATTCTTTGCAAATAAAAAGAATTTTAAAGCTGTTGAGAAATGTCAAAAACTTTTGTCCCGTAATTTTCACCTTGTCAAATGTCAGGGTGGTGCAACCGTAACATTAGACTTTTATTTTAAAGNAAACAGGAAACTGCATCAGCCAGAGGAGCCCAAATGACATTTGTGACCAAGTGGAAAAGTTTGTAGATTTCTCTGAAATACTGATAAAAAAGGTTTTTTCACTTCATTGGTGACTGGAACAATTTCCATGTCAGGTGGTACAACCAATGTAATAATGTGAAATGTTATTTTAACATCAAATTATTTATCTTATTCACAAATAAAAGAAATGAAACACACAAAATGAAAATGTATGAGTCACTACAGACACTTGAGAGACACTTGCCAATAATTTCACACAGAAAAAATAACAGGAACATATAAATATATTTTCATATATTTGGTTGAGCCACCTGACATTTTTGGGTGCTCAAATTAAAAATACTAAAAAATAATGAACCTAAAAACTTTGAAATGTTGGTCAACTACTGAAATCTGTTAGAAAACATAATTCTTCACTCAGAAATATGTTTTTTTATCCATTTTCAAAGAACTTTTTAAAAATACGTTTTTAGACCCTCTTTTTGTCATTGACCCATGTGCAGGAGAGTTTTCTGGATGGGGGGGGGAGTGAGCTGTTTATTGTGAGAAGCAGCAGCAGAGAGTGAAAGAAAGGCAACTGAAGAAAATTACAGACTGACGTCTCAAAACATTTACCTGGCAATTTATACTTGATGGTCGCGATATAGTCATTTATACATCCCACGAGCAACAACCCGCGATATATGGAGTATATTCGATATTTCCCCCAGCGCCACATGAAAAGCCACCAGCAATGAAACCAGTGAGTTTGTCCCTGCAGAGAACAGGACGTCACTGGTTTACAACTCAGAAATGTTTTTTCACAGAGCGAGTTTTTCAGAGACACTTTTTAGTATTTAAACTTTTTTTTTTTTTTTTTTGATCCGCCTCAAAACGATAAAAAAGCAGCAGATTGCAGCCTGAAAGAAATCTCTTTTTCCATTGTAAGTCCTTATTGTGAGTGTGTGTCCCGGTCCAGATGAGTCCTCTTGAACATGTGTGTTTTTATTGACACCCTGGCAGCAGCAGTGTGTGTGTGTGTGTGTGTGTGTGTGTGTGTGTGTGTGGGTGTGTGTGTTTGTGTGTGTGTCAGTGTTTGTTTGTGTGGATGATGGATCACTGCGCTGAGCCTCGGTGGCACTGCCAACTGCTCTCACCAACCTCCTTATGCCCCATCGTTCATCCCCCAAAACTGCCGTCCAAAACACACACACACACACACACACACACACACACACACACACACACACACACAAACTCATTCACCTCCTGTTTATTTGTCCAAGAGAAAAACACGGCAGCAGACTGAGGTCAAAAGGCGTTCGACTGCTCCGATTGAAAAACAAAATAATGCTTGAAAAGACTTTTACCCCCAAAAAAAAAAAAGTGAAATCACTAAAAATGTCCCTTAACCCTCTGATGCATGAATTATTAAAGCCAGTGTCTGGATTTTTACTTTGAGTGTTTTTATTTGTCTTAAAGCATGAAAAATTTGTAACAGGACATTCAACATAAAAAGAGTGAAATTAATGTAAACATAACTATTTTTTTGTTTGACTTCCTTTCTTTTTTTTGGTAATTTCATGAATAATCTTTTTTTAATGCTTTGCGAAACATTTTAACTCTCTGTCATCCANTTAACAGCGTGTATTTCCCCCTTTAACATCAGTGACAGCTTGAAGTCTTTTGTGCTGGTTGTGGATGAGGGTCTTTATTTTCTCAGATGGTAAAACTGACCATTCTTCTTGGCAAAAAGCCTCCAGTTCCTGTAAATTCTTGCTCTGTCTTGCATGAACTGCAGGTTTGAGATCTCCCCAGAGTGGCTCAATGATATTGAGGTCAGGAGACTGAGATGGCCACTCCAGAACCTTCACTTTATTCTGCTGTAGCCAATGGCAGGTCCACTTGTCCTTGTGTTTTGGATCATTGTCATGTGTGAACGTCCAAGTACGTCTCATGTGCAGCTTCTGGGCTGATGAGTGTAAATTTTCCTCCAGTATTTTCTGATAACATGCTGCATTCATCCTTCATTCATCAGTTTGGACCAAGTTTCCTGAGCCTTTGTAGCTCACACATCCCCAAAACATCAGTGATCCACCTCCGTGTTTCACAGTAGGAATGGTGGACCTTTCATCATAGGCCTTGTTGACTCCTCTCCAAATGGAACAATGTTTATGGTTGTGGACAAAAAGTTCACTTTTGCTCTCATCACTCCAAATGACTTTGTTCCAGAAGTTTTGAGGCTTGTCTCTGTGCTGTTTGGCGTATTGTAAGCAGGAAACTTTGTGGCATTTGTGTAGAAATGTCTTTCTTCAGCCCATTTTTCCTCAAGTGCCTCCTTATTGTGCATCTTGAAACAGTCAGACCACATTCTTTCAGAGAGTCCTGTATTTCAGCTGAAGTTATTTGTGGCTTTTTCTTTGCATCCAGAACAATTTTCTTGGCAGTTGCTGAAATTTTTGTGTTTGGTTTGAACAGAATCCCTCATTTTTCACTTCTTCATTAGAGTTTTAACTCTGCTTATTGGCATCCTCAGCTCCTGTTTTATACAGTTGGATTAACTTTGACTCTAAAGATCAAAAACAGGTGAAGAAAATAAAGAAAGAGGTTTTTAATTTCTTAACGCAGTGAGTGACAGCTGTGGGGTCGATGTGTCGAGACGGCGTCCTCTTAAACGAATCCTGATCGCCTCCTGATACCAATCCATCAATACAGACTGAACACACACCTCTCCTTCTGTGCAGGGATTAATCAATAGTAGGTAGGTAGTCACTGCCGAAGTCTTTTTGGAGGCAGTGTAAAAATGGACTGTCTGCCTCTGTCTCTCTCTCTCCCACTACCTCAATCTCTCCCTACCTCTCTACCTTCACCTGGACTCCCTCTCAAATTACTACCTGTCTTCCTACCTCCTTCCTACCTCCTCGGAGGAAGTGAGACCTGTTAAGTTAATAACTACAAGTGATCAGTGGGAGCAGCGGGCGATCAGAACTCGTTTAGAGAGAGAGTCAGAGAGTCGCACATCGACCTGGAAACCTTTGATAATCATCTTCAGTCTGTGTCACCTCAACTCAGCACAACAACAATCTGAGTTTTAATTTATGCAGGATTTTACAAAAAAAACTGTCCAACTATTGTAGAATCAACACATTATGTTCGGTTTTATTATGATGCTTCACAACATAAATGCAACATGGCTTTTCAAATGTTTACACTGTGCAAAATATAAGAGAAAAAATAAAAAAAGTCCTAATATAACACTATTGTATCATATAAGCAATGTTCCCTCTAATTTTTCTTGTGTCTGAGCAAACACACAAGTTCTTTGAGCACACCGAGCGCCACTGTGAGCAACATCAGATTAACTTAGGTCTACAGGGTTTCCCCCAGAAAATTTGCTTAGCCCGGTGGTAGAGAAGCCCAACGCATTTTTGACAGGAATTTTAAAACCATGACTATTATGTGTTATTATAAGCCATTTATTAACTATTATAAACAATACTTAAGCGTACAATCTCACAAAAAGGCACAATATTGAAAAACAGGGATTTTTGATCATTTTCATTTATTGGTTTTCACTCAGCATTCAAACTGAGCTCCTCCTGAATCTGGATAATCATATTTTAAAATCAATATTCATAGTACCAAGTGAAGAAATGCATAAAAAAGAGAGTATAAATTCTATTTTTTGAGTCTGGGCTCATATAATTCATGTCTCTCTTCTGCATTAATGGGTCGGGGCACCCCAGTTAAAAAGGTCTGACTCGCCCCTGCTTGTAGCACGCAGCTCGTTGCAGGTTCGATTTGTTGCTTTGCTCATTAACGGAGGGATTTATACTGAACAGAGGGTTCAGACGATGGAATAAGCGGAGTTACAGTGAAAGACAGGACTCAACTTTTCTCCAGGTAAAAGTCAGACAACTCCTCATGTACTCTGTCCCTATAGTGCACCGCTCTCTCTCCAGTTTAAATGTTGATCGCCCATCACTGCCTTCTCCTAATGTTCAGGATCATTAATCACGATCCATCCATCACACCAAAAAGAGGTTTTCTTCAGTAGAATAGTAGTATTCTGATAAATACTGATGTATATTTCTTTACTTTCAAAAGCAAAAAAAGGATCCCAATCGTATTTAATAAGAGCAGCAAGTTTTGTTTTGTTTTCTGGCTTAGTGACATTAAACATTCAAGCGACCGTTTTGTTGCCCAGTTCTACCATAGACGGTATAATAAAATAATTCATAATGCTGCAGCTATTGTTAAATTATTAGCTATGCCTTTATTCATAAATTTAAAAAAAAAAAAAAAAAAAAACATTCTGGCAGCTGATGTGAACCAGTGGCCAGTTGCACTGACTTGAAGCACTTTGTCTCACCTACGAAAGTTTTCATTTCATGTCTAACTTCTTGCTTGTGTTGAACGTTGCTTACGTCCGCTAAATGAAATTGTAGAATTGAAGTTAAACCCACCAGCTTTAGGTGATAAAATGACTCTTATTTGAACAAATATCATCTTTTTATTGTTGTAATAAAATGAAAACGTGTGTAAATCTGATCTGAAAGTCAGACGTCAGACTGAAGATGATTATCAAAGGTTTCCAGGTCGATGTGCGACTCTCTGACTCTCTCTCTAAACGAGTTCTGATCGCCCGCTGCTCCCACTGATCACTTCATCAATAATTGAATTGTCCAGAGTGAAGGAGGCTCCTCCATCCTTCCTCCATCCTTCTGTCCATCATTAAACTCTCCCTCAGGTCCACTTCCATCTCTCCATCCCTCTCTAACTCCATCACCCTCTCTCTCTCTGTCTCCGTCTGTCAGGTAAAAATGTGACGGAGGTTTTTCTGAACCCGTCACTGATGGATGGATGAAAGGATGAAAGGATGGAGTGATTGATTCCTGAACAGAAGGAGGCTTGTGTGTGTGTGTGTGTGTGTCTCAGTGGGACTCTGAAGTATTGACGGATGTCGTATTGGTATCAGCGGGCGATCAGAATTCGTTTACATCGACGGCGAACATCACAGCTGTCACCGTTTAGTTTACGGCGCCGTCTGAACGCATCATTAGACAAACGGGTTTAATTACATTAATGTTTCTAATTTATATAAGTGAGTCTGAGGAAACATGTTTGTTTACTTTAATTCACTTTTTAGGTTTTATTTTATTCAAACTGTGAATTCAGAGTTTGGAGGTTTATTTAAAAAGTGGACGTCACGACTCTGTAAAAAGGAGATTTTGATGTTTTTCTGTTTCTGTATTTAAAGAAAAACTTCATCCACAGATTATTTACAGTTTAAATCTGACACAGAAACATCACAAAAGCAAAGACAGCTGTTTATTTTACAGAAACATATTTAAAAAAAAACATAAATTGCTCTTTTTCTTCTAGTTAGATTTAAAACTTAAGAGACATAAAATCAGATTTAAATCAAACTTAGTCCTAGTTTCTGTTTGAGATCAATATTGAAAAGATTTGCCTGTATTTCTTTTCTTACAGTAGAGATTTAATAACACTTTTTTTTCCAAAATTCAAGTCAAATTCTCTGATTAAAACAACTTTTTTTATATCTAAATAAGTGTTTCTAAGATTAAAGTTAATTCTGAAAATTTAAAATCGAATTCCTGTGATTTAAGTCAGAATCCTGAAATTCAGAGAGATTATAAGAGTAATTTTGAGAAAGAATTTAGAATTATCAGATTTTGTGACAGAATTCTTAATTTTACGATTGAGATTTTGACTCTTCTTTTAAAATTATCGGTTTATTTGGATTTTTATAACAAAGTCAGATTTCTGAAAGCAAAAAAAAATTGTATTTAAAGACAGAACTCTAAGATTAAAAAGTCTAAATTCTGAGAAATAAAATCAGGTTTTTAAATTTAGTTCAAAGTTTCAATTTTTAAAATCAGAAATTGAAAATTAAAGTGAGAGTTAAATGTTTAAAGTACATAAATGTTAAACTTCAAATGATTTGAAAACATTTAAAAAACCTTTCAATTTTAATTTTTCTTAACATCGTTTCTTATTTGATGATAGAATTCTAAGTTAAAGAGTAGAAAGTTCAGGAATTAAAATCAGAATTTTAAGTTTTCATCTTGGAAATGTAAGATTTAGTTCACAGATTTAATATTTAAAATTAGAAAACTGAAATGAAGTGAAAGTGCGAGCTTTGACAAGAACAACTGGATATCAATATTTAAAGTCTGAATTCTTAGATAAAAAAGTTTCATCGAATTTTTTTTTTTTTTTAGTTGAACTTTTTAAATCAAAAGTCACAATTTTTGGATCAAAGTCATATTTCAAAATAACAATTTAGATTTTAAGAGATTAAAGATTTCAGTCAGAATCCTGGAAAAAGAGTTCAGACCTTAAAGGATTCAGACTTGAAATTAAAATTATTTGGGTAACATCAAAATAATCTGATTTATTTTTATTTTTTTTTATCTTTGAAAGACAGAATCTTGACTTAAATTTCAGATTTTTAATTTAAAGTTATTTTGACTCCCATGAAAAATCTCATTCGTGTCTGTATCTGTGTCTTAAAAAGCCTTTAAATTTTAATTTTTCTTAACACTATTTCTTCTTTGGTGATAGAATTCTAAGATAAAGAGTCATAATTCCTAGGATTCAAAATCAGAATTTTAAGTTTTCATCTTGGAAATGTAAGATTTAGTTTAGAGTTTTTATTTTTGAAATCAGAAATCTGACATGAGAGTTGAGAGTTGTGACAAGAAAAATTGAATTTCAATTTTCAAAGTTTAAATTCTTAGATAAAAAGCTTAATTTTTTTTGTCCACAAAAAGTTGGTTTTTTAAATCAAAAGTCATATTTCAAAATCACTCTTTATTTTCTAAGATTTCAGTCAGAATCCTGGAAAAAGAGTTCAGACCTTAAAAGATTCAGACTTGAAATCAAAATTATTTGGGCAACAAAGAAATCTGACTTCTTTTTTTTTAATTTTAAATATAAGACAATCTTTGGTGAAATTTCAGAATTTTAACGTAAAAATTGAACTTCAGGAAAAATATGTTATTTTATTCTCCATGAAAAATCTCATTTGTGTCTTTAAAGCTGCTGTGTTTCATGTTTTCTGTGGTTTTAAAGGTTTTAATTTTTATTTCTGCAGCTTTTTCTGGTCTGAGGATCAGAGTCGTCAGTTTGTGTTTTAATTAAAGAAAGTGTCATCGGTCACATGGCGCTGACATCATCGTATGGTTTGACATCATCACTTATTGATTGGACTAAAGGTGATAAACACTATTGAATTATGACCTGATGCTGATTTATACAGAGCTCACATCTCTGAACATTTCCCATCAGCCCCTTCAGTGTAATGAGGGCCAATCATGACCTCAGGGACCCTTTAGGGACCGTGGGGGCCAAATATTCCCTGATGAGCTTAGGGACCGGGGTAAAAGTTCATGATCCCTCAGGGAGCTCCACCTCTCTCTCCTCTGGGAGCAGCAGACGGCGAGCACAGCGGCGTGTTTGACTCTGGCGGCATCCGTGTGCGTGATGCAGAGGAGCGTCGGATACCATGACAACGCGGACATATGACACCACACACACACACACACACACACACACACACACTCAGAGGTCCCTGTAGACTTCCTGACATAATGACCCTCACACACGTTCACTTTTCCAAACAGCATCATGTCAAATCCGAGAGAAATGTTCAGAAACAAGGACGTGACATCACAGCGAAAGTTTACCAGAGCGCTGAGTGACCACATGAAAATTATAAGATACATGTCAAAAATGACTTTTGTCAAATAATTTACCCCCATCAAAAATCCAGCCTCATAATTTTGACTATTAGCAATATCCCAGCCGTTTTATATCATAAACCTTTTTTTTTTTTAAATGTGACAGGAATGTACGACGTAGGGTGAGGGCTGAGCTAGAAATAAGGAAAAATATAATCTTACAGGTTTGTCTTAAACTTAAGAGAATAAAGTCAAAAATACACAGGATAACAGTCATTTACTCATAAGAAAAAATTGAAAGATTTACAAGAATAAAGTATTAAACTTACTAGACTGGAATAAAAGTAGTAAACTAACTAGAATAAAGTCATTAATTCACAAGAATAAAGTCATAAACTTAAGGAAATGGAGTTTAAAAATTTGTGAACTTGCAAGAAATATGTACAAGAATTTTTTCGTAATGTTGCAAGAATAGGGACGCAAACTTACATGAATGAAGTCGAAAACGTATAAGTATA
Organism: Thalassoma bifasciatum; assembly: GCA_008086565.1. Lineage (NCBI taxonomy): Eukaryota > Metazoa > Chordata > Actinopteri > Labriformes > Labridae > Thalassoma > Thalassoma bifasciatum. The sequence continues at coordinate 66,410 of RPOG01000892.1, read as the reverse complement.
AACTCAAAAATTTACAAGAATAAAGTCAAAAATTTACAAGAATAAAGTGAAAAAATTTTACAAGAATAAAGTATTACACTTACTAGATTAAAAATAGTAAACTTATTAGAATAAAGTCATTAACTCACAGAAATAAAGTCATAAACTTACGGAAATGGAGTTAAAAATTTGTGAACTTACAAGAAATATGTCGTAAACTAACAAGAATTTATTTGTATTGTTGCAAGAATTAAAACATGAACTTACAAGAATAAAGTCAAAAACTTACAAGAATATAATTTTTTTTTAAAAACCCTACATGAGTAAAGTCGTGAACTTACTAGAATTTATTTGTAATGTTACAAGAATTAAAACATGAACTTACAAGTGTAGAGCCAAAAACTTAAAGGAATAAAATCAAAAACTTACAGGAATAAAGTCAAAAACGTCCCAGAATAAAGTAGAAAAATAACCTACATGGATAAAGTTGTGAACTTACAAGAATAAAGTCAAAAACATACAAGAATAAAGTAAAAAACTTACAAGAATAAAGTCGTAAACTTAACAAGAATAAAGTCAAAAATTTACAAGAATAAAGTCAAAAACTTAACAAGAATAAAGTCAAAAACTTAACAAGAATAAAATCATAAACTTACAAAAATAAAATTGAAGACTTACAAAATGAGAAACTTTCAATTTACAAGAATAAAGTCATAAACTTAAGGAAAAAGTTAAAAAATTTGTGATCTTACAAAAAATATTGTAAACAAACAAGAATTTATTTATATTACATGAATTAAGTCATAAACTTACAAAAATAAAATTGAAGACTTATAAAAATTAAAATCTTTAACCAACAAGAATAAAGTCGTTAATTTAAAAGAAAAAACTCGTAACTTACAAGATCAAAATTTTATTCTTTCCAGAATAAAGTTATAAATTCTGTTAAGTTCATGATTTAAATTTGTAAGTTTCCTTTTTTTCTTCTTATCCTCTGCTGTGGAAACTTCCATGTGTCACTTTAAGACTGAGAGAATTTCATCAATAACTAAAACTCATCATAGTGACATGAGGGAGTGTGTGTTCGTGCTGCTCTAACATGAACACACACACTCTCTGTCCCCAGAGGATACACACACACACACACACACACACACACACACACACACACACACACACACACTTTAGAGAAGCAGGGGCACGCTGCCGTTTGTCACCCAGAGAGAAAACAAACGATTGACGGAGGAGGAGAATGGGGTGCACACACACACACACACACACACACACACACACACACACACACACACACACACACACACACACACACACACACACACACACTGTGTGTGTGTGTGTGTGTGTGTGTGTGTGTGTGTGTGTGAAGCAGATGCTGAGCCTGAGCAGCTTTTGTTCGGGGGCTTCGGGGCCTCCTCTTCTCCATCCTTCACCTCCATCTCTTCCTCCTTTTCATCCCTTTTTCCTACGATGTCATCACTTCCTCTTCACGCCTTGTTTCTCTCCTTCCTCCTGATTTCTTCTCTTCTTCCCTGATCTTGTTTTTATCCTCATTCCTCTCCTCTGTCTGTTTCCCCTCCTCTTTTCATCCTTTCTTTCATAACTTCAAACCACCCTCACCTCTTTCATCCTTCACTCCTCTCTCTGTGTTTTCATCCCTCCTTCACAGCCCATTACTTCTTTATATTCTCCACGTGAAAGGAAATGTTTTTAAAATCCTCTTCAGAGAACATAAAATCCCGATCAAGTGTTTTAAATCAAAAGTTCTTATAAAGTTTAATCATTTCTCGTCCTTTTAAACTCCTGAGACTCCTTTCCCATGACCTCTGTCGTCGTTCCTGATTCAAACTCGTCTTCCCGTCGTGACGAATGATCCTGAAAGAACCAGAGGTGTTGCAGATGTCGTCGTCTTCGTCGTCCAAACCTGCAGCTGATGTCGAGTCCTGGAGCTTAAAATCTGGATGTAATAAGTCAGACTCAGAGTTTTGATGTGTGGTTTTTTTAGCATCTAACTCAAACTGTCACTCGTGTCAAAACAAAGTCGGCTTTTATTTCTCTGAGCCGCAGCTGAGAGTCGTCGATTACTAACGATGCTGCAGAAAAACAGACGAGCAGGAGGAGAAAGCAGAACACAAACACGTTAACGAGGGGAATTCTGCTCGTTTAACCTGCTTTTAAAACGTCCTCATGATTAATGAGGGCAGAACGTTTGAAGAGTCCTTCAGATAATAGACAAAAAAAACAAGTTTGTTGTCTTGAAATAATTCTCGGATGGTTTCATTCTTTCTGCTACGTGTCACTCCAGTTTGCTGCAAACACAAAAAGTTTTCATGGAGTCAAAGAGACAGAAACCATAAAGAGATAGTGTGTAATTGTATTTTTTTGCCTATATAAAGTCAGAATTTCACCTTTTCCTCAAATTTTTTGATTCACTATCTTTGAATTTTGATTATTTTAGATCAGAATTTTCATTTCTTTCCAAATTTGGATTTAAATCTGTAATGAAATGGACTTTTTAACAACAAAAAAACAACTTCTCATCTAAAAAGAAGCAACTTTATTCCTGTCAGTTTTGACTTTTTCTGTTCTTGTGAGTTTACAACTTAATTTTTGTAAGTTTGCAACTTTATTTTTGTGAGTTTAAGACTTAATTCCTGTTAGTTTACTACTTTATTCCTTGAAGTTTGTGACTCTATGTATCCTTATAAGTTTACAACTTTATCCTTATAAGTTTACAACTTTATTCTCATAAGTTTATGACTTTATTTTTGTAAGTTTACGACTTTAATCAGGTAGGTTTAGGTTTTTATTCTTGTAAGTTTACAACTTTATTCCTTTAAGTTTTGACCATTTCTCTTCTTGTTCGTAACTGACTATTCCTGTAAATTGTGACTTTATTCCTTAAAGTTTACAACTTTATTCTCATAAGTTGACAACTTTATTTTTGTAAGTTTACGACTTTATCCTTATAAGTTTACAACTTTATTCTCATAAGTTTATGACTTTATTTTTGTAAGTTTACGACTTTAATCAGGTAGGTTTAGGTTTTTATTCTTGTAAGTTTACGACTTTATTCCTTTAAGTTTTGACCATTTCTCTTCTTGTTCGTAACTGACTATTCCTGTAAATTGTGACTTTATTCCTTAAAGTTTACAACTTTTTTCTCATAAGTTTGCAACTTTATTTTTGTGAGTTTACGACTTAATTCCTGTAAGTTTACTACTTTATTCCTTAAAGTTGACAACTTTATTCTCATAAGTTGACAACTTTATTTTTGTAAGTTTACGACTTTATTCCGGTAGGTTTAGGATTTTATTCTTGTAAGTTTGTGACTTTATTCACATAATTTACAACTTTATTCCTGTCAGTTTTGACCCTTTCTCTTCTTGTTGGTAACTGACTTTATTCCTGTAAATTGCGACTTTATTCCTTAAAGTTTACAACGTTATTTTTGTACGAAAAAATTGACTTCTCATCTGAAAATTAACAACTTTATTCCTGTCAGTTTTGACTTTTACTGCTCTTGTGAGTTTACAACTTTTTTCTTGTAAGTTTACAATTATTTTTGTAAGTTTAGGACTTAATTCCTGTAAGTTTACTACTTTATTCCTTGAAGTTTGTGACTCTATGTATCCTTATAAGTTTACAACTTTATTCTCATAAGTTTGACTTTATTATTGTAAGTTTACAACTTAATTCCAGTAGGTTTAGGATTTTATTCGCATAAGTATACGACTTTATTCTTGTAAGTTTACGACTTTATTCCTGGAAGTTCACTACTTTGTTCCTTTAAGTTTGTGACTCTATTTATCCTTATAAGTTTGCAACTTTTTTCTCATAAGTTTTCGACGTTATTCTTGTAGGTTTATGACTTAATTTCTGTAAGTTTACGACTTTAATGAGGTAGGTTTAGGATTTTATTCTTGTAAGTTTACTACTTTATTCCTTAAAGTTTTGACCATTTCTCTTCTTGTTCGTAACTGACTATACCTGTAACTTGTGACTTTTTTCCTTAAAGTTTACAACTTTATTCTCATAAGTTGACAACTTTATTTTTGTAGGTTTACGACTTTATTCCGGTAGGTTTAGGATTTTATTCTTGTAAGTTTGTGACGTTTAAAATGACGTTCTGGTTGCCAGGGTAACTCTTAAAGGAGATAAGTTGCTCAGGTCTGTGGATGCTTCAGTCTCTCAGTGATTTCTGCAGCTGTTACCTGTGTGTGGATGGATGTAGCTCGACCTCTGCTTCACCTCCAGCTTCACCTCCAGCTTCACCTCCAGCTTCACCTCCAGCTTCACCTCCAGCTTCACTGCAGGGTTGTTTGGCTGGTGTTGGCCCACCCAGGCCGTTGAGGAGGAAAACACCAACAGTCCTGATCCACAGAGGCCTCCAACACAAAGAGCCGACTTTGACTATGAAAGGAGAACCGTTAGAGAGGAACAGGAGATGAAAGGAGGGGAACAGGAGGAGAAGAAAGAGGAGGAGGAGGAGGAGGAGGTGGTGGAGGCCTCTTCCTCTGAACTCTGAGGAAACGCACCAGCATCAAAACAAAGACGACAGGAATCTCAAACATCTCAGCGCAGACAAAAGGTGGAATTTCTGCACCAACAGAACCATTAAAGAGGAGGAGTTTGAAGAAATAACACCTCGTTATTTACAGCGATCAGAGGAAGGAAACAGCCGCAGAGTTTTAATTAGTTAGAGCTTAACGAGCTGGAAACCTGACCAGGACCTGAACCTGGAAAAACTGAAAAAAACTCTGGAAACAGTTTATGATACAGAAACAAAAACAGACAGAAACATTTTCATGTTTATGGAGGTTTGAGTCTGACAGAGATACAGCAGGAGGAAACACATCAGCATCTGTTCATCCATCCATCCATCCATCCATCCATCATTCATCCATCCATCATTCATCCATCCATCCATCCATCCATCCATCCATCATTCATCCATCCATCCATCCATCCAACCATCCATCCATCCATCCATCCATCCATCATCCATCCATCATCCATCCATCCATCCATCCATCTATCCATCATCCATCTATCCATCCATCCATCCATCCATCTATCCATCATCCATCCATCCATCCATCCATCCATCCACCTGGCCAACTTTCAAAGTGTCCATCCATCCATCCATTCATCCATCCATCTGTTCATCCATCCATCCATCCAAATTCTTTCCGTACATCCATCCTTCCATCCATCCATGTCTTGTCCATTTTTCTATCCATCCATCCATCCATCCATCCATCCACCCGGCCAACTTTCAAAGTGTCCATCCATCCATCCATTTGTTCGTACAACCATCCATCCATCCATCCTTCCATCCATCCTCTGTCTATCTTTCAGTCCATTGTCCATTTGTTCATACAACCATTGCCCATCCATCTTTTAAACATCCATCCATCCATCCATCCATCCACCTGGCCTACTTTCAAAGTGTCCATCCATCCATCCATTCATCCATCCAAATTCTTTCCATCCATCCATCCTTCCATCCATCCATGTCTTGTCCATTTTTCTATCCATCCATCCATCCATCCATCCATCCATCCATTTTTCCTTCTACCCATCCATCCATCTAACCATCAATCCATTCATTCTTTAAACATCCATCTATCCATCCAACCATCATCAATCTTTCTACCCATCGGTCCATCCATCTTTCCATCTTTCGGTCCATCCATTCTTCCACTCGCCCATCCACCCATCTATCCATCCTTCCATCCATAGATTCAACCATCCGTCTTTCATCCATCCATCCTTCCATCCATCCTTCCATCCATCCATCCTCTGTCTATCTTTCAGTCCTTCCAGTCATCCATTCATTAATCAATTTGTTCATCCTTCCACCCCCATTTTTTTCCATCTATCACCCCTGTCTCTTTCCTTCATCCATCCATCCTTTGGTATTTCAATCCCTCTATTCTTCCTCTCATCCTTCCATCAATCAATCTTCTGTTTTTCTTTTTCTGATGATTTTTGAAAACTCTGTCCACCAACATCTTTTCACACATCCATTTAATCGTCTATCTAAACTATATGTCTATCATTTCTCAAGTTTACTAACTGGTCCGTCCATCCTTTCATCCCTCCATCATTTCTAAACCATCACAAACACTCAGAGAGAAAAACACTGAAAGAATAAAACATTTTTTTATTCTGAGTTTGTCTTAAATCTGCCCTGAAGCCTGAAGCTGACACACTGACACTTCTCCTCCTCCTCCCCATCCTCTTTCTGTCACACTCTGTTCATCCACCCATCATCCACCCTGAAACATCAATTCCTCCCCCAAACATCCCCCCTTCACTTCATTAACATAATAAAAGTCAGCCTTAATCTGCCCCCTCACACACACACACACACATCAAAGACGGCGTCCACACACACTGATGAGGCTGACACCATGCAAATACACTGCAGTAAACTACACACACACACACACACACACACACACACACACACACACACACACACTCTGACAGGGTGTGTGTTTGCGTCGACTCCCGGGGGGGAAGTTACTTAATTCTGGAGCTTCTCCTGCTGCACGTGTGTGTTTTCTCCGTCTGTTTCATTAGAGACCTGAGCAGGAATCACTCATTGATTTCTTTCATCATCTGCGTCCTGATTGGTCCACAGCTGCTCTTTAAACTCTCTGTGGTTGTTCTCTCCTCTTAAATAATTTCCTCTAAAGTTTCTCCAAGTCCTGACACCAAAAACAGCAGCGTGCGGATCGTCGAGCTGAAGTTGTTCCTAACGACGTGGAAGCGAATTAAAGGGGGAATTCCATCGTTTCTGAGTCTGAGTGACGAATACGGACAAAAATAAGTCGAGTTAAATACGTCTGAGGCTGCTCTGTCCACCAACACTTCTTGTTTGTGCTGCTAATGGACTCAAACGATGTTTACCAAGTTCAGAAACATTAACCCTTTAAGACCTGAGCCCCAAAATGCCTGCAGAGACTATTTTGCTTTTGTTTTTGTCATTTATAACAAGTGTCCAACAAATAAGCAAACAAATAAATCAGTATCAAACAAACAGGGTCAACATGAGCTTACAAAAAAAATAATTAAAAATAGAAATTGATGAAATTTTAAAATCATTTGAAGTTGTTAGGTCAACATTTTCAACAAAAAAAAAAACAGGAAATTTTGAGGTATAAAGACAAATTTCAAAGACAGAAAGTCAAAATATGAGATAAAAAGTCAATATTTTGAGAAAAAAAAAAAACATCCACATTTCTAAAGAAATCAAATTGATGTTTTGTGAAAAAAAGTCTAAACTTTCACATTTGAGGTCAAATTTTTGAGATAAAGATAAAAGAAATGAGATAAAACGTCAACATTTTGAAATGAAGGCAATGTTTGAGATAGAAAGTTGAAATTTTGATTGACTTTTTACTTATATATATATATATATACACACACACACACACGTTAATATATATCCAAATATACGCACATCCTCAATTACATACATTTAATTACTGATCCATATAAGTTTTCCTGGCCCATTTTCTCTGGAATACTTTTAACTTTCAATGCTCACACAGCACAAAGAAGACTGGAAATTTTTGAAACCGCAGAAAAACTTCATGCGCTATTTGACGCGGTCAAGAATTTAGAACAAATTAAGATATTTACAAGTGTTAGAAATTAAACGTTAAGCCATAAAAAAATGCTAAAAATTAAGATATATACAAGTGTTAAAAATGGTCACAGTTGTTGGTAGATTGGATATGAGAATGCAGCAGAGAAAAGGAGGCTGATGGGTCGATGACAAAAAGAGGGTCTAAAAACTTATTTTTAAAAAGTTCTTTGAAAATGGATAAAAACATATTTCTGAGAGAAGAATTATGTTTCTAACAGATTTCAGTAGTTGACCAACATTTCAAAGTTTTTAGGTTCATTATTTTTTAGTATTTTTAATTTGAGCACCCAAAAATGTCAGGTGGTGCAACCAAATATATGAAAATATATTTATATGTTCCTGTTATTTTTTCTGTGTGAAATTATTGGCAAGTATCTCTCAAGTTTCTGAAGTGAAAAAACCTTTTTTATCAGTATTTCAGAGAAATCTACAAACTTTTCCACTTGGTCACAAATGTCATTTGGGCTCCTCTGGCTGATGCAGTTTCCTGTTTCCTGTTTTATTCTCTTCACTTTAAAATAAAAGTCTAATGTTACGGTTGCACCACCCTGACATTTGACAAGGTGAAAATTACGGGACAAAAGTTTTTTACATTTCTCAACAGCTTTAAAATTCTTTTTATTTGCAAAGAATGTTTTATTTAAAAAGGTTCAAGCATAAAATAATGCCACTGTATTTTTAATTTCCATTTACAATAACTGACATTCAATTTTTAGAGTTTAATTACNTCTTTCCATCCATCCATCCTTCCATCCATCCATGTCTTGTCCATTTTTCTATCAATCCATCCATCCATCCATCCATCCATCCATTTTTCCTCCTTCCCATCCATCCATCCATCCATCCATTTTTCCTTCTACCCATCCATCCATCCATCCATCCATCCATCCATCCATCCATCCTTCCATCCATCCATCCATCCATCCATTTATCCTTCCTTCCATCCATCCATCCATCCATCCATTTTTCCTTCTACCCATCCATCCATCCATCCATCCATCCATCCATCCATCCTTCCATCCATGCATCCATCCATCCATCTAACCATCAATCCATTCATTCTTTAAACATCCATCTATCCATCCAACCATCATCAATCTTTCTACCCATCGGTCCATCCATCTTTCCATCTTTCTGTCCATCCATTCTTCCACTCGCCCATCCACCCATCTATCCATCCTTCCATCCATAGATTCAACCATCCGTCTTTCATCCATCCATCCCATTGTTCATCCATCCATCCTTCCATCCATCCTCTGTCTATCTTTCAGTCCTTCCACTCATCCATTCATTAATCAATTTGTCCATCTTCCACCCCCATTTTTTTCCATCTATCACCCCTGTGTCCTTTCTATCCATCCATCCATCCATTGGTATTTCAATCCCTCTATTCTTCCTCTCATCCTTCCATCAATCAATCTTCTGTTTTTCTTTTTCTGATGATTTTTGAAAACTCTGTCCACCAACATCTTTTCACACCTCCATTTAATCATCTATCTAAACTATACGTCTATCATTTCTCACGTTTACTAACTGGTCTGTCCATCCTTTCATCCCTCCATCATTTCTAATCCATCACAAACACTCAGAGAGAAAAACACTGAAAGAATAAAACATTTTTTTATTCTGAGTTTCGTCTTAAATCTGCCCTGAAGCCTGAAGCTGACACACTGACACTTCTCCTCCTCCTCCCCATCCTCTTTCTGTCACACTCTGTTCATCCACCCATCATCCACCCTGAAACATCAATTCCTCCCCCAAACATCCCCCCTTCACTTCATTAACATAATAAAAGTCAGCCTTAATCTGCCCCCTCACACACACACACACACACACATCAAAGACGGCGTCCACACACTGATGAGGCTGACATCATGCAAATACACTGCAGTAAACTCCACACACACACACACACACACACACACACACACACACACACACACACTCTGACAGGGTGTGTGTTTGCGTCGACTCCCGGGGGGGAAGTTACTTAATTCTGGAGCTTCTCCTGCTGCACGTGTGTGTTTTCTCCGTCTGTTTCATTAGAGACCTGAGCAGGAATCACTCATTGATTTCTTTCATCATCTGCGTCCTGATTGGTCCACAGCTGCTCTTTAAACTCTCTGTGGTTGTTCTCTCCTCTGAAATAATTTCCTCTAAAGTTTCTCCAAGTCCTGACACCAAAAACAGCAGCGTGTGGATCGTCCAGCTGAAGTTGTTCCTAACGACGTGGAAGCAAATTAAAGGGGGAATTCCATCGTTTCTGAGTCTGAGTGACGAATACGGACAAAAATAAGTCGAGTTAAATACGTCTGAGGCTGCTCTGTCCACCAACACTTCTTGTTTGTGCTGCTAATGGACTCAAATGATGTTTACCAAGTTCAGAAACATTAACCCTTTAAGACCTGAGCCCCAAAATCCCTGCAGAGACTATTTTGCTTTTGTTTTTGTCATTTATAACAAGTGTCCAACAAATAAGCAAACAAATAAATCAGTATCAGACAGACAGGATCAACATGAGCTTACAAAAAAAATAAGATAAAAAATAAAACTTGATAAAAATTTGAGGTACAATTATTTGAAGTTGTTAGGTCAACATTGTTAAAAAAAAAAACAGGAAATTTTGAGGAATAAAGAAAAATTTCAGAGACAGAAAGTCAAAATATGAGATAAACAGTCAATATTTTGAGAAAAAAAAAACAAAAAAAAAACATCCACATTTCTAAAGAAATCAAATTGATGTTTTGTGAAAAAAAGTCGAAACTTTCACATTTGAGGTCAAAATTTTGAGATAAAGATAAAAAAAAAAAGAGATAAAACGTCAACATTTTGAAATGAAGGCAATGTTTGAGATAGAAAGTTGAAATTTTGATTGACTTTTTACTTATATATTTATATATATATATATATATACACACACACATACACACGTTAATACATATCCAAATATATGCACATCCTCAATTACATACATTTAATTACTGATCCATATAAGTTTTCCAGGCCCATTTTTTCTGGAATACTTTTAACTTTCAATGCTCACACAGCAAAAAGAAGACTGGAAATTTTTGAAACCGCAGATAAACTTCATGCGCTATTTGACGCAGTCAAGAATTTAGAACAAATTAAGATATTTACAAGTGTTAGAGATTAAACGTTAAGCCATATAAAAATGCTAAAAATTAAGATATATACAAGTGTTAAAAATGGTCACAGTTGTTGGTAGATTGGATATGAGGATGCAGCAGAGAAAAGGAGGCTGATGGGTCAATGACAAAAAGAGGGTCTAAAAACTTATTTTTAAAAAGTTCTTTGAAAATGGATAAAAACATATTTCTGAGAGAAGAATTATGTTTTCTAACAGATTTCAGTAGTTGACCAACATTTCAAAGTTTTTAGGTTCATTATTTTTTAGTATTTTTAATTTGAGCACCCAAAAATGTCAGGTGGTGCAACCAAATATATGAAAATATATTTATATGTTCCTGTTATTTTTTCTGTGTGAAATTATTGGCAAGTATCTCTCAAGTGTCTGTAGTGACTCATACATTTTCATTTTGTGTGTCATTTCTTTTATTTGTGAATAAGATCAATAATTTGATGTTAAAATAACATTTCACATTATTACATTGGTTGTACCACCTGACATGGAAATTGTTCCAGTCACCAATGAAGTGAAAAAACCTTTTTTATCAGTATTTCAGAGAAATCTACAAACTTTTCCACTTGGTCACAAATGTCATTTGGGCTCCTCTGGCTGATGCAGTTTCCTGTTTCCTGTTTTTTTAATTTCCATTTACAATAACTGACATTCAATTTTTAGAGTTTAATTACTGTGGATACTTGTCAGGACGGTTGCACCACCTGACATTTTGGGGGTTTGAGGAACCAAAACACAAAAAAACATGTTATATTTTAATAGTTTAAAGATGTGTTCAAATAACACAGGTTTCATAGAATAAAGAAATACATGTGATGAAATACTCAATTCATGATGGAAGGAAATATTACACTCGGACAAACGCAGACAAACTTTTATCAGACTGGGTTATGTTTTAACTCTAACACAGTGGTTCCCAAAGTGGGGGTCGGGACCCTATTGGGGGTCGCGAGACATTGATAGGGGGTCGTGGAATGTGTCCCAAAATCAAAAACTATGAACAATTTTATCCATTATTGTAAGAATAAAAGCAAAAATAGGGATTAAAGATAATATAAATTGATGCAAACAGAAAATGTTTGATCTGTTTTTCACATTTCTTTGTTGAAGTTAAGGGCACATTAGTCGGTAAATCAAAGTATCCTCTGGGTTTTTTGTTTGTTTTTGTCTGTTTTTGGATTGTCCCATTAGTGTTGAACCACAGCAGGGGGTCACAGGCGGAAAAGTTTGGGAACCCCTGCTCTAACAGTCAAACTAAAATGATCCGTTTCCCTTTTTTAGACCCAAATATGATGAAGTTCCTCTGGTAACAGCCTCACTGCTCAGTTTTCTTTATAAAAAACGTAGATAGTGAGTGTCAGGACGGGGTGGTGGCGCTCAGAGGTCAGTTTGGGATCAGCTTTTGGACATTTTGTCCCGTGTTTCCATCTGTTTTTCCAGCTCTGCCATATTTTTAGCTCTTTTTATCTCATAAACTGAAGTGGAAGCTGATTCACTCCCCACAAACAGCCTCTTTGTGCCAGGAGCTGCTCACACACACTTTCCTGCTTCAAAACTCTGAGACAGAAAGTTGTGTTTTCCTCTGTGAGATGAAGCGTTTGTTTCCTCTCACCTTTCTTAACCTCTGTGACAGCGTCAGCGCGTCGCCACAGCGGGACGGCGGCAGATGGCTTCTGTTTCTTGCTTCAGCACGCTGCTATGAACTCTGGGGGATTGAGTCCCCTGGGAGCGGAGCGTGCTGGCGTCGGCGTGTGTGTGTTTAGAGAGAGGGAGGCACGCGTATGTGTCGCTATTGTGCTCCTCTTTGAAGTAATGAGCCCGCGGCCCCATGGGAAAGCGAGTCTTTCTTATTATTAATCATTAGCGTGTTGACAGCTGGGGGCGTCATCAGCGCCTCGCTCTGACTCGCGGCGCCGCCTCATCAGCGGCGTGTCTCTGCAGGTCAAACCAGGTGATCAAATATCTGTGCGTGTCATCAGACTCCTGACCAATCAGAGCTCATCCAGGACAGGGTTTTAAAACTCTAACGCTTATAAAAGTTTGTGAAATTTTCCTGTAGGGCTTAAAATCTTAGAAAAAAAATCAAATTTCTGACTTTTCTGTCAAATATCTCAATTTGATTCACGATTTCTTCAAATCAACCTTCAGAAACATTCACAAACTGGACAGAACATAACGTTGAAACATCAGAAGCTTTTACTTTAATACAAGAATAAAAACTGAAGGGGAGAATTGTTTCCAACATTTAGATTAAAAGGTCAAAATTTTAAGTTAGAACTTCCTAATTTCCACAAAAATCAAATCAACACTATGAAAATTTTTCACATTTAAGGTCAAAATTTTCAGATATAGACAAATGACAAAGATTAAAAATAACAAATTGAAAAAAAAATTGAGAGCATTTTGAAATACACCCAACGTTTGAGATTAAAAGTTGAAAATTTGATATAAGAAGTGAAAATTCTAAGATTTAAATCAAAGTTATTAGGTCAATATTTTCAGATAAAATGTGGAAATTATGAAAAATAAAGAAAAAATTCACAGACAAAAAGTCAAAATTTTGAGATAAAACTTCCAAATTTCCGGAGAAATCAACTGAACATTATGTGAAAAAAGTCTAAACTTTCACATTTAAGGCCAAATTTTAAGATATAGAAGATAAAAAGCCCAATTTATGAGGTAAAATGTCAGAATTTTGAAATACGAGCAAGATAAAAGTTGAAATTTTGATAAAAAAATCCAAATTCTATAGTTTTGGTCAAAATTATTCAGTGAACATTTTCAGATAAAAAGTGGAAATTTTGAGAAATAAAGAAAAAATTCACAGACAAAAAGTCAATATTTTGTGATTAAAAATCCAAATTTTGAGATAAAACTTCCAAATTTCTTAAGAAATCAATTTAATTAATCAATTTTTAAAAAAAAAAGTCTAAACTTTTAAATTTAAGGTCAAAATTTAAAGATAAAGACAAAAGTCAACAACTAAACATACATTTTCCTTTGAGATACGCCAACATTTTGAAATGAAGGCAATATTTAAGATTAAAAAGTTGAAATTTTGATACAAACGTCAAAATTTTGAGATAAAACTTCAAAATTTCCAAAAAAAAACAACTAAATAATTTGTGAAAAAGTCTAAACTTTCACATTAAAGGTCAAATTTTAGGATATAGACAAAAGTCTAAGATAAAAAGCCCAAAATTTATGAGGTAAAATGTCAGAATTTTGAAAAACAAGCAAGATAGAAGTTGAAATTTTGATTTTAAAATCCAAAGTCTATAATTTTAGTCAAAATTATTTGTTGAACATTTTCAAATAAAAAGTGGGAATACTGAGAAACAACTATAAAATTCACAGACGAAAAGTCAATATTTTGTGATTGAAAATCAAATTTTTGAGATAAAACTTCCAAATTTCTTTAGAAATCAATTTAATATTATGTTTAAAAAAAAAGTCTAAACTTTTACATTTAAGGTCAAAATTTAAAGATAAAGACAAAAGTCAATAACTAAAAATACGCCATCATTTTGAAATGAAGGCAATATTTAAGATCAAAAAGTTGAAATTTTGATATAAAAAGCCAAAATTCTACGATTTAAGTCAAAAATATTAGAAATAAAGACAATATTATTAGATGAAAGGCAAAATTTTGAGGGAAGATTTTGAGATAAAAAGTTGACTTTTCTCAAAACCCAGAGTCTAACACCTCTAACACTGAGTCAAACCTTTAAATAAAATTCTTCCTTTTTCTAAACTGGACTTTTTAATTGTATTTTCAGTTATAACAGCTGAAGAACAAAACGAGTCATCTTAAAAAAAAGATAAAGGAAAAAAGGATTTTTTCCAACAGTGTTACACTAAAGATGTGTGTATGTGTGTGAAACAGCTGACACTAAAGGTCAGTCAGAGACAATAAATAAAAAAACAGTTTTGGTGATGATCACATGATCACGATGTCTGAAACTGTGAAGCGTCGTCTGGTTTAAAATCTCTCCCTGAAAAGACAGAACGAGTTTTTCCTGCGTTCAGTGAAGTGATCGTTTGTCTCTGTGGGGTCCAGACTCATCGATCAGCTCTGATACGATCAGCTGTTAGAGACCAGTGTTCCTCAGGGAGTTGTAGTTTTTATAACCCATTAGGACTACAGCTGTCGTAAAAGGAATCTAACCTCAGACACGACTCGTTTTCTTGAGAGAAGAATAATGTTTTCTAACAGATTTCAGTAGTTGACCAACATTTCAAAGTTTTTAGGTTCATTATTTTTTAGTATTTTTAATTTGAGCACCCAAAAATGTCAGGTGGTGCAACCAAATATATGAAAATATATTTATATGTTCCTGTTATTTTTTCTGTGTGAAATTATTGGCAAGTATCTCTCAAGTGTCTGTAGTGACTCATACATTTTCATTTTGTGTGTTTCATTTCTTTAATTTGTGAATAAGATCAATAATTTGATGTTAAAATAACATTTCACATTATTACATTGGTTGTACCACCTGACATGGAAATTGTTCCAGTCACCAATGAAGTGAAAAAACCTTTTTTATCAGTATTTCAGAGAAATCTACAAACTTTTCCACTTGGTCACAAATGTCATTTGGGCTCCTCTGGCTGATGC
>RPOG01000892.1:0-50208 GCA_008086565.1 Thalassoma bifasciatum | reverse complement strand
AAACTTTTCCACTTGGTCACAAATGTCATTTGGGCTCCTCTGGCTGATGCAGTTTCCTGTTTCCTGTTTTATTCTCTTCACTTTAAAATAAAAGTCTAATGTTACGGTTGCACCACCCTGACATTTGACAAGGTGAAAATTACGGGACAAAAGTTTTTTACATTTCTCAACAGCTTTAAAATTCTTTTTATTTGCAAAGAATGTTTTATTTAAAAAGGTTCAAGCATAAAATAATGCCACTGTATTTTTAATTTCCATTTACAATAACTGACATTCAATTTTTAGAGTTTAATTACTGTGGATACTTGTCAGGACGGTTGCACCACCTGACATTTTGGGGGTTTGAGGAACCGAAACACAAAAAAACATGTTATATTTTAATAGTTTAAAGATGTGTTCAAATAACACAGGTTTCATAGAATAAAGAAAAACACAAAAAAACAGTTTTCATCTTTTTTCTGTCTTTCTCTCAGAGCCTCCAGTCGTTCAACAGCTGAAACGAACCTACAAATACTTCAAGGATTACAGACAGGTGAGTCAAAGAAGAGTTTTATTTATTTACCTTTATTTAAACAGGTGAAAGTTTATTGAGATTTAAAACCTTATTTGCAAAAGCGACCTGGTTAAGAGGCTGCAGAATTTTACAGTTGACAAAACAACTCAAACATTTGCTCAATAAAAAGAAAAGAAACAGAGATTTGCAAGATTAGAAAAGTGAACCATCTGACTTAAAGTCATGTTTTCAGTTAAAAGATTCTGTGTTTTAAGTTTTTTAGAAAGCTGATTACTCATGTGGTTCTAAATTTGTTCGCAGAGAAAGAAGAAATTCAAGAAAGAAAATGTTGATTAATCACAGATTTGTGCTTCAAAATCACAAATTAGGAACAAACTTTTGCGAATGAAGTGTTTATGAATGAGGCTGAGTGATTCATGATTGACCTAAAAACATGCAGGAAATATTTATAACCTCTTCAATAAGCGGTAAAAAGCTGTTCACATCTTCAGAAGTTTCCTCTTTTTACTTCTTTGTTTAATTTTGTGTCTGAGTCAGAGGAAGAAACTCGTCCGTGTGCAGCTCTACAATCATAAGAAGTGAAACCACACTTCAAGACTTTCATGGGAAACTTGAGCTGAACTTTCTGCAAACTTCTCACCATCAGCTCAGAGCGGGTTTTCCTGCAGCCTGAATAATTCATCAGTTTAACTTGTTAAAGATTTCTCAGAGTGTCGGCATGTCCAGACTTCCTGTTGGGTTTTTCTGAGCGGTAACAGATGAATGTTTGAGTCTTAAAGTGAAGGTTTTGTTCTCGCTGACTTCCTCTAATCTTCTGTTTCTGTGTTTCTGCGTCAGATGATCATCGAGCCCACGAGCCCCAAGCTGCTCCCCGACCCCCTGAAGGAGCCATACTATCAGCCGCCGTACACGCTGGTGCTGGAGCTGACCGACGTCCTGCTGCACCCGGAGTGGTCGGTACGTTTTTACGCGTGCACCGCAGACGGTCACCAGGGGGAGCTGTTTTTGAGGAGGCCTCACTTTGAGCTGAGCGACTTAAAGGCTGTTTTCCAAACCGCCTACTACATACTACATGTGGAAGTAGTAGGTAGTAGGCACTGCCTACTACCTACTACTTCCACATGTAGTCTGTAGTCTGACTGTTTTGTTGGACCTGTTTAGTCGTATACTACTCTGGATTTCAGGAAGTGGAGCTGATGGATTTTTTTTCTAATGTTTAATTTCATCATAAGTAAACCATGAGTACATTTGGCATTTCAGTCATTAATTCACCACATCAATCAGTGGAGAAGTTACAGGAGCAATAAAAGTAGATAAGTTAAATTAGATGTTAATGAGATACAAAGGAAAATAAATGAAATTAAGCATGGGAAGGAAGTTGTAATTTTTTTTGAGAATTGTTATTGTTTTT
Source organism: Thalassoma bifasciatum (assembly GCA_008086565.1). Lineage (NCBI taxonomy): Eukaryota > Metazoa > Chordata > Actinopteri > Labriformes > Labridae > Thalassoma > Thalassoma bifasciatum. The sequence goes on along the minus strand of RPOG01000892.1, from coordinate 48,283 downwards.
TCATTATTTTAGTGGTTCAAGGAACATTTTTAATTCATTTAGAAAACAACAAATTCAGGGAGAGATAAAAGTCCCGATTTTATCACATTTGTAAAGGTATAAAATACAGCAAAATCACCATATTTGACTTTTTTATCTTGCGCCAAAAGTTATCGTGTATTGAAAATAAATCTGAAACCAACTGACTTTTTATTTTTCCAGCTGGTGTAAAAACTGCGTCCTCATTACCCACGTAGGCTGTTAGTGTAAAATAAAAAGTGATAAATGATTTAGGGGCTTTTATGAATTTGGTAAAAGTAAACAGCTCTTTCATGATGAAGTGAGCAGATTTACCGCTGTTTCTTTCCTGTCACTTCACTTTTATCTCTGGGACCGTTTCACATTTTTGTTGTTGTGTTGTAGTTGAGCTGATTTATTCCAGTAGGTGTCAGTAATTCACCTCAACCTGAGCGCCCCCAAACTGACAAACGCCATTAGCGCCGTGCATTGTGGGAAACAGTACGCCAGGTAGACTGGTCCGTTACAGACTGAGAAATTTTCCCGGATCAGTAGAAACATCCGGGAACTTGTAGTTTACTACAGATCTACCAAGTTTTCGCATACTGCCTACTAAATACTGAGTTTCAGCCGAAGTAGGAGGCATCGCTAGTGTAGTAGGCGGTTTGGAAAACAGCCAAAGTCTTTGCACAATGAGTCTGTTATTTTCAGAGATCCATAATCCAGCAACAGCAAAAGTCTTTGCACATGAAAGAAAGAATTCCCACAAATTTCCAAAGTCATTTAACGCAACATTTCGGTCACAGATCCTTTTCAAGCAAATGTTTGTGCCGACTGAAGGAGCCGTCTTAAATACTCAGACCAATCAGTAAACAACACGTCTGGTACAAAGGTTAAATATTGAGGTATAAATAAACATATGAAACAGAGTGTAATAGAAAAATACACAATATTAAAAACTGTCCTGACTGTATACATTAGGTCCTGATAAAATAATAATCCAAAAGAGAAAATTAAAAACCATCACGCACCGTGTGCACTCAATCCGATCCTTGTATTTATTATGAAATTTCGAATTATTGTTATAATTATTTGGCGGCTCACTTGCAATACCTTTGCGGCCCACTAGGGGGTCCAGTCAAGTCAGCCACACCTCTAATTATGCCAAACTTTAACTTTAAAATGTCTTGAAAACTAATGATTTAATCACATTTCTGAATGGGTGTGTATAAGAGCTGAAGGATTTTAGAAAAAGATCTAATTGCGATTTTTCTGGCAGATATTGCAATTCCAATTCGATTCACGATTTTCTTTTTTTTGAATCAAACTTTAATGAAGTTTTCACAACGTACGGCAACATTTACAAACTTGACAGAAAATTACATCAAACCATTGAAACATCAAAAGCTTTTACTCTAATGTGAGGATGAAAATAAAAACTGAAGGTAAGAATTGTTTCAAACTTTTAAATAAAAGGTCAATATTTTAATATAAAAAGAGAAAGTTTTGAGAAATAAAGACAAAATTCTGAGACAAACAGTCAAGATTTTGAGGTGAAACTTCTAAAGTTTAAGAAATTAGTTTAAGATTATGTAAAAAAAAAGTCCAAACTTTCTCATTTAAGGTCAAAGTTTTAAGACAACAAAAGTCTATGTTTTGAAATAAAAAGTTGAAATTTTGATATAGAAAGTCAAAATTCTAAGATTTAAGTCGAAATTATGAGAAATAAAAAATAAAAAGATTTCTTAATAAGTTGTAGAATTTTGAACATTCTCAAAACCGAACACCCATTCCTGCTTTTTCTGAACTTGACTTTTTAAAAAGTATTTTTAGTTATAAAAACTGAAGAACAGAAAGAGCTATCTTTGACTCTTTTAAAAATGATGTAGCGCGGGGCCTAGTGGATATGGCCGCGCACCATGAAGTTCGCCTGGGTTCGATTCCCACCTGTGGCCTGTTTCCTGCATGTCATTCCCCACTCTCTCCCCCTTTCCTACTCTATCCACTGTCCTCCATTATCCAATGAAAGGCAGAAAAGCCCAAAAAATATCTTTAAGAAAAAAATGATGTAGCGCAAAATATCCTTAATTGTGTCAAGTTTAATAAAATAAAATCAACAACAATCTCAAAGAAAAAAGGATTTTTCCAACAGTCTCACACTCAAAGACAGGTGTGTGTGAAACAGCTGATATAACAGATCCTGGGTCAGTCAGGAGCAGGAAAAAAATCACAGCTTTAACGATCACATGATCACGATGTCTGAAATTGCGATTTCGAATCAAAACACGATAAATCGCATGTGGTTTCCTGCCTCTAGTGGTCACTCTGGGAACTGCAGTTTTAACTTGATACTTTAAGACCAAAAGTTACTGTTTGATTTCCATCCAGAGATTATTTGTGAGAAACTATGGGATGAAAATGAAGCTGCTGAAGTCACAAAAAAACAAAAGTATTTTAGACTTTGTTATGAAAACGAACAGACGTAGAGTTTCTCTCTCCTGTTTCTCTGGAGTTTGTGCAGCAGTTAGTGTCATAAAGAGATGAATGAAAGGATGAATGAATGAAAGGATGAATGAATGAAAGGATGAATGAAAGCAGAAGTCTTTAGCGACACACCTGCTGCGTAAACAAACAGAGGAAAGAAACTCAGGTAACAGGTAAAGAGAGCAGGTAAATCTGAGGTTTTACTGCTTTAATGGGACAGGTGGAGAGTGAAAGGTGTGTCACACACACACACACACACACACACCTGTCTGCTCTGCAAACACACACGAGCCGTCAGTTTGGATACCTGACAGGTGTGTGTGCAGCAGCCGTAACTCCACACCTGCTGCAACACTTGAACTACACACACACACACACACTCGTGAGTGTATCGTTATTATTTTAACCGCACGACTTGTTCAAACACAAACCGGCTCAGTTTACAGCTTCATTTCACACACACACACACACTTCAACCGTCAGCCACGGTTTATAGCTGTAATCACAGATCAGAGTGTGAACAAAAGAAATCTCTGACACACACACACACACACACACACACACACACTCTCTGGTGTGTGTGTTAGTGACCCTCAGGTTGTTGATGGTGTGTATTAAACCATGACAAACATGATCTTACCTGAGTGGAAAAGGTTGTGACCTCTGAGCGTCCGAGCGTAAACAAACAACAGCTGCTCATCTTCACCAAAACACACACACACACACACACACACACACACACACACACACACACACACACACACTGAGCCATGCTTCATTCTTCTATGTTTTTATTTAGCGACCAAAAAACTTTTCCACATGTTGTTTGGACTCAGCCTGACAGGGAAATAAAAAGTTTGACAGTTTTCTGTATTTATGAAAAGTAAAATATTTGTTTTGTTTTGCTTTAATTGCAAAGTTTCTTTCTTTATTTTCTTTAGATTCGATGCAAAATTCTTTGTTTTAACTCTCTGTTTGCTTAGTGTTATTCTTTTACATCTTTCAGAATAGATATTTTCATTTATTTAAGCAGAACTCAGACTGAGCGTGTCCCTGAATCTGTCTGAAAACTAATCAAAACACTTCACTCTTAAAATAAACAGCAGCAGATTTTCCTGAAATGATGAAGTCACCACGTGAGGTACGGTGGTTTATGAAGGGACTGAAATAAGGTTTTTCTAAAACAGCAGGGAGGGAGACAGTTTTCTTTTCTTTATAAAACATGTAAAGATGTTATAGGGAAACCAGGGGGAAAAATAAAGACACTTCAGTTTATGTCAGACACTTTAAGCCTGTAAGAGACAAAAAAACTGAAGGTATTTTAATTTGATGCAGACATTAAAACGTGTTTCAATCTTTGAACCCATTTTTGTCACTATGTGTTTACATCCTAAGTCTGTAAAAGTGGGAAATATGTTGGAAAAACTTTTTACTAAAACCTTTAAATATTTCGAATTTGTCTCAAAAAGTTTTTCTCCTGTTTCCAGTTGTCGACAGGTTGGAGGTTTAAGAAACGTCCGGGTATCGATTATCTCTTCCAGCAGCTCGCTCCGCTCTATGAGATCGTTATCTTCACCGCAGAGACCGGCATGGTGAGACACACACACACACACACACACACACACACACACACAACTTCCAGCTGCATCTTAAAAAGTTTGTTGAGTCATAAAAACTAAACTTGCACCAATCTTTAACTCTCCTCAGGAGCTAAAATCTGAAATCTGATCAGGTGTTTACGTCGTAATTTTTGGTAAATATTATCATTTGAGACTAAATCTGAGCCACTTTATCTGACAAGTCCAGAAAAATGTCTCTGTTCAAGTTTTTAAAGACAGAAACGACGCCTGAAGTACTTCAGGAATCTGCCAAATCTGCTCAGAAAAGTTTTCATGAACGGAGAAATTGTTTGAGTTTCTTGATCTCTTTATGGAATAAACAAACATATTTGTGTGAAGGAGTAAAAGTTTGTAGTTTTTGTAAGTTTCTCAGGTTTCCTGTTGTTTTTGTCACAGACGGCGTATCCTCTGATCGACAGCATCGACCCTCAGGGCTTCGTCATGTACCGTCTGTTCAGAGACGCAACGCACTACATGGAGGGACACCACGTTAAGGTAACACACCTGTGTGTGTGTGTGTGTGTGTGTGTGTGTGTGTGTGTGTGAGTCTTTTTTTCTTGGTTATTGCACAGCGAGTGGTTGGAGGTTGAATTAGGCATGAGAAATTTGGCGTTTCAATCAATCAATCAATCTTTATTTGTGGGTCAATGACAAAAAGAGGGTCTAAAAACATATTTTTAAAAAGGTCTTTGAAAATGGATAAAAAACATATTTTTGAGAGAAGAATTATGTTTTCTAACAGATTTCAGTAGTTGACCAACATTTCAAAGTTTTTAGGTTCATTATTTTTTAGTATTTTTAATTTGAGCACCCAAAAATGTCAGGTGGTGCAACCAAATATATGAAAATATATTTATATGTTCCTGTTATTTTTTCTGTGTGAAATTATTGGTAAGTATCTCTCAAGTGTCTGTAGTGACTCATACATTTTCATTTTGTGTGTTTCATTTCTTTTATTTGTGAATAAGATAAATAATTTGATGTTAAAATAACATTTCACATTATTANAAGTGAAAATATTTAGATGAAAAGACAACATTTGGGTCCTGCCATTGGCTACAGCAGAATAAAGTGAAGGTTCTGGAGTGGCCATCTCAGTCTCCTGACCTCAATATCATTGAGCCACTCTGGGGAGATCTCAAACCTGCAGTTCATGCAAGACAGAGCAAGAATTTACAGGAACTGGAGGCTTTTTGCCAAGAAGAATGGTCAGTTTTACCATCTGAGAAAATAAAGACCCTCATCCACAACGAGCACAAAAGACTTCAAGCTGTCGTTGATGTTAAAGGGGGAAATACACGTTATTAAGAAATGGGGGTGGAAACTTTTCATCAGGGTCGTTCTGGAAGTTTCTGTTGTCATTATGAATCAAAAAGTTGTTTGTTAATAAATGTCTTCACCAACCTCTAACTATGAGTGACAGAAAAGTTCTTGTGCTATCATAAATATTCTCTGAGAAAAAGCCAAGAAATCATAAATTCTGCCAAAAGTAACTCCTGATCCACAATAGTTCTGAGCCTGGCTCCTGCTCTTTCTTAAAAACTCGCCTCAGGTGAACACAGACGCGTGTCTGAGCTGTTTCCTGTCCGGAGGAGCTTCCTCGGGGTCAGGCGGGTGAAAGTGTTTCACTTTGAGCGAGACACAAAGACGAGAAGAGAACACAGATGGAGGAAAAAAAACAAAAAAAACCACCCCTCTCTAAATTAATCATCATTTCCCTCATTCAGTCGTCATGGAAACAACATCACCATCTGCTGGCGCATCAGAAAGAGAGAGAGAGGAGGCGTGTGTGTGTGTGTGTGTGTGTGTGTGTGTGTGTGTAAAACCTGCTGAGGACCATCTGACACACACACACAAACTCACACTCTCTCACAGCGTGTTCTTGGACAGGAATCAACATTTCACTGAAAGAAGAGGAAGAGAGAGTTTTTTTCTGCAGGGAATTAAAAAAAGGATAAAATACATGAATTACTGATAGAAATCATAAATTCTGCTCTTAGATAGATAGAGAAATCTTGATCTTCAAAGAATGATAATTTTCCTTTTAAAGCTCCTGTCAGCAACTTTTGCTTTGAGTCAAATTTGGCGCCCACTTGTGGACAAATCTATACACGTTTTTTCTAGATGATCTTGTTTAAGTCGTGTTATTGAGAGAAAAATCTCATCCTAGAGTCTCCAGACAGTCAAAACAAAATGTCATTGAGTGCTCCAGGAACTCTCTAAGAGGAACTTAAAGAGGGGGTGTTATACTTTCCAGTGTTTGAAACATGGATATAGAGAAAACCTGCCAACACTCACGGTTTCTGCAGGCGTCACTTATTGACCGGTTCTTCTTCCTAACTTCCAATTAGTAATTTCTCCAGATTCTCTTTACGTTAATGGTGAGATCAAAACGCCACTAATTTTTAAAGGACAAACCATTTAAATTACGATCCAAAGACTTAAAAAAACTGGCATAATCATCAAATTCTTTATTTTTCAAGGGTACCTGAATGTATCACAAGCAACAGACGCATCACATTGTTTCAATTCTCACGTGTTCTTTGAAAAATTGCAGAAAATGAACGAACCGTTTGCTTGAGATAAATTCTTAAAAAAAAATAAAAATCTATGTTTTTACTTTTTTCAGAAAGCCCAGATTAATGTTCATACATCCTGTAATCAGAAATAAAAAATCCTATGAAATTTGCCTGAACCCACAGAAGTGTTGGACTTTATGTTGCAGTAATAAAAAAAAGAACCCAGTGAGTTACATAAAAAATAAAAAACATCAAAAATTTGAAGAGTCGTTGAATGTAGCACAACTACTATTGATTTTCCTATGATCATCAGTTTTTAGGGTTCCTGAAAATGTGTTATTTACACTAATTCCTTATTTTTCATTTTTTTAAAAGATAAAATCAGAGACACTAATGTCCATTCTCCTTCTTCCCTGATGATTTATAGCTTTTAAATTTTGTTAGACTGCATGTTTTGATCATAGATCGGTGAGTAACGTCATGTATGTGTAGAAAGTGAGGGCTCTTTAAGAGGGAGGGCCTTAAAGAGACAGTAACTGAGAAGATTGTTCCCGACAGAGACTGTACCAGTGGCTTTTAAAACAACAGGTTCAGATAAATAATAAATGTTTGTAACATGAAAAGCTGCTGCAGAGCTGTCAGAGAAACTCTCGTCATGTGCTCAAACTCCTCTTTAATAAACTCTGACAAACTGAAACTCACATTAAATCGTTTCTTTTCATTTTCAGGTACGAACGTTAAAGGCTCTTCTGTTCGTTCATTTATTTGCTCAGCTCTCCCATCATTTGTCTCCACTCTGCTTCATGAGCTGGTTGAAGTAACGCTTGCTGTTCCTGTTTTTCTGCGTTTCCGTGGAAACCGTCACGGGGATCTTGTCCAGCGCCGTGTTTAAGCCTTTATCGCGGTCCATCCCCCTCAGCAGTATCGCCTCCGAAAACTGACGGGATTTCCCTTTAAACGTCGTCTGAAACACACAGGTGCATGAAAATGACGGATTAGCCCTTTAAAAGTGTTCACACCACTTTAACTCTGTTTTCTTGTTTCCTGCTCTATCAGCTGAGTTAATTCAGAAACAGAAACAGAAACAGTTTATTTCTGAAGCTTCTCCTGAGTTTGTTTCTCACCTGCATCTCGTGAACTGTCGGTTTCTTGCTTCCGTACGTTTGATTGGATGTTCGATAAAGTGGGTGAGTCGTTTTCTGACTGAAACACAAACAACAGGGAGAAGCTCATCTTCACACTGAAAATAATCTTACACATGCCAAGAGTTAAAACCTTACTTTGAGACATGCTAAATAAAATATCTTGTTTTAGTGTTTTTTTTAACTTTATCTTAGCATTTAAAAGTTTTAGATCTCAAAAAAAAGCATGAACGTTTCAAATTTGTCTTAATTAGTCTGAGAATCCTAAAATGAGTGGATAACAATATTTCAATATGCAATATTTCCTTCCATCATGAATTGAGTATTTCATCACATGTATTTCTTTATTCTATGAAACCTGTGTTATTTGAACACATCTTTAAACTATTAAAATGTAACATGTTTTTTTGTGTTTTGGTTCCTCAAACCCCCAAAATGTCAGGTGGTGCAACCGTCCTGACAAGTATCCACAGTAATTAAACTCTAAAAATTGAATGTCAGTTATTGTAAATGGAAATTAAAAATACAGTGNAAAATAATGCCACTGTATTTTTAATTTCCATTTACAATAACTGACATTCAATTTTTAGAGTTTAATTACTGTGGATACTTGTCAGGACGGTTGCACCACCTGACATTTTGGGGGTTTGAGGAACCAAAACACAAAAAAACATGTTATATTTTAATAGTTTAAAGATGTGTTCAAATAACACAGGTTTCATAGAATAAAGAAATACATGTGATGAAATGTTGAAATGCATCACTGGAAAGTTTTGAGTTTGTAGAAACACCTGTACACACACACACTTACACACACACACTAATACACCCCCCTGTGTGTGTGTGTGTGTGCTCTGCCTTCTGCTGCTACTGCCATTGATTCCCCCCCCCCCTGTCTCCCCCCGTCTCCCCCCGTCTCCCTCTCAGGCCTCATTAACCTTCTGCCTCCTTCTCCCTCTCCTCTTCCTCTTATCTCACCTCCCTCTCTCCCCCCTCTGCTCCTTCTGTCTCCCTCCAACTGTCATCTCTGTCTTTTATTGACGGTGAACAGTCTGGAGCTGCGTTTAAGGAGCTGTTTAACCTACTTCCCAGACCCAAGACACACACACACACACACACACACACACACACACGTACGCTCTCATCTCCATAACGCCAAGACAGAGCCGCCGCACAGCGAACGCCGAGCTCCGAGCGGCGGCGGCGGCGAGCGCAACAGATGCTGGGAGAGAGTTATGAACGCTCCATATGCTGAGGGAGAGTTATTAAAGCTCCGTATGTGCAGAGAAAGTTCAAATTAAAAATCTTAGCGTTTTATTATCATTGTTATTATTATTAAAACCACGATGTGCTTTTTCTGCCTCCTCTAATCCCCGATCATCAAACACGCTTCAGCGCACGGAGAGACTACAGAGTCTGCAGTAGGGCTGAAAGATTTATCGTTTTCTGATCGAAATCGCGATTTCAGACACGATGATCATGTGATCGCCAAAACTGTGTTGTTGTTTTTTTACAGTATTTCGAAAAAGTGAAGAGTCACAGATGTTTTTTTATTTGGATTTTCAGTCGTTAGGACTAAAAATATAGTTAAAATGTCCAGTTTATAAATAACAAGAACCGTATTTAAAGTTTAGACAGTGGAGGTGTTAGATTCAGGGTTTTAAGAAAAGTCAAAATTCGTCTAATATCAACACCTTTATTTCTGGAAATTTTGCCTTTTGTGCAATAATTTGTCTTTATTTCTGTCAACGTTTCATTTTACAAAAGTGGCTTTTTATCATAGACTATTCTTTATCTTAAAATTTTTACCTTTAATGTGAAATTTCAGACTTTTTTGACATAAGATAGAAGTGATTTCTTTAAATTTGGAATTTTTTATCTCAAAATTTGGACTTTTATCTCAACATATTGACTTTTTGTCTGAGAATTTTGTCTTTTTTTTCTCAAAATTTCCACTTTTTATCTTAAAATATTTTCTAGGAACATTTTTCACCTTCAGTTTTCATTCTTGCATTAGAGTAAAATCTTTTGATGTAATTTTCTGTCAAGTCTGTAAATGTTTCTGTACATTCTGAAAACTTCACTGAAGCTTGATTTGAAGAAAATCGTGAATCGAATTGAATTGAAATCCCAATATCTGCCAGAAAAATCACGATTTTTTTTTCTGAAATCGTTCAGCTCTAGTCTGCAGCTTCTTCAGTCTGAAACTTTTTATATACTCCAGATATTCAACTCATTTGGAGAAAAAACATCAGTTTTAGTGTCGAGGTCTCAGTGACAAAACCACATCAGCTGATAAAGTTTGGCAGTTTCTCCGCTGAAAATGATTTCTGTGATTAATTTAGTCGTAAAAGTGGAAACAGGAGCTGGACTGTCTGACAGAAAAGGAGAAGAAAGATAAACAGGAGAGAGATAGAGCACAGGCTAAAGGCTAAAATACAAAGTAAACAGTAAAAATTGTAAAATGCTGCGCTCCTAACTAGAGCTGAACGATTTATCATTTTCTGATCGAAATCTTAATTTCAAACATGGTGATCATGTGATCGATAAAGCTGTGATTTTTTCCTGCTCCTGACTGACCCAGGATCTGTTATATCAGCTGTTTCACACACACCTGTCTTTGAGTGTGAGACTGTTGGAAAAATCATTTTTTTCTTTGGGATTGTTGAATTTTTTTTTAATTGTTTTGTATTTTACTTTATTAAACTTGACGCAATTAAGGATATTTTGCACTACATCATTTTTAAAAGTTAAGAGTCAAAGATAGCTCTTTCTGTTCTTCAGTTTTTATAATTAAAAAAAACACATTTAAAAGTCCAGTTTAGAAAAAACAAGAATAGATGTTCGACTCGGGGATTTGAGATAAGTCAAAATTTTCTTTATTTTTCTTATCTAAAAATCTTCGTTTTATTCTTTTTTTGGCCTTTTAACCCATAGTTTTGTATTTATTTCCTATAATTTTGACTTAGCTCTTAGACTTTCGACTTTTTATGTCAAAATTTCAACTTTTTATCTCAAACATTGCCTTTGTTTCAAAACTTAGACTTTAGTCATCTTAAAATTTTGACCTTAAATGAGAAAGTTTGTACTTTTTTCACATAATGTTCAATTAATTTCTTAAACTCTGGACGTTATTGACTTTTTCTCTTAGAATTTTGTCTTTATTTCTCAAAATTTCCACTTTTCATATTAAAATATTGACCTTTTATCTCAAAGTTTGAAACAATTCTTACCTTCAGTTTTTATTTTCATCCTCACATTAGAGTAAAAGCTTTTGATGTTTCAATGGTTTGATGTAATTTTCTGTCAAGTTTGTAAATGTTTCTGTACATCGTGAAAATTTCACTAAAGTTTGATTTAAAGAAAATCGTGAATCGAATTGAAATCTCTATATCTGCCAGAAAAATCACAATTAAATCTTTTTCTAAAATCGTTCAGCCCTAATTCAAACCCTGGCATTTACCCTTAACAAACACACTTTTATTTTTGTGTTTTCATCCCATGGCGTTCATCAAAAGTTGGTGTTTGAATGAATCTGAAACACTTTCACATTGAGTGTTGGTCAATATTTCAGTTTTATTTCAGTTTTCTTTTTTGCATTGTTGTTTTTAAATCAAAAACCTTGTTGTTTTATCAGACACATCCTCTTCCTCTGCCTCAGCCAAACAGCCATTAAAGTGTTAAAAACACACACAAAGATCTTTGTTTGGTTAAAACCAAATTAAACCAGAGCTACTGTCTGAACACGAGGCTCATTTTTCAAACATTAATCTGATTCAGATTAGGAATCTTTCACTGACCTTTTATTTCAGTTTTAACGCCGGAGTGTTAATAAAAGGATGAAATTAGAGTCTGATCTGGATTCAACAAGTTGGTGCGTTTGCTGGGTGTAATCTGTCTGCACGTAAATCTGTGAAAACCCCAAACAGCTGAAGTGTGTCTGTAACATCATTATCATCCTGCAGCTATTGTTCGCTGCCCTGCATCTGAGCCGGGATCAGACGTCTTAAAGTGTGTCGCTGTCGCTGCTGCTGCCGCCACGGGCATAAGAAACAAACACAACAGTTGGATTAACTCTCCTCTTCCTCTGTACTTTGTTTTTATGCCGAGCTGCTGTCTGACAAGACTGAAACCTGCTCCTCAGTGTGACAGGACGAGGTCGAGCTCCTCTCGTATCGTTGTTTAGTTCTTGGATCAGGATCAACTCTTTTACGTTCAGACGATGCTGATAGTCCGGATTCTTTCACTTCCACCCAAACGAAACATTTCACCTGTTGATGATTTATGAGTTAAGTGCTGTCAGGCTTCAGTCGAGCTGAGCAATAATAGTTTTTTTAGCACTTATAGTGATAGAAATTGGTTTGATAGACTGTTCAAATTTACACTGAACCATTAAGAAACAAATGAGGAAGTAAACCCTGATACAAAACCACAATTCTACAACCTCCAACACTTTTAAGGAGTTCGTTTAAGATCCTTCACTGAAACATTTAAGAAGCCACAACCTTTTTATTTTGTTTCACCTGAAGATAATTATGTGCGTAAAAGCTGCTGCTCTTCAAAAATAAGACTCTGATTTTCTCTGTTTTTGTTTAAAAAAATGAAAATGAAAATGTTTATTTTGAAAAATGTAAAAGAACTACACGAAGCAAACAGTCAAAACAGAGAAACTCTGCAACTTCGTGTCGAATCAGAAGGACACGAAGAAGCAACAAAAAAATTAATAAAAGAAAGAGAAAAAAAAAAGCTTTGCAATTACGCGAAACAAAACATGACAAAACAAAACAAACTTTAAATCACTTGATTACCTTCTTTTACATTTTTATTTTTAGACAGTGAAGACATCGTTTTTCTCAGAACATTCCTACTCTCTGGTTCTGGAATGATTAATTATTTATAGGTGATCTGGAATGTGCCATCCCAGGGTAGAATTCCAGAGTGCTTCTTCAGTTGAGAGATGATTCTGGAATATTGGATAGATTAACAGCAATTTGGGAATGTTTGGATGATTCAAGGTTATTCTGGAATATTGCTGAGATAAATGTTTATTTTGGAATTTTCTACTGATTAATGGTGATTCTGGAATTTTGCACAGGATTACAGCTATTCTGGAATGTTCCAGAGGTTAAAGGTGATTCCGGAATGTTGCGTTGATCACAGGTGATCTAGAATGTTCCGTTAATTTGTGATGTTCTGTCGGTTAAAGGTGATTCTGGAATGTTACATTGATTAGCAGTAGTATTGGAATGTTTGGTTAATTAAAGGTTGTTTCCAAATTTTGCATAAATTTACAGGTATTCTGTCACGTTCTGTCAGTTTAAGGTTATTCTAGAATGTTCGTAGATTAACACTTATTCTGTAATGTTCTGTCAGTTTAAGGTTATTCTGAAATGTTCTGTTGGCTAAAGGTGATTCAGGAATGTTTGGTTGATAACAAGTGATCTAGAATATTCCATGAATTCTGGAACCTTGTGTAGATAAACGGTGATTTTAGAGTGTACCTTTGATCAAGGGTTTTTTCGGGATCTTGCCTAATTTTACAGTTATTCTGGAATGTTCTGTTGGTGAAAGGTGATTCTGGAATGTTGCGTTGATCACATGTGTTGTAGAATGTTCCATTATTTTGGAATAATTTCCAAAAAGTACCTCTTAAGAGAAATTCTGAAATGTTCTGTTGATAAGCATTAGTTTCAGAATGTTTGGTTGGTTTAAGGTTGTTTTGAAATGTTGCATAAATGTACAGTTATTCTGTCATGTTCTGTCAGTTTAAGGTTATTCTAGAACATTTGTAGATTAACACTTATTCTGTAATGTTCTGTTGGTTCAAGGTTATTCTGAAATGTTGTGTTGGCTAAAGGTGATTCAGGAATGTTTGGTTGATAACAAGTGATCTAGAATATTCCAAAAATTCTGGAACCTTGTGTAGATAAACAGTGATTTTAGAATGTACCTTTGATCAAGGGTTGTTTCGGGATCTTGCCTAATTTTACAGTTATTCTGGAATGTTCTGTTGGTTAAAGGTGATTCTGGAAAGTTCTGTTGGTTAAAGGTGATTCTGGAAAGTTCTGTTGGTTAAAGGTGATTCTGGAAAGTTCTGTTGGTTAAAGGTGATTCTGGAATGTTCTGTTGGTTAAAGGTGATTCTGGAATGTTCTGTTGGTTAAAGGTGATTCTGGAATGTTCTGTTGGTTAAAGGTGATTCTGGAATGTTCTGTTGGTTAAAGGTGATTCTGGAATGTTCTGTTGGTTAAAGGTGATTCTGGAATGTTCTGTTGGTTAAAGGTGATTCTGGAATGTTCTGTTGGTGAAAGATGATTCTGAAATGTTCTGTTGGTGAAAGGTGATTCTGAAATGTTCTGTTGGTTAAAGGTTATTCGAGAATGTTGTGTTGATCACAGTAGTTGTAGAATGTTCCATTATTTTGGAATAATTTCCAAAAAGTACTTCTTAAGAGAAATTCTGAAATGTTCTGTTGATTAGCATTAGTTTTAGAATGTTTGGTTGGTTTAAGGTTGTTTTGAAATGTTGCATAAATTTACAGTTATTCTGTCATGTTCTGTCAGTTTAAGGTTATTCTAGAACATTTGTAGATTAACACTTATTCTGGAATAGTCGTAGATTAACACTTATTCTGGAATGTTCTGTTGGTTAAAGGTGATTCTAGAATGTTTGGTTGATTACAGGTGATCGAGAATATTCCATTAATTTTGGAATAATGTTTTCCAAAAAGTCCATCTTCACTTAGGAGAAATTCTGGAACCTTGTGTAGATAAACAGTGATTGTAGAATGTACCTTCGATCAAAGGTTGTTTCGGGATCTTGTCTAAATTTACAGATATTCTGGAATGTTCCATCTGTTAAAGGTGATTCTGAAATGTTGCTGAGACTGACAGTTATTCTGGAAAATTCTTTTGGATTACAGTTAATTTGGAATGTTCTGTTGGTTAAAGGTGATTCTGGAATGTTCTGTTGGTGAAAGGTTATTCGAGAATGTTGTGTTGATCACAGTAGTTGTAGAATGTTCCATTATTTTGGAATAATTTCCAAAAAGTACTTCCTAAGAGAAATTCTGTAATGTTCTGTTGATTAGCATTAGTTTTAGAATGTTTGGTTAATTAAAGGTTGTTTCCAAATGTTGCATAAATTTACAGTTATTCTGTCATGTTCTGTCAGCTTAAGGTTATTCTAGAACATTTGTAGATTAACACTTATTCTGGAATAGTCGTAGATTAACACTTATTCTGGAATGTTCTGCTGGTTAAAGGTGATTCTAGAATGTTTGGTTGATTACAGGTGATCGAGAATATTCCATTAATTTTGGAATAATGTTTTCCAAAAAGTCCATCTTCACTTCAGAGAAATTCTGTAACCTTGTGTGGATAAACAGTGATTGTAGAATGTACCTTCGATCAAAGGTTGTTTCTGGATCTTGCCTAAATTTACAGATATTCTGGAATGTTTCACTGGTTAAAGGTGATTCTGGAATGTATCATAGTTTTACATTTTTTAGGATATTTGGTTGTGTTATGGTGATTCTATTCTATATATTTTTTTAAATGTTTTTTGGAAATATATCCCTCTCAATCGACCAATCACAGGGCTTTCAATTCATGTTGAATTATTGTTAATAAAACAGAAACAGTTTCTCTTTGAAACTTGGTGTTGTTCAGTTTTTTTTACCTAATATCAGAAAAGTGTGGACAGAGTTTTGATTTTATCAGTTTCAGTGAATAAAAAACAAACTTTATCTCAAAGAGAGAACAGGTCAAACTGAAGCAGCGTGAAAACGTTTAACCAAACACCTGAGACTTTAAGAAACTCACACACACACACACACACACACACACACACACACACACACTGAGGTTTCAATCATCATTTACTTAAATATCATTAACACACTGACACTTCAGCAAAACACACACNTATCCTTTCATAAACAAACAATATAATGTAAATAATTCTTCTCCTTGTTGACAACTCTTTCACTTCGTAAAAGGTAAAAAATGAGTGGAGGCCAAACCCTGAGTAGTTACACACACACACACGCACACACACACACACACACACACACACACACACACACACACACACACACACACACAGCAGTTTCAGGGGGGGCTGGGCACCAGATGAGCGTGGTGGTGGTAGAGACAACGAGCAGCAGCGTCCCTCTCCATCTGTCTCACACACACACACACACACACACATAGATGTGACCAGCTGGAGCGAGCAGAGAAAGTGTGTGTGTGTGTTTTATTTGAATATTAAGATTCATTAAGAGAATAAAGTTGCTCATTTGGTTGAGATTAAAAACGTTGGGGGGGTTGTGGTTGTGTTTGGGTGGAGGAGTTAAAGCAGCTCAAAGTGTCGTCGTCATTAGATAATAAACATCTCTTTCTCCATGTGTGTGTGTGTGTGTGTGTTTCCAGGACGTGTCGTGTCTGAACCGCGACACCAGTAAGGTCATCGTGGTCGACTGTAAGCGGGAGGCGTTCAGGCTGCAGCCCTTTAACGGGATGGCGCTGAAGAAATGGGACGGGAACTCAGAGGATCGAACGCTCTACGACCTTGCCAACTTCCTCAAGAGTAAGACGCCGTCAGAGCTCGGAAAACGCCAAACGCTTTAAATGTAGTAACACTGTAAAACTGTAACGGGAAAATCGGGCCTAGCACCAGTTAGCATCGCCATGCTACGAGCTGCTAACAGCTTCATCCTGGTGTGTAAACAATGCGACCGTGGTTACAAGTGGACGCATGCAGGAGTGGAAAAAGGAAAAAAAAAAACATAAATATAACCAGTTTGTTGTCCATGACCAACAAACAAGCACCAAATTTGAAAATATGAACAAGAAGAAAAGAAAAAGGAGTTCAACATTAAGTAAAATATACACGGGTCAATGACAAAAAGAGGGTTTAAAAACTTATTTTTAAAAAGTTCTTTGAAAATGGATAAAAACATATTTCTGAGAGAAGAATTATGTTTTCTAACAGATTTCAGTAGTTGACCAACATTTCAAAGTTTTTAGGTTCATTATTTTTTAGTATTTTTAATCTGAGCACCCAAAAATGTCAGGTGGAGCAACCAAATATATGAAAATATATTTATATGTTCCTGTTATTTTTTCTGTGTGAAATTATTGGCAAGTATCTCTCAAGTGTCTGTAGTGACTCATACATTTTCATTTTGTGTGTTTCATTTCTTTTATTTGTGAATAAGATAAATAATTTGATGTTAAAATAACATTTCACATTATTANACAACCAATGTAATAATGTGAAATGTTATTTTAACATCAAATTATTTATCTTATTCACAAATAAAAGAAATGAAACACACAAAATGAAAATGTATGAGTCACTACAGACACTTGAGAGATACTTGCCAATAATTTCACACAGAAAAAATAACAGGAACATATAAATATATTTTCATATA
This sequence comes from Thalassoma bifasciatum, assembly GCA_008086565.1. Taxonomy (NCBI): domain Eukaryota; kingdom Metazoa; phylum Chordata; class Actinopteri; order Labriformes; family Labridae; genus Thalassoma; species Thalassoma bifasciatum. The sequence continues at coordinate 31,084 of RPOG01000892.1, read as the reverse complement.
TTTGGTTGCACCACCTGACATTTTTGGGTGCTCAAATTAAAAATACTAAAAAATAATGAACCTAAAAACTTTGAAATGTTGGTCAACTACTGAAATCTGTTAGAAAACTTAATTCTTCTCTCAGAAATATGTTTTTATCCATTTTCAAAGAACTTTTTAAAAATACGTTTTTAGACCCTCTTTTTCTCATTGACCCTTAAACGTTTCACTTATCATGACGGGAGTTTCGTCTCACACACACACTTAGCTCCTTCTGTGTACAGAGAAACGCAGAAATATTTCTCTGCTTTTTCGCGCATTTCCAGCGTTTTCTGTGTGAAGTTACTAAGACTGTAAACAGTTTAACTTCCACCACCACGACCACAGCGAACCAACGGCTGAAACCAGCGACGTGCTGACGTCCAAAAACAACGGGATTAGAACCAACAACGCACCAGCACCGAACTAGAACTGGTGGGAAAGGGATGTGTGTGTGTGTGTGTGTGTGTGTGTGTGTGTGTGTGTGTGTGTGTGTGTGTGTGTTGGTTGTGACGGTCTGGTGTGTTTCCCGTCTCCTCCTTCTCGTCGCTAACCGGCTCGAGCGAGTCGTCTTCTTCGTCCCTGAGAGAGAGCCGAGGTAGCGAAGCGCCAAGACCGCGTTTGTCGTCACTCGGGGCGGGGGAGAGTGTGAAGGTGGTTAGCGTCGGGACGAGAGGCAGACGCAGGTCCACTCCCTCCCCCCTCGCCCGGGACGACAGTCGCCGCGGGGGACCGGGCGGGTCTGCTGTGCGGGAACATTTCACAGACTGCACCAATGAGAGGGGCACTTCCTGGTGTTTGGAGGCGGGGCTTCGGCTGCCCCGCCCTATGGGATGTCACCTGATGCTTTGACGCTGCTGATTGGTTTAAACTGGACCTGAGAGGGAGGATCCAGGTCGGGACAGACTCTTGTAGTTGGCGTTTGGAGGCTGAACTCAGATCAGCGCCGCTAACCGCCACACGGGCTCTGATCGCTCCTCTGCCGCCATCAGGCGCCATCTGACCTGAGATCAGACGCTCTGTCCTGGTCGTTCACACGGTTTGTTTTATTTTCTACTCCTCTGTGTGACCGAGGTGCTGCTGCTGCTGCAGACCAAGTAATGAATCATGTTTGTAAAAAAAATAAAAAAGAAACACTTCAGAGTTTTCTTCAGAGTTTATTTAATGCGGCGGCGAGCGTCGCGACGGTGGCGACGAAGAGGAAGAGCGGCAGCTGAGCGAAGGTTCCTCGACTCTCATCCACGAATTTATCTGAGTCTTCACTTTCAGGGAAACCAAAAACCCAAACAGATAAATTCCACCAGGTCTGCGTCGTGTACGTCTCTGCTCCAATCACTCGCCGTCTGCAGCAGATAAACAAAAGTGGTGATGTCAGAGTCACACGGCGCCTTGTTGTCACTCAGGCTGTGACTCTAAACGTTTGTTTGCACTTTGGTCCTGATCCAACATGGTAGATAAGAGCTGTTCAGGTTTGAACGTTGGTGCAAAAATCATCAACTTTGGATCATTCAGTTACAAAAAAAGCTTTAGTCACTTTTTATCAATAATGTGTCAAATATTCACATTTACAGTTTGCAGATGATCAGAAATTATAAACTTCCTGTTTGGACTTTTCTGTGGTGAAAAGGGATTTATTGTTGGCCGAGGCCTGATGGTTATACAAAAAAAAAATTCATACAAATGGAGGTAAACCCTGAAATAATTTTTCATCAATAATCTGTCTAGTTTACACATATCAAATTGTAAAGGGATACAAAAAGAACTGTGGGACAAGTGTGTTCAACAACATTTGACTAATTTCAGTTTGGAATTTGCTTTGGTTATAACAGACTCTTATGTTGGTCTTGGTATCATATTAAAACTCATAAGAATTAAAACAAATCAAGGTACAGGTATGTTAAAAAAAAAAAATGCCATTTTTGGTTACGTATCGTGGCCATGCCCACTTATGGCCCTTTTCCTCTGACCCGTCTCAGCTCTACTCTACTCTCCTCTACTCGGTTTGTGTTGTGTTTCCATTAGCGCGGTACTACGCGTCAGACGCCAGTTTTTAGTACCTACTCTACCCTGGTTCTAAGAGAGTAAAGCTGATACTAAAAGGTGACGTGGACGGACTGCCGGTCACTCATTGGTCAGAGAATGTCGTCTCTGCAGCTTCTGACTCTGAACAAATCACTTACAAGAGGCAAAGGAATAAGTCAGCGACGGGTTTTTAATGACATTTAAACCTGACGGCACAGAACCAGACTGAATGAAGACAAAATACAGCCCTAAAATGCTCCTTTTTAAACTTGTGACTTTTTATCTAACAATTTATACCTTCCTTTTTTAAAATCTGACTTTTTAGCTCAAATTTCAACATTTTCTTTCGAGATTGAGACTTTTTCTCTCAAAATATAAACATTTTTAACATCTAAATCAAGACCTTTTCTCAAAATTTGGACTATTTTCCAAAAAAATCTACTATTAACCTCAGAATTCAACATTTTTTCTCAAAAAGTAGACTATTTTCATAGGACTTTAGCTTTTTTTCCTCAAAACTGTTACTTTTATCTTTTAAAGATTGGATTTTATTCCCAAATTTTTATTTTTAAACCCAAGTCTTAAACTTTTTTTTCCCAAAGTTGTGACTTTTTAACTCAAATTCAGACTTTCTATCTCCAAATTTTGACTTTTCATGACATAATTTTGAATTAATATGGGCAGAAAAAGACACAACAAAGGAAGTTTTTCTTGTTTTTTTGTCCTTTTTTTGTTCTTTTTTGTCTTTTAACTGGTTGAAATGAGCTTCCGTAGGATAAGAAGTTGATTCCTCTTGTAAGTTTTTACATCCACAGGAGTCTCGTGTCTCTTCAGTTCGTCCTTCATGATTCCTAAAGAAGTTAAAAGTCCTTTTTAAACCAAAAAGAAGTTAACAGCAAAGATAGTTGGCTTTAAAGAGTCTTTTAAATTAAATCAAAGTTGGTCGGTGCAGGAGCGATCTGTCTGCCACGAGAGTCTTTAAGCACCAATCAGTCCATTAATCCACAGGGAACCAAAAAGGAAAACCAGTTCAAAGAAGAATGATTGATCAACAACAAATCTCTGCTATACCAGGCCCAAAAATCAAAAATTAAAGTGATCTCACTGGANACCTCCGTTGTCATGACGACCCACATTGAGCCGCTGTATTACTTTAATGAAATCTTTTTAAAGCTTTTTTTTTTTTCCTTTAAAGACCACGGTGGCACATATGTTAGTACAAAATGATGTTTGTGTGGCGTTATAGATGAACATGCACGCACTTCTGCGCAGCACTTTAGCGCAGCTGTGTTATAAGATCCACGCCCACCGTGAGTCTGTAGTCGGGCTAGAGGAAAAGAACCAAACCCAGTAGAGACGAGGAGAGTAGAGCTGGAACTGTAGAGTGGAAAAGCTCCATTAGTCACAAAAATCCTGTTCAAACTTTTCATCAACAATTTGTCTTATATACAAACCAATTTGGACATTATTATTAAAAATACTGTGGGTGTAGTTCTTTCAAATAAGTGCCCTATAAATCATGAAAATCCAACATGTCACTCAAATTTTTGAACTTCCTGTTCCAAATTCACTGTGTTTGTAAGAGACTATTTTTTTGTAGGGCTAAGCATGCGCAAAAAAATGTAGTGCAAATTAAAGTATGTTAAAAAATTGTCATTTTCGAACGCCTATCCTGGCCTCGCCTGTGGAGTTACAAAAAATCTTTAAATAGCTTTTTTATCAACAATGTGTCGAGTATACGCACGTCCAATATGAAGATGATTGTAAAAACAATTATGGGTCTAGTTTGTTCAAGTATACAGTGTTTAGTCAATAGGGGGCGCTGTTGTGTGTTGTATTGTCATGAAAACGCTAGGATCATATTTATTTTTAGGCACAGTTTATTTTTTGGTGAGTTTTTGTACATGTTAATGGCACCGAAGAAAGAAAGAAAGAAAAATCGATAAGGTTTCGAGAGCCCCACGTCCTGTTGACCTTCAAAATAAAAGTCTGAGCCAAGAGGTGTAAAAGAGGATTTAGAAGACGGGAAAGATAAAGAGAGAAATCCTCGCTCTGAAAATGAAATATTAAAGAAAGAAGGAGTCGGAGCAGACACAGACCTAGAGGAAGTTTAGCAACACTTAGATTAAATCCAAGTCCCAAAAAAGCAGATTTTATTTTGATATACTGGAGACAAAACTACTTTAAAAAGTGTTTTTTTGACGCCTTTGATCCAACATGAGGACGTCAGGAGAGTGTACGAGCTTATTGATGCAAGAAAGCAGCAGAAATATTCAAGAAAATAAAAAAGAAGTTGTTTTATTGTGGTGATGTTTATTTTATTTAAAGAGTGAAGAGAGGTGTTTCTAATTTTCAGGATTTCATTTTTTATTTTCCCGTCTCTCGGCTCTTTCAGGCTCATTATTGGGTAAAAACTTTTCAGAATAAACCACAAATATTTCTCCTCGTGTTGAGAGAGAGTGAGTAATATAATCCATAAAAACAAGTTTCCCGCCGGCGCCGGACCTGGCTCTGCGTGACGACGTGTGCGGGTCAGAGCCCAACAAACAAAAATAAAACTCTTTGTTCCCTGTGAGGCAGAAATCAAACTCAGAAACCGTGGAAATAAAAAAGTTTGAGGCTCAGCTGCTCTTCTTCTTCTTCTTCTTCTTCTCGTGTTTGTTGATGATTCATGTTGATGTGACTTCGCCATCGACTCAAATAAAGGAAACAAACCAACGTGTCGTCGCGTGGATTCATTTCCTGTCTTCAGTGTTTTCTCTTCACTTTTCATCTGAATTTAATCCGTTTAGTTTTTCATCAAGAGGAAAATTAACCTCGTTAAATCTGCTTTTGGCTGTTTTTCATGACTTTTAACTTCAGTTTGTTCCTGAATCTTTTTACAATCAGTGAAATTCTCTTTGGTTAAAGTCTTAAAACCAGTTTCCTTCTTTTTTCCACAAACACAAACCAGATTTAATCATCTTTCATTAAAGCCGTTGGTCTAATGACGTCCAATAAACGAGTTTAAGAGCTGATTTTCTCTGAAGGAAGGAGAACTTTGATCCTCACACCCTCGACTCATAAAGTCAGATTTTAGGTTTTAGATTTTAAAAAATGATATTGTGATATGTTTTTAAGTTTTCTGCTGAATTCAATTTGTGTTTGCAAAGAGTCTGAATCCAACTGTATAAAAGAGGAAAGGGATATAAAAAGATATCCAAGGAACTGAGGATGCCAATAAGCAGAGTTCAAACTCTAATGAAGAAGTGGAAAATGAGGGATTCTGTTGAAACCAAACCACGGTCAGGTAGACCAACAAACATTTCAGCTACAACTGACAGGAAAATTGTTCTGGATGCAAAGAAAAACCCACAAATAACTTCAGCTGAAATACAGGACTCTCTGAAAGAATGTGGTCTGGCTGTTTCAAGATGTGTTACTCAACCAAAGAGACAAACTGTTAAAANAAAAAAAAACAGTGGAATGTGGTGAAAAAAAGGCTAAAGTCAACAAAAAACAAGATAAAAGTTGGAAAATAGTCAGACGGTAACAACAAATGATCCACAAGTGGCAAAAAGAAGTGAAAAGCATCAAAAATGGGCCAAAGTCAACAAAAATGGCAAGAAAATGACGAAACAACCTGGAGAGTCAAAAGGTTTCAAGATGCACAATAAGGAGGCACTTGAGGAAAAATGGGCTGAAGAAAGACATTTCTACACAAATGCCACAAAGTTTCCTGCTTACAATACGCCAAACAGCAGGAAACTTTTTAAGATAATAACGTCAAAACAAAGTTAATAAGAAAGTCAATTTTTTTAGATAATGCAGTCAAAATTTTCACATGAAAAAGTCAAATTTTTAGAGGAAATTTGACAAGATTTTGAGATAAGAGGCAAAATTTTCAGACAACAACAATTATTTAAAAACTTGGAGATGAAAATTAAAACTTTGAGACTCACAGTAGAAAAGCCAAATTCATGATTTGATGTTAAAATTTTCTATAAAGCTGAAATTTTGAGATAAAAAGTCAAATTTTGAGGAAAAAAAAAATCAAATTTTGATCTGGAGGCACAACATTGAGATAAAATGAAGACAAAATTCAGAGGAATAAAAATAAAAAAACTCAGTAAAAATCTTGAGTTAAGAATCCAAATTTGATTAATCTCATATATTTGACTGTTCATCTCAAATTTTCGACTTCATATGGGGAAAAATAAAAGTTAATATAAATAATAATAAATAAAAGTAAATTATAAGAGAAAGATTAGTCCTTAGGTTAATACTCATTACACTGTATCATGAAAATGTGGTGATGTCAGAATATTGTTGTTGTTGTTATGTAACGAGGTTTCAGTCGTTTTCTTCCATCTGTGTTTTTCCTGCTTTTTTCTTCTTGTTGCTGAACTTTAACGATGTTCTGGTTCTGGTCCAGATCTGCTGGAGCTGGAAAACCCTCCTCCTCCTCCTGTTTGTTCATCAGCACCAATAAAAGCATTCATTATTTCCCATGAGCCCCTGCTCCTGCTGCCAGGCGGCGTGTAAAAGCTGGAGGTGATAATTGTGTCTCTGCTCCTCCTGGTCGGCTTTAAAGACGTTGGAGGTTTGGAGGTTTGGAGGTTTGGAGTCCAGCAGAGTCAGGAAAGAACAACAGATTTACAGGTTCAGAGCTCTGTGGGGTTTCTGCTTTCATCTCAAACATTCACCAGCTTTTCTTTCAGCTTCCAGCTTTTGATTTTTTTCAGCACGACATGGAAACGTACAGAAATAAATATAAGTTTATGCTCCACAAAAAAGTGAAATATGACTTAGATATCTGCAGCTCAGGGACGTAAACATGAGGAAAACATCAAACACTAAAATCATATTTACTCTGAAAGTCTCTTTAAAAAGCCACTGAGGGTTTCTGCTGAGCTTCACAATGCATTCTGGGACATGTAGGCACAACAAACCTCAGCTCTCAGGAGAAAATTCAGTCATTTATTTAAGTGTTTCCATTTTTATTTTTCCAATAGAAGACAAATTTATAGAAGCAAATTTCCTCCAATTAAAAATGTAAAAATGAACCTTTTTTAATGGTAAAACTATTATTACTACTACTATTATTATTATTATTATCATTACTGTTATTAAAATAAATCTATTGTTATTTCTATTATTCTTGCTATTATTGTTAATATAATTATTAATATCATTATTATCACTACTATTACTGCTTTTGTTTTGTTTTATTTGGCACTTTGACTATTATTTATTTATGTATTTAACACTATGTGTCTCGATTTTATATAATGCCTATTTTTACAAGATGTATCTGCATCTTTACCAAAAGATTTAATAAAAAAAGAGTATGAAAAAAAACAAAACTTTTTACCTCATTTTGACATTTAATCTCAAAATGTTAACCTAGATTTTTGCTTTTTAAATCAAAAGTTATTAAAATATTGCTTTTTATCTAAAAAAAATTCATTTCTTTTCTTCAAAGTTTAACTCCATTATCTCTAAGTTTATCCTTTTCACTCAGAATTTCAACTTTTTGTTCAAAGATTTTCACTTTAGATCAAAATTTCATATCTTTGTCATTATTTTTACTTTTTAATCTCAAGGTTTTGACTTTAACATCTTAAAATATCACCTTTGTATCCCAAAGTTTTGACTTTTTATTCAAAAATTTCTATTTGTATCTTAAAATTTTGACTATTTTTTTCTGTTTTAGCTTCATTATCTCAAAACTGCAACTTTTCATCTTAAAATGTCATATTTTTGTCTTGTGATTTTGACTTTTTATCTCAAACTATCACCTTTTATCTCATTAACTTGACTTTTTTAATTAAAGAAAACATCAGTTTTATAGCTCATCTTTGATATTAATCTGAAAGTTTTGAAGCATTTTCCTCATATTTTGACTCCATTATCTCAAAGTTGATCCTTTTAACTCATAATTTCAACTTTTTATTCAAAGATTTTCACTTTCCATCAAAATTTCATATCTATATGTCACATTTTTACTTTTTAATCTCAAGGTTTTGACTTAATCATCTTAAAGTATCACCTTTGTATTTCATTATTTGACTTTTTATTCAAAAACTTCTATTTGTATCTCTTAGTTTTGACTTTTATCTTAAAGTTTTGACTATTTTTTTTTGTTTAAATTTGTACAAAGTTAAGAAGAAAGTCATTTTTTTTTAGATAATGCAGTCAAAATTTCCAGATGAAAAAGTCAAATTTTTAGTGAAAAATTGACAAGATTTTGAGATAAGAGGCAAAATTTTCGGACGGCAAAAAATTATTTAAAAACTTGGAGATACAAATTAAAACTTTGAGACTCACAGTATAAAAGCCAAATTCATGATTTGATGTTAAAATTTTCTATAAAGCTGAAATTGTGAGATAAAAAGCCAAATTTTGATTTGGAGGCACAATATTGAGATAAAATGAAGACAAAATTCAGAGAAATAAAAAGAAAAACTCAGTGAAAATCTTGAGTTAAAAATCCTAATTTGATTAATCTCATATATTTGACTGTTTATCTTAAATTTTCGACTTCATATGGGAGAAATAAAAGTTTAAATATTTTCTTTTTAATGTTAAAACAGATTAAAAGTGTTAAAATCCTCCAACAGTTCATTTGAGTTTTTTCATGTTAAACATCAGGAAACTGCTGAGTCGCTTTTCTATTCAACGCATGTTAATGTTCAAACCTTCACACCTTCACACTTACCTGAGAACACACAGGAGACAAAAAGTGTGTGTGTGTGTGTGTGTGTGTGTGTGTGTGTCAGTCTCTGTATCATAACTAGTTTGAAAATTAACCCAATATCATCATTTAAAATCCTTATTAGTCACTTTATAAACTGTTAAACGTCTTAACTCTGAACTACTTTTGTTCTGTTTTGATTTTGTAAATGAAGTCAACTTTATTATTATTAATTTTTAATTTGTTTTAGTGATAAATTACTTAATTCTGTTTAATTTTTAACCATCTCTCCCTCTGTATTTTTATTGTTTGTTTGCGTTCGTTGCTTAGAGACGGATCACTCTGCAGTAAATCACTTTATCTTATCAGTTAAAGCAGGTTAATGTGTTTTTAAAGAGCACTGAGACTTTTTTATAAACACATTAAAACACTTTTTAAAAGTGCGTTTAACTTACTCGCTTACTTTTTAGCGCTCGGCATGCTTGGTTTTAAAGCTACCGCCGCTAATTTTGTTCTAAAATAGTTTAGTTTGTGTCACTTTTTTATGTTTTTACGATAAAACTGATTGAGTTTGATATATTTTGAGTAAAATTTAATTCACAGTGTGATTTTAGCTTCGTAAAAATCTTCAGTTCTTGCACTGAGATTATGTTTTTATCCTTTTTTTGGACTCAAACGTTCCCGCTCTCCTCGTTCTGGAAGTTTCTGGAAGTGTGAATCCGGGAACAGTGAAGCACTTCAGCGTTTTTACGAGTCCAAACCATTTGTGATTCGAAGTCTCTAACAGCAGGTTAGCTGTGAGCAGCAGACTGCAGGGGCTGAAAATTTACACCCATAAGAAACTTTAACCCCCCACCACACACACACACACACACACACACACACACACACACACACACACTCACACGCACACACACACACACACACACACACTCCACTGCAGCTGCCAACAACACGAATGCTTCATTCTTCACATTCTTAACGTGCAGTTCTTGTTTATACCTGCTTTTTATTCTGTATGTCGTTGTTTTATTTCATTATACAATACAAAGTAATTAAAGGGCCAGTATCACTGATATCAATATAGATACTTTTTACATAGAAAAAAAGTTACAAAATGTATAAAGAATAAAACTCAGCCAGTTTTTATTATCATTATTATTATTATTATTATTATTATTATTATTATTATTATTATTATTATTATTATTATGTGTGTATGCGTTACATGTGTTCATGTATGTGTTTGCATGTCTTACATACACATAAGGGTGTTTGTACATTAACTGTAATTATATTTTTTATGTTTTTATTTTTAGATGGGGCTTTTTTTCCTCGTATTTTTTTATAAGACATTATCAATTAACAGTGTTAAACATGACTGTCATACTTAGTCAGAAAAGTTCAAATAAACAAAGTTTATTTAAAAAATACAAATAAAAAAACAGCCAATAAAGCAGATTAAATAAACAATTTCTTCAGCCATGCAGAAAATAATCATGTGCTTTAACTTTTTCCTGCTTTATTGTTGAACAGTGCATTTGAATGTTCATGGATAACAACAATTTCTGTATATTAGCATTAAATGTGTAATTTTGATCAAACAGTTTGCACATAATGGCAGATTAATCATTATAGGGAAAAAAATATGAAGGAAATCACAAATTTGTTGATAATTTTAAGTTTCAATCTTTTCACACAAGTATTGATCAATACTGACACCAACGTTGGTATCAATATATTGATATTTTGGATGGATCTGCTCACTACTAACATTTTGATGCTGAAATATTGTAAAAAGTTTAGATTTTTTAACAACAGTGACCATGAAGTGATTAATATTTTCACATTTTATTTACTATAGAAGGAGAAAAAAGTGGGAGTCAGACTAGAAAAGTTTCTTATTTAAACTCATGAAACGCTTTATTATGTTATTTATGTGTTGTTTGGTATTAAATACCCTTGAATTGGTTTGTTTTTGTTTATTTTTTTTGTTCTTTTGCCTGAAATTAATTTTTAAAATGTGATGAAAGTGTGTTTACTTTCTGCTCTAAAAAAAACTCCTTTAAATGAAGTTTGCAGCTTTGTTGAATAGTCTGTAAACTCCAAACAGTCAATCACATTCACCTGTGTCTCTGACGTCAGAGTGGGCGGGGCTAACTCGTGCATGTCAGCCAGGTGGAGGAGAAAAAAAGTGACTTTATCTTATTTTTGTTGATGTTTTATTCTCGCAGCTTCTCTTCAGGAGCCGTTTGTCTCGCTGCAGTCTGCGCATGTCTGTTCAGGTGTCACTCTTCACACCTTGCGCGGCTCTTCACGCGCAAATGCGCTCACACCTCCGCAGACTTTCCCACGGATCCATCCCTCTCATCCTCCTCCCTAACGACCCCCCCAGCCTCCACCCCTCCCTCCCTCCTCAGCACGCGACACACGCCGTGGGTTTTCTCACCTTGACAAAAGCTCGTGCCGCCTGCTCGGACCATTTGGACACGTGTTAGAGACAAAAGGGAAATGGCACAAAGGCGCAAACACTGCGCGTAAAGTGTGCCAAAAAGAATGCGTGTGACCCTGAATCAGACTTTGGTGACAAAATATTCATCTTCTCTGTCACTTCAACAGTTTTTGAAGTTTCCAGAGTGTTTTTAAGTGGAAAAAGAGCAGGAAGTTGTGACTTAAAGTGACTTTTTCACAGACATAAAAATGCGTAAAAGCTCCTTTTTGCGTCAGAGTGACCGTGGATGTGCGCAGTGACAGCTCCTTTGTGGAAACAATTAAACCTTAGATAAAAATCTCCACGCGCACCTGCCCATCACATGGGGCGCGTGGCGTGTCCGTCCTGAGTGGGAGCAGGAAGAAGAAGAGCATGAGGGGGGGGAATCAATAATAAGCAGATGGCGCGCGATCGATGTTGCGCATATTGTGACTGATGGTGACGCTGCTTCCTCGTGTGCACGCGCCCCCCGAGCTCTCCAGGGAGCGGACGCTGCACGTGCTGAGCAGGTAAAGAGCCTCCTTTATCCTCGTGCGTCCGTGTGATGGACGGGCGCGTGCGACGCATTAATGACGGTGGAGAAAGGAAGGAGGCTACGGAAGCCCATTAATGCCAGTTCAGAAGAAATCAAGTGAAAAAATTGGCTTTGTTGTATTTTCAGGATAAAAATTCGAACATTGAAACTAAAATGTCAAAATAATGTGGAAAAAACTCACAATTTTGAAATGGAAAAACATAATTTCATCTTTTTTAATCTCAAAATTGAAACTTTTCCCCTCAAAATTTCAGTTTTGACTTTATCTCTAATCATTTTTTTTACTATCTTCTCTTGAATCTGGCCTGTTTTTAATCAAAATTTTCACTTTTCCTCACACTTTTGACTAAATTCTCTCAATTCTGGGCGTCTTATGTCATAATTTCAACTTTTTATCTCAAAGTTTTTCCCCTAGTATCTCAAATTTTTGCCTTTTCTTCTCATGGTGTGAACTTCTTACCTCATAATTACAATTTCCCCCTCAAAATTTCAACATTTCATCACAAAATTTTGACTTTTATCTCATTATTTCCAGAATTTATCATGGCTACATGTCATAATTTCAACCTAGTCCCAAAATTTTGAAGGTTCGATCCCAACATTTTGACCTTTAAACTCAAATTTTGACCTGATATTGGCCAAAAAAAAAATCTTTTAACTGGCATTAATGGGCTTCCATAGTAGAGAAATCATTTTTAGAGCAGAAAACAGCTGCAGAGGTACAGACCTATTTGTTTTATGATGCTGTAAAATCATCTGATGGTGAAACATAATTCTGAGTTTATTTCAGCAACAACACAAATAGAAGACTTTATTACCGTAAAGTTGCTAAATGTGAGCAGTGTTTACATCACAAACATCAGGTCCTTAAGCTCAAACATGATGACACGTGCCTTTAATTACTAACTCAATTACTTATATCACAGATCACGTGACACAAACATGTTTTATTTACCTGATGCAGCAGGAAAGAAAAGTGATGCTGCTCTTATCGTGTAATTACGGTAATGAAAAAACTTTAAATCTGATAATTTTGTTAATCTTCTGTTTGTTTTCAGTCTTTCTGTAAAGAAACGTGTGTGTGTGTGTGTGTGTGTGTGTGTGTGTGTGTGTGTGTGTGTGTGTTTCCACCCCATTCAGTGAAAGCTCCTCACCTGTTCAGGTGTGTGTTTTCTGTTTGTGGAAACTTTCCTTCATTGTTTGAAGCCTTGTTTACAGCGCGCGTGCTGCAGAAAATCAGATTGTTCATCTGTGGCTGCTTTTGTCTCGAGCCTGTAGAGGACACACACACACACACACACACACACACAAAAGGAGCTGTGTGTGTGTGTGTGTGTCTGTGTGTGTGTTGGGGGGGTTGAAGCGTGCCTCGTGCCGGGGGTTGGGGGGTTAAAGTCAGGGCCAGCGGAGGCACGCGCTGCTCTCATTAACATGACAATAAAGCGCGAGGAGGGTCGCGAGCGCCAAAATGAAAAGCAACAGTTCGTCAGAGGAACCCCCCCCCCCCACACACACACACACACACACACACACACCTGTCCTCACCTGTTACCTGCTCTAATCCTCTATAACTGCTCCACAGTTTCAGGGTTGAGTCCATGACGAATCACAGGTGAGCTGTGACGTCATGAGTCAGACTGACCTGAGTGTTTGATCTTCATCAGCTCCTCCAATCAAATGAGCTTCATGTTAGTGACATCAGAGAGAGAGAGAGAGAGAGAGAGAGCCTAGAGGGGTGTTATTAGCATACAGCTGGAACTTAACACACACACACACACACACACACATCCTTAAAAATGTATCTGAAGCCTCCAGGTTTGTTTCATGCACATTATGATGCGTTCAGGTACAGTTGGACTCAGTTGTGTCATCATTGATGTGTGTGTGTGTGTGTGTGTGTGTGTCCACATAATTGTGTAAATCTATGTTTAAGTGCAGCTCTTATCACGTCTGACCAATAGGGGGCAGTGTTTGCAACCAGCCAATCAGAGTGAGCGCATAGGTGGATGTTTTGAGAAAATTGGTCAAATTTAAATTTCTGTCTCAAAATTTTGAATTTATTTTCCACAAAATTCTGAATTTATCTCAACTTTTTAATCTCTAAACCTTCGGCCTGAATCAAGATTTCAACCTTTTTTGTCCCAAACTTCAACTTGTAAAAGTCGAAACTTAACTTCTCTCACACTTTCAATTTTTATCCCACAATGTTATTTTTCTTTTTAATCTCTAGTTTCAACATTTTCATCTCAAAATTTTAACTCTTTGATGTCATAACTTGACTGCTTGTCTTGAATTTCATTTTTTAAAAACTTTTTAATCACAAAATTCTAAATTTTTCTCATTATTTTGTCTTTGATCTCAAAATTTCAATTTATTGCACATAATTTTGGATTATATCTCATATTTAGCTGTTATTGAAACATTTCACCTTCTTGTTTTGCAAAATGTCAACCTTTTTTATCACACATTTTGACTTTTTATCCCAAAATAATCTCTTCTTTTAGCCTTTTCATCTCATAATTTCCACTTTTTTTCTCAACATTTCGATTTTTAATCTCAAAATTGGACTTGATATGGGCAAAAAAAATCTGTTTTGGTTGTTATAATTGGCAGAAATGGGCTTCCATACATGTGTGAGGTATGAGATGTTGCAAAACTTATATTTGCAAGACACGATTTCAAAGATTAGGAATAAAGATGAAAACCTTTTATGACCAGAAACAGACAAAATCTACATTCGAGATTAAAATCTGAGTCTGTCAGAGACAAAAACAGGAGCTGTTTTCTTCAGCCAAAGTCTCCACACACACACACACACACACACACACACACACACACACACACACACACACACACACACACACACACACACACCTACCGAGGCCTCCTGAGTGTGTGTATGTGTGTGTGTGTGTGTGTGTGTGTGTGTGTGTGTGTGTGTGTGTGTGTGTGGTGGGGGCAGTAAAAGCAGCGTTTGGTCGCTGCTGCTGCCTCTGTCGCCTGACAGTTTGTTCTATTGCCCTGCTCTAATTGCCCCCTCGGTGGTGAAAGCGAATCAAAGCGCCCCCCCCCCACTCCTCCCCCTCCTCCCCCCTCTCCCACCTCTTCCTCCCCCCTTTACAGAAGACTCCACACTGTAAGAAATATCTCTCTCCTGCTGGTTCCTGGCTCCATGCGCAGATTTACGCGCAGATCTGAGAGTTTTATCTTCTTCATGTCTGCGCAGGTTGTTGTTGCTCCACAACAAACAAACAGAAACGAAAAGCAGCTGCAGCCAAAAACAATAAACTCTGAATAAATCTGCGCTGCTCCTGTGACTGTGCCAGCTTTGGTGACGGAGAGAAACCTGAGTTTTCTTCTCTGACTCTGACGGGACTTTTACTTCAGGACTTTCTGATAAAAGAGCTTTCGATTTAAGGTTCAGGCTCCTGCAGCAGCAGCGGAGGAGGAGGAGGAGGAGGGGGAGGAGTGGTTCTGCAGGTAGACATTTTTTGCAGCAGCACCCCCCTCCCCTCCCCACACTCCTCCCCCGCCCCTCTGCTCCTCCTGCTCCTCGTATAAAAACCTCCGCGGCCGCAGCTGCAACAGTCCAGAGTTCAGCAGCCGAGCGGATTTTAATCTTAGTTTCCTTTTGCTGTCACACACACACACAGACACACACACTGCTCACACACACTCACACACACACAAACACACTGACTGCTCCTCTGACTCTGATTTATTTCATCCTGGGGACTCTTTGATTTTTCAACTCCTGCTCCTACTGGTTTCTTTTGGACCTGTTTGGATTTTTACGCACTTATCTTCCATATTTGGAGCCGCGGTGTTTGCTCCCTGAACGCCGGTGTCCTCAGTCATGGCGCGGTTGTTATTATCGTGTCTCCTGCTCTTTGTATCAGCGCAGAAGGTGAGTACCTCTCAGTGAAAAGACGCTGAGTATTTCTGGCGTTTTTGCTTTGGCGAAAATTGGAGACGTGCGCTTTTACGCACGGCGCGCGTAACTTTGCCACTTTCTTATGACGCAACTTTAATTCTACTGAAACCTTAAGTGTTTACATGTAATCCTCACATATTAATTGGTTTGAACAACTGTTTAATACTGCTTCGGAGAAACGTACGAGTCGGGAAGTGATCAGTTTTTGGTAAAATAAGCGAGAAGTTGTGCGTAATTTCTACAGCGGTTGTGCGTTTTTGGAGAAATCTGCTCTAAAATGAACAAAAATGTGTTGATTTGTAAAGCATCTGTTTTTTAATGAGTGCATTTCCTTCTTCAGACCCTCTCCTCAGGGGTCTTCGAGCTGAAGATCGACTCCTTCACCAGCTCCCGCGACTTCTGTCGCTACCCGTCCCGGGACTGTCAGATATTTTTCCGCGTGTGTCTCAAACACTCGCAGGACGTCATCAGCCCGGAGCCGCCGTGCACGTACGGGGACGCGCTCACCGAGATCTTCGGCGCCGACCCCAACTCCATCTCCGAGAGCGCGCCCATCAGGGTGCCCTTCCACTTCAAGTGGCCGGTAGGTGACAAAAATCTCACCTCGGGGATCATTCACTCACCTGGATGTGTTAGTGAGGGGTGTGCGCATGCGCTGGTTAAACAGCCAGTTCCCTGAGTGAACTGAAAGTTAAGGCACGTGAGGTATTTCTGCTCCTGTCAGGACTCAAACTGAAAGAATCAAACCACAACCACAAGACTCACCTGCAGGATTCACATGCACACTTTACAGCGCGTGCACGTGAGCGCGTCACCTTTGATTTAACCAATCCTCTGTCTCTCTTTTCTCTTTTTATCAGGGAACTTTCTCTCTGATCATCGAGGCCTGGAACGCGGAGTCTTCCGGACTCGGGTCCACAGGTAAATAAATGAAGCTCCTGCAGTTACACCAACTCACCACCAGGCGGCGACAGAAACTCATCAGAGCTTAAGTTTAATTTACAGAGATGGATTTTTGAGCTTCTGTTTGATTCTGCTTTGAAAAAACTTTACAAATATTTTACATTTTGATCCATTTCTTCAGATTTCTTTGCTTAACTCATCTGATTTTACTCTGAAACTGCAGAAACCAAACAGTCATGCATGTGGTCCTCTCTGTGACCCGGAGGTTTTGATGAGTCCCACATGTTGTTAGTTTGCTTGGAGTGTGTTTCTGCTGCATGCATGTGTGTTAAAACTTCCTGGAAATAATCCAGAGAAACACTTTAAGACTCTGCTGTAGCTGCAGCTCTTTGTTTCTCTGCTGTAAATTTAATCACTAACGTCCAAAAACTGCGTTTCTGCAGTTTGTGACTTCAGGTTTTGCAGGTTGAAGACTCTTTATAGAAATCTTTTAATGATGATTATGGTCAAATAACTCAAAACAAATGCAGTAATAAAAGTAAAGAGAAAACAACAACAAGGAGTTAGATAAGTCTGTTGCATGTTCAGTTTAAGGATGTAAACAAACATTTTTGTGCGGAATACTCCTTTAACCGTCCTTCCCTTCATCCTCCAGGGAACCAGAACAACCTCATCAGTCGTCAGGCCACCAACAGCAAACTCCTCGTCGGTGAAGAGTCGTCTCAGAACGTGACATTCGAGAACCAGAGCGAGCTGCGTTACTCGTACCACGTGGTCTGTAACGAGTTCTACCACGGCGAGTCGTGCTCCGCCTACTGCCGCCCTCGCAACGACACTTTCGGACACTACACCTGCGACAAGGACGGGAAGCGGCGCTGCCAGGAAGGATGGAGGGGCGAGTACTGCTCGGACCGTGAGTGTTGACGTTTGACTTTTTACAGAATGCTCCTTTAAAGTTTTTCACACGTTACCCCTCTTTAAAATCCTCCATCACTTCCTCTTTAAGTCTGTGATGTTTGTGAGGTTGAGATCTGTCTCTAACTGTAGTTTGACCTCCTGTTTGACCCCGCCTCCTCCTCTAACGTCTCCTCAGATTGGCAGGAGGAGGAGGAGGAGGGGGGGGGGTGTTGAGGGGTGTTGGGGGGTTGAAGNTTGTCAACGCCGTCCTCGGCTCTGGTGGCTGAGGAGGACAAAAAGGATCCTCAGTGGCTTCCAGTGTGTGTGTGTGTGTGTGTGTGTGTGTGTGTGTGTGTGTGTGTGTGTGTGTCTTTTGTTTTGAGCTCAACAATGGGCCCCTGGAGTCGGCCCCGGTCTCAGGGACACGCGCTGCGGCTTAATGTGCGCTGCCTTGCGTGAAAAGAGACGGCATGTGTTGCTTTTGTTGTGCGGGGCCAGCTGCTTCAGCCAGTACTTAACAAGTGTGTGTGTGTGTGTGTGTGTGTGTGTATGTGAGTGTGTGAGGCCCTGAGAGGGGGAGCACACAGTTGTTTTCTGATACGAGCGAAGAACATGAGACTCACCTCGAGAGAGAGAGGAGGGTAGTCGGTAGACGTGCCGCCCGACGTCGCTCCTCGCGCCGAAGACGCTCAGAGGCCCCCTCACACACACAGCAGTCCCGACCGTCCCGCTCGCGACGCTGCTCACGCGGGCAGTGGGGCCGACGGAGGTGCCGTGGACGGTCGTCGGCACCGTCACGTTGACATTTCTTCCGACCCCGCCGGAGTACTGCGACCAAGGTGCGTTTGACCACGAGAAACTGCAGCTTCAACCTCAAACCTGCAGCAAAAAATCCTCAAAACTGACAGATAACACCAAAACGTTTCACAGAAAATGACCTTGAATAAACCAAACATTCACCGTTTGACTTTTTCAGTTTTCAAAATTCACATTTTCAGNATGAGACTCACCTCCTCTCTCTCTCCTCCCATCAGCCATCTGCACGGCGGGCTGCAGCGAGGAGCGCGGCTTCTGCGAGTCTCCGGGGGAGTGTGTGTGTCGTCAGGGCTGGCAGGGCGAGCGCTGCGACGAGTGCGCCCGTCACCCCGGCTGCCTCCACGGCACCTGCCAGCAGCCGTGGCAGTGCAACTGTAAAGAAGGCTGGGGCGGCCTGTACTGCGACCAAGGTGCGTTTGACCACGAGAAACTGCAGCTTCAACCTCAAACCTGCAGCAAAAAATCCTCAAAACTGACAGATAACACCAAAACGTTTCACAGAAAATGACCTTGAATAAACCAAACATTCACCGTTTGACTTTTTCAGTTTTCAAAATTCACATTTTCAGGTGAAAAAGGAACAAAAACTGACTCTAAAGACAGAGAAGATGTAAACGATGAATCAAAATTTCTCTTTTTAGTGTTTTCATGATGTCCAACAGGTCAAGAGTTTGACAATTTATATACAACATTTACTGTTTTTATTTCTACATATGACTTAAGACAAAAGAAATATTGTTGAGTTATTGATAATTTAAAGTTTGAGGAATCACAAAATAACTTCAAGAAATCTTCTGTTTTCTTTTTTTTCTTCCCCGCTGATTATAACGCAGCTTCATTGCGCCTCATTCACAGTTTTCAGAGCTTCTCGATCGCACGTATTTGCTCCACGCCATCTTTAACGTCACACGTCAAAGTTCGTGTAAAACAGCTGAAGACGTGTCCTCAGTCGACGAGGTAATTATCACGAGAAACTTTCAGATCTCTCGTTTCTTAAACCGAAGTGGAAGTAAAAGTTGTTGCGAGGAGCTGAGGAGCTTTAAATCTTGAATTTGATGGATAGAGATTTTAATAATAATGAGTCTAAAAAAACAAGCAAACCCTGCGAGTCATGAAATCGGTGAGTTACAAACATCAGAAACAAAGTCAAACTGGAAGAAGATGAAAAAAACTGAATCCAAGAACAGAAAAATGAAACTTTACTTCCTCCAATTCTTGTCTTCTCCAAGTTTCTTTAGTGAAGCTAGAAGCATCAAATGCTTGTTTTTCTTTCACATTGAATCAAAAGTGTATGAAATTAAAGAAATAAGACACAAAATGCTTCTTAGAAACACACTTTGCACAATCATGATAATATTTTCCTAAGTTCTAAAAGGAAACAAAAGTTTTTCTACTTTGAAGTAGTTTCAGATATGAAAATCTGACCCGTGGTGTTCCTCAGGGCGACGTCCTCGATCCTCTAACATTCTTCCTTTGTTATAAACCTGAGTGTGAAGTTATTCTTTGCATATTTTTACACTTTTTGCAAGATTAAAGAGTCTTAATGAGGCTCTAGAGGGATTATATTTGAGCTTAAAGTCACGTAAAGTCGCTCGGTTGTGTAAAAAGTTGCGATAAAATGCATGTTGAACGGTTTTGTGATGAGGACATTTAACTTCAAACTTTTTGTAAAGTAAGTAAAGTTTTTGTAAAGTTTTGTAAAGTCTGATTCTGTTTTTTTAAAGTGAAGCTCAGTAAAAGTTCAGTGTAAAACAGAGATGAACTTCACTTTGGGTTTGTAAACGAGCTGCAAAGTTTGGAGGTGACGTGACTTTTTGAGTTATAAGTTCTTGTTGTTGAGTCTTTTCTCCAGCGGAGTGAGTTGCTCCGTCCAATCAGCTGTGAATGTTTCATGAAGCTGGTTTTACGCTGATGTTTGAGGCGTTAGAAAGAGAACATAAAGCTAAGAGAATAACTCAGCATCAAAAACTTCAGCTTTTATCTCAGGACTGATTCTGATTGGACCAGAGTTTTCCCAAAGCGTTTCAAACCAGTTTCCCAGAGACTCGTCGACCTTTCTGTTCCCTCTCTGCTCCATCGCTCTAACCTCGCTCTGTTTTTCTCGTCTTCTGTTTGATCCAGACCTGAACTACTGCACCAACCATAAACCGTGTCAGAACGACGCTTCCTGCACCAACACGGGTCAGGGCAGCTACACCTGCACCTGCAGACCCGGCTTCTCCGGCAAAAACTGCGAGATCGAGATCAACGAGTGCGACGGGAACCCCTGCAAGAACGGCGGCAGCTGCAAAGTAAGTCACCGCTCCCTCGCCGTCTTTTAAAGGTTTTTCCCGCTCAGACTTGACCTCCTGACTTTCTCTCCTCCTCCAGGATTTAGAGAGCGATTATTCCTGCGAGTGTCCTCAAGGTTTCCACGGGAAGAACTGCGAGACCAGCGCCATGTTCTGCGTGGATCAGCCGTGTTTTAACGGAGGAACCTGCATCGAGAACGGCGGCGGCGGCGGCGGGTACAGCTGCCGTTGCCCGAGCGGTTACACGGGCTCCAACTGCGAGAAGAGGATCGACAGGTGCAGCAGCAGCCCCTGCGCTAACGGTACGAAACGCCGCTCTCTGCTTCTTTGCTTTTTCGGTGGCAGGACGGCGATGATGTGACGTGACGACCGGCATGTGTCATCTGAACGCAAACAAAGAGCAGAAATACCCAGAATGCCTCTGAGGAATGTGATTTCTAAACCTCTGGATGTTTCCTGTCAGCACTCGCTCCCTCGCGGCGTTACGTTTGCAGCGGCGCCTGTGATGGCGGTGAGGAAACAACATCTGTTACAGCTCAGTGAGAGTCGGAGCCTCGTGTTATCAGTTTGTTTTTGTCAGTGAAGCAGAGACTGAAGCAGACGAAGCTTCAGCTGCAGGCGCAAACATGTGCGAGGAGACGAGAGCGAAGAGAAGTTTCTGTTTCTGAGACGTTTCCTCTCAGTCGTTTCATCAAACTTTAGAAAAACAGGTCGATTTGTGGATGAATCTCCAACTTTCAGGAGTTAAAACACTTCTTAAAACTTCTAAAACAAGCTCCTGGAAATCAAAACCAAAACTCAGATTAATCCTATAATTGTGCAGCAGTTAATCAACGTTATTAAATGCAGATTTAAAGATGCAGAATTTTGCATTTCTGAATCATTTTTATATCCAAATGAGATGATTTTCATGATCTTGACTTTTAGATTTAGGTGTGAAAACGGCTTCAGAGCGTTTAATCTCTCAGAAACAGGATGAATCTGCCGAGTGTTTTTACAAGATTTCGTCAGTTTCTCTAATGTCCAGGGATTCCTGGTTAATGCAGCAGCTTCTACACTCTTCAGGAGTTCCAGTCTCCTCTGTGTAGTTTGGCTCGCGTGTGTTTTTTGCCTCGTTAGGCTCGTTTGTCAGTGCTGTCATTAACTTTTCGATGTCGAGTGTATCCACAGAGTTTCATCAGTTATTCTGACATCCAGGGATTCCTGGTTAATGCAGCAGCTTTTAAGCTTTTCAGGAGTTTTAGTTTGGCTTATGTATGTTTTGAACCACGTCAGGCTTGTTTGTCAGTGTCGTTCTTACCTTTTCAATGTTGAGCGCATTCACAGAGTTTTGTTAATTATTTAGTCGTGCAGGGATTCCTGGTTAATGCAGCAGCTTTTGCACTTTTCAGGAGTTCCAGTTCCCTCTACATGGTTTAGCTCATGTATTTTTTGAGCCACATCAGTATTGTCGTTAACTTTTTGGTGCCTTTCCGTCCTTGTGTCAGCTTTTTGTGAAGCGGTTGCACTTTCATGCTTCGCTCAAAAGTTTTTCTGAGTTTCTTAAAGTGAAAGTGTCTTGAAAAGGCGAAACAGCGTTGTTGTTTCTCTTCTGTTGTGCTGAAAAAGGCAATGAAATGCTTCAGTTTTAGGCCTCAGGATGTTTCTTCTTAAAGAGTCAAAGTTCAATTCTCAAACACAAGCAGGAAAAATTTGGTTTCACTCTCTGGTTTATCTCATCGTTGAACCTGAACTCGGCGCCGTCCTCGCTCTGGTTAATCTGAGGTTTTATCTCACCGTGAAGTCACGACCTGCTGCTTTCTGAGTGACAGCGTTTCAAAGGCGTTGAAAAGCTGCATGGCGTCTATTTCACGTGGATCTGACTGGAACCGGCGGCTGCAGGTTCATCAAACATCAGCGTGTGTTTGGCGAGAATGATGGCGTGGGATTGTTTAAAACGCCCTGATGTGAATCTACGGTTTATCTGATACAGATTAATTCAAAACATTCTCAAAAACAAGTTAGTGCTGCAGAAGTTACAGTCACAAAACAAAGTGAAAGATCTCAAGCTTCATCATTTATCAAACTAAAATTAAGGATTTCAGACGCAAGATTTCCCCCTTCAGGAAAATCGAAGCGTAAATTTGACATTTTTCTAACTAAGAAATCTTTTTTTTTTTTAATTTAAATCCTTAGAGTTCACTTTTTGTGAAACACTGATAAAAAGCTGAATATCGTCTGCGAAACAAACGACTTTGACACTTTAACTACATGAAATGTTACACAGATTGAAAGAGAAGTGGCTCGAGACATGAGCCCTGTGGGACACCATAGCTTAGAAAAAACACAGGTACACACAATCTAATCTCACTTTAAGACAAATTAATGTTACTTAAGTGATAAAATGTGACTCTAAAGAGCCGTAACAATCAGATAAGAGCGTCTTCAGAAGTAGGAAATAAGTTTTAGCTTTGAGAATAAAGATTTATCAGAACGTTTTCTTGTCAGATTTAACACAAACACTTGCGTTTCTAGTCTTTCCTGAAGCAGATAAAGTAAGATAAAGAAGTAAGATAAAGAAATTAGCTGCAGAATAACCAGAAAGAGAAATGCATCCAGACAGGAAGTGGGTTTTGAAGATTAGGAAAGCATCAGAAACTTTTCTGACGAGAATCTCAAAGTTTTTTTTGTAGCTGTTGTTGTAACAAGGTTTTGATTTTGACCTGAAGGAGTTCAGGTGAAGTAGGAATGTCCTAAGGGTTCCTGAACGCCTCATCTAACGCTGAGTGACTCCAAATGTCGACTGGTTCTAGAGATGAAAAGATAAACAAATAGAATTTTAAAAAAAAAAGGCAGATTGTTGACTGAAACAGTCTGAAATTTGTGGCGAGGAAATGTGTTGATGCTCCTCAAAAAACTCTGAGAAATCTGTTTTCTAAGAGTCAGATTCATGGTTGTTAGATTTTCTGAGACGTGGGATTAAAAGTTCCTTTGATGACTTTGCAGAAATGTTCGCAGGATGTTTTCCTGGCATCATGAACTCTGTGTGTGTGTGTGTGTAAAGTGTGTGAAAGGGCAGATAGTCTGTGATTGTCACGTAGGAGCCTCTGAACACGTCTTATCTCTTCAGTCTCACATATTTCTCTCATTGTTGTCGTCGTAAACATGTTTGTTTTGAGCCGTGTTTTCGTCTCTGGCGTCGTTTTCTCGGCCTGAAGCTGCAGAGGAAACTTTAACTGGAGCGTTTCCGTTATGTTTGTACAGGTTAAAGTCATTTACGACTAATTGCGCCGTGATTTCACGAGTCTAAAGGTTGATTCTGCTGCTCTCAGATTACAAACTCGCTGCGTGTGTCTTTGAATTTATTCCAGGGTTGAAGTTTGTGCAGGGATAAATTCCTGCAAACATCTTTTGTGACGCGTCTCTGCTTGCAGGAAATGTGATGAAGGTTTTTAGATTTTGCATGTTTTTCTAAACTTTCTGAAACCTCTAAGTGGAGCAGAGACAGACGGGATGAAACGCTGAGTGAGTTTCAGTGAGGAAAAGCTGGCAGATAAAGTCAGAGAGCAGACAGATAATCAGGACGGGACGGCTCCACTCATCCCCAAAATAAACTTTATCTCCCAGTTTCACACAAACTGTCAGCTGTCCTCTCTTAGGTCCTCATTAGCGTGTCCAAACCTGATCGTCTACTCCCCCAGAGCGTTCGTTTCTGTTTGCATCGTTGCGACACAGCAGCTGCAGACGACGTCCAAATATGGAGTAAAAATCTGTTTCTCTTCAACGCGTCGTCGTCGTCGAAATCTGCTCCAGCTCCTCCGAGTCTTTCTTGCGTTCTGTCAGTGAGTCTGCGTCTGGTTAGTTTTCCATTTCAAAGGTTTCAGCAATAAATAATGTTTGACAAAGTTATTAGTGTCATAAAGCAGCGAATGTTTGTTCTCTTGATTTTCTCCTCTGAAAGTCTAATGAAGGACACGTTTCTCGAATCTGTCACAGGGAAACGAGTCTCAGTCTCTGCCGAGGAAAAAGTGATGTTCCATGAAAAAGCAGAAACAATTTTAGTGTTTTCAGACTGTGACAGATTTTGATGCAGCTGAACTCGAACTTTAAAGCCACATGTTGGATGTTTTTGTGGCTCATAGTGACTTTTTAACCCTTAAAATGCTGGATGTAAAACTCTGGCGTCCCTCTGGGCTCAGCTCTGGGTCCTCTACTGTTTTAACAAATGACGACTTTAATCTGCTTTATTCTCACCTGGCATGTTTTTGTTTTAATTCTGAGAAGGTTTACTGTGATTTATGACAGTTTTAAGACAGTTTTCTCCAGCGCTGTCACCTGTCAGCCCGTCATCAGGGTCGTTGGCGCCTGTGAGACGACCCTGAGGGCAGCAGTGACGCTCAGTCTCAGGTGTTTAATTTCTCCGTTTCCTCCCGCAGGCGCTCACTGTTTGGACCTGGGCTCGCTCCTCATGTGCCGCTGTCGTCCAGGCTTCACCGGCGCTCGCTGCGAAACCAACATCGACGACTGCGCCGCCAACCCCTGCCGCAACGCCGGCACCTGCATCGACGGCGTCAACGACTTCACCTGCTCCTGCACGCTGGGCTTCACCGGTAAGGACTGCTCCGTTCGCACCAGCGCCTGCAACCAGTTCCCGTGTGAGAACGGCGGCACGTGTTACACCCACTTCACCGGCCCCGTGTGCCAGTGCCCACCGGGCTTCATGGGCGCTCGCTGCGAGTACCCGGTCAGGACGACGACCAAACCGCCGCCGGTGAACACCACCGACTCCTCCCCTGCGCTGATCGCCGCCATCGCCTTCGGGCTGGTGACGCTGTGTCTTCTCACGTGTGCCGCCGTGCACATCCTGCGTCAGCTCCGACGAGGGCGTGTGCTCGCCATGACCACGTCGGTGAAAAACGACCTGGAGACGGTGAACAACCGGAACGCGGTGATCGGCGGGGGCGGTCCGAACAACAACAACGGCGGTTTACCTGGAGCGACGCTGAGCCGAGAGAAGGAGGCGTTCCTCATCCCGGGGGGTCACCTGAAGGTGTCCAATAAGGACGCGGCTCTGGTGGAGAAGGGCGATGACAACATGGCGATGTTTAAGAACAAGATGGCGGACTGTAACCTGGCGAAAGAGGAGCAGCGATTGGCCAAGAACAAGTTTGAGCAGTGAGTTCCTGATGATGACGATGATCTGGATCCTGATTGGTCGTTAATCCGACCCCGAAGTCTCTGATGTCACTGCTCTCTAACCTTCTCTCTCTCTCTCTTCTTCTTTCACAGTAAAAAGTGCGACTCGTCCATCATCTCGCCGCCGCTCGGCTTCTCTAAGGACAGTTTGTATCATCCCGTCTTCATCATCCCGGAGCAGGTGGAACAGTGCGTCTTCGCCACTGAGGTGAGAACACGCCGCCACAAATGTTTATAATAATAATAATAAATAATATCTGGTTTAAATAGAGCATTATTCAATAACTAAAAGACACTTTACAGGGTTTGGTTTGCTTCTCATGATGACATATGTTTATAACAAAAATAAATTATAATAAATTTTTCTTATCGAGCGTTTTTCAATAACTAGAAGACACTTTTCAGGGTAAATATTAAAAGTTTCTCTCTTTTATCTGGGTTTCATTTGCCACTTGTGACGAGATGTTCTTCTAACACTAATGATAAATAATAATGTATTTTAAAAATATCGCATTTTTCAGTGATTCAAAAACACATTACAAACTAAATATGAAAAGTCTCACTCTGATTTTGGTTTCCACTCATGATAAGACGTTTTTATGACAATATTAGAGAAGACATTTTATTTACAGAGTGATTTTTTCAATAATTCAAAGAGGCTTAACAAAGTAAATGTTAAAAGTTTGAGTAAAAATAATAAAACAATCGACAGAATAACGAGAAGACAGTTGGAAAAACCAACAAGTGTAGAAAGTAAAGTGTTTACATTTAGAAAAGCTGATGTAGAAAATAAGGTTGAAAGAGTCCTAGAAATTATGAGTTAGTGTGAAATAGTTGAGTTTTTAATCTGGTTTTTATCTCTTTGGGGAATAAGAAGGAAAAATATTAAAGATTTATCCCAAAGACTTTTTACGACATTTTGCAAAACATTTACCGAGAACGTTGAGATTGTTTTTTTGAGCTGCGTCGTAAATAAATTGACGGATACTTGGAGGAAATGTTTGTTTCACAGGAGAAAAGTCCACCTGATTTATCAGCATCGTGCAAAACATGCGCGGCCAATCGAGAGTCAGTTTTCTCCCAAATTCTGCCATAAACACAATTTCCCATGATTCATAGTTCAGTGACTGTTAAAGTTTGGTGAAGCATCGTTTTTGAAGAGCACGGTTGAAGTTCAAGTTTGTGGAGATTATTAAAGTTTGACGACTTTTGACGGGATTAAATTAACACAATTGTTTCTCTACGCTCGACTCTCCACTGGCGGTGCATGATGGGAAATATCACGTTGAGTTTTCATCCAGTTTTTGTTTTTTTAAAAGCAGTGACTGTCCAAAAAAAAAAAAAAAAAAGTCCAACCATCAAAAACTTCTCCAACTCCATCAGAGTCAGTTAGGACTACAAATATGGAGGCAGCTTCCTCTTAAAACTTCCAAATAAACTCAACAAATTTCTCTTTTTTTTTCTGCGCCTGTGATAGAAAATCACGTACGATAATGAAATACTTTTACAAGATGTCGAGAGAGTTTCTCAGAACAGAAATTTTCAATTTTCCTCCATTTCCTCTGAGGATGTCTGAAAAACATCTGCTAACAAGATTTAAAAAATTGTAAATTCGAGAGAATCTGTCAGGAAACAATGTTGTGTTTGTGCAAAGTGAAACATTTACTTTGATTTCTCTGATCCCTGAGGAAGCAAATCTAAGAATCTATTTATATGTTAATTCATTTATGCCTCGATAGCCACAGATTTATTTAATTTTACCAAAACTTACCAGTTTACTTTTCTTCCCATAGACGCTTATTTACTTTAGTCTAACTAGATTTAAAACCCTTTTTTTTTAACGTCTTTTCAAGTCTCTGTTAAACTGCAATTTCACTCGACAGCATTTCAGATTTAACATGTACAAAACAGTAAAGTTAAATGTCGTCAAGTAATGATTAATAGAAAAGTTGCGTTGTGTTTTTGAGGGTGACTCGTGATTTTATCGTAACTTAATTTACAGAGTGGACAACTTTCAGATGTGATTTAATTTCTTAATTTGCTCTGCAACAGTTTGCACAAACATGTGAGTCTTTGCCAAACTGTTTTTTAGCTTGAAAGTGAAGTAAGTTTAAGAAATTCTCATCGTAAGTGAAATAGAAAAAGTCATCAACTGGAAATAGTTAAGTTATTATTTGTAAATTTAGATAAAGTAGAAAAGATGGTGATAACAACATAGATACTATAAACAAAATGTTGAAAAACAGTGATAAAAAATAATGAATTTGCATAAGTTATGTGATTTTTCGTCTTTTCTGAAAACTTTAAAATATGGCTAAGGCGAAAATTCTATGAGTCTAACTTCATTTTTCTTGACTGTTTATTGGCTCTCCACTAGAAATGAGCTGATATTTAATTATAAGTTTCTTTTTTTCTAAAATAAAGTCAGAAACGTGAAAGTTTTGGGGAAAAAATCTGCCCATACGCCGACGACTCACCGCTCTCTCTGTTTCCCGTTTGCAGGTATAGCGTCCATGTTTCAGACCGCCAGCCGAGGAGCGTCTCTGCTAACGGCCTGAAACTCGTCCAATCAGGACCCAGAGGATCTAACGGACACACGCCGCCTTATTTAATATTTATAACTGCTGCTCAGTGGAAAGAAACGACTCGTTTTTACGCTCATGTGACATCACGGACCACGTTTGGATGATTTTTAAAAAAACGCAGGAGGACGAGAGACTGAATGTCCAGCATCATTTGCACTATTTATCTTTTTTTTATCCTTTAAATCTTAATATAATTTCCTTTTCTGTGTATTTGGATTTTCTTTGAACAAAACGGACGTAAAGAATCAGAGCTGTCCACCAATCAGGAACAACGGTGCCTTCAGCAAAGCTCACCAATCATTACGGCGACGACGACGAGAGCTTCACAATCAACGTAGGAGGAAAAAGACGTTTTATTTTACGTCCGTGAATAAAAACGAGGATGGAAATGAGTCGACGTATCACACTGTGGCCTGAACGAAGAACATCAGCAGCTTTACAATCACATCCCGTCCTGGAAAAACTCAGAAGTGCCTCTTTATCCAACGGGACGTCAATCAAGGACAGATTTTTGTGTTTTTTTTCTGACGGTGCGTTCAAATCCAGTCCGAACTTTCCGTATCAGGCACCGTGGATCAGATAATCTGCCTAACGACGGCCTCGCTGCTTTCCGTTTCTTCTTCGTGACTTTTCAGCGGGGCTCGGAAAAACTCGCCGCCGTCCTGAAACATTCCCAAACCCCCCCCGTTCAGGAGCGAACAGCAGGGGGTCGATAATTCCCACCGTCAGTGAAGTACTCCGACCCTTTCTCTCTTTATTTGATACCAAAAATCTGTGCTGTCCCCGTGTAGTTCTGTCTGTGCTCTCTGTTAATTTAAGAAAACGATGCAATGTGTAAATATGCTCCAGAAAGTTTTCCTATTTAATATTTGCCTTTGTACATAATTTTGTATTTATAAAAGAGAATTGTATATATGTTTATGTTAATGTGCCTAATGTCTGAGTCAGAATCAAGAAATATATTTTTTCATAAATAAATTAGAAAAATAACGTCACGGTCGCTGCGTTGGTTTGTCTTTGCTCTTTACAGGTATTTTTTTGTATCTGATAAGTACGGTGGCCCTGAGGGCTCACAGCACTGCAACTAAAGGAAACACATGCAAAAAGACAAAACACAAGAAAACTATGAAAACATCTTCATTAATTTGAGAACATGTGTGCAGCGTTTAAGAAAAACGTGCTGCAAATGGACAAAAACATAACACTTAAGAAAAATGCGCTACATGTTCTTCATGCTCTATTATTAATATTAGTACTTTTGACGCTTTATTATTCGGGATAATGTTAATCATTAAGGGGAAAACAGGAAAATAGCTATGAAGATTTTGTCCAAATGATACATGGTTGGTGAGAACTTCTTTTTCTTCAACTTGCGTAAATGCAAAATGTGCAGGTGCAAAATGCATAAGTGTGGAATGAAAGTTTAAATGTGGAATATGTACAGTATGTGTGGAAATGCGTAAGTGTGGAATATGTAAATGCGAAATTGCTAAAAGCCGACCGCACAAGCGCAAAATGAATGAATGTGTAAGTGCAGAATGAATGCATAGGGAAGAATGTGCAGTGCAAAATGCGTTTGTGCGGATGCAGAGGATGTGGTGTGGAATGCGCAAGTGCAACATGAATAAATGTGTAAGTGCAGAATGAGTGCCAGGTGTGGAATCTTTAAGTGCGGTATGCATATGTGCAGATGCGGAGTGCGTAATGCGCATGTTGGAAATGTGTAGGTGTGATATATATATGCTAAATGCCTAAGTGCAGAATGCATACGTGCAAAATGAATAAATGCGTAATTGCTGAATGCATGAGTGTGGAGGGTGTAAGTGCGAGATGCCTGGGTGCAAATGGACTAATGTGTAAGAGTAGAACAAATGTGAAAGCGCAGAACACATAGGGCTGAATGTTCAGTGCGAAATGCATTTGTGCGGATATGGAGCGTAGAATGCATATGTAGGGAATGTGTAAGAGCGGAATATGTGTATGTGAAATGACTAAGTGTGGGATGGATAAGCGCAAAAAAAAAAGAATGTTTAAGCGCAGAATTAATGCGTAAGGGCTGGATGTGCAAGAGTAGAATGAATGCATAGGGAAGAATGTGCAGTGCAAAATGCTTTTGTGCAGATGCAGAGTACGTGGTGTGGAATCTGCAAGTGTGGAATATTTATATGCAAAGTGCCTGAGTGTGCAAGGTGTAAGTGCGGGATATGCATAAGTGCAATATGAATGAGAATTCAAGCGCAGACTGAATGTGTAAGTGCGGAACCTCTAAGTGTAGAATACATATGGGTCAATGACAAAAAGAGGGTCTAAAAACGTATTTTTAAAAAGTTCTTTGAAAATGGATAAAAACATATTTCTGAGGGAAGAATTATGTTTTCTAACAGATTTCAGTAGTTGACCAACATTTCAAAGTTTTTAAGTTCATTATTTTTTAGTATTTTTAATTTGAGCACCCAAAAATGTCAGGTGGAGCAACCAAATATATGAAAATATATTTATATGTTCCTGTTATTTTTTCTGAGTGAAATTATTGGCAAGTTTCTGTCAAGTGTCTGTAGTGACTCATACATTTTCATTTTGTGTGTTTCATTTCTTTTATTTGTGAATAAGATAAATAATTTGATGTTAAAATAACATTTCACATTATTACATTGGTTGTACCACCTGACATGGAAATTGTTCCAGTCACCAATGAAGTGAAAAAACCTTTTTTATCAGTATTTCAGAGAAATCTACAAACT
>RPOG01000891.1:0-215206 GCA_008086565.1 Thalassoma bifasciatum | reverse complement strand
GTAGAGCAGAGTGCGCCGAGGGGGCAGAGCTGTGCGTGGTGGGAAGGCAGAGAAGGCTGCGACCTCGCCGCGGGAGGGGGTCGCCCGAACCTTCGTCCCTCCCACCCGGCCCCGCCCACATACAAGCAAAATGGAGTTCTTAAACTTATACAACTCTGCCTGACATGTTAAAGCCAGTGGTGCCTGGGGATAAAAAAGGAAGAGAGGGGAGGGGTGGACAATATTTGGGACATGGGTGAGAAGGAGGAGGGACGTTTGCCGGGAGCCCCAGGGGGATCGGTGCTTCTCAGGCGGCGACGGCTAGCCTGCTAGTTTGCTGGTCACCAAGGAGGACTTCCTCTGAGGCAGGTCTTGCGGCGTGGGAATGTGGTCGCCGGTCACCAGGTTCTTGTCGGGCCCCGCCACAGGAAGCTGCTTGTTCTTCATCTTGGCTTTGGCCATGTTGTAGTCGCCCGAGTCAAAGTACTTTTGCTGCGTGAGAAAAGAGAGGAAAAAAACCCCAAAACAATCAAACTCATGTTCAATGAGTCAGGTTCATCACACTGGACTTTTGAAAAACCAGAGTCCTGAACGATTCGCAAAAAAAATCGAGTTGTGCTTATTATCTCCTATACTGCAATTACGATTTTTGTTGCGCAATTATTTCTAGGTTACCATTTTATGTTTATTAACAAACATTGTGGGACATGAACAGTTACATTAATTACAGCACAACAACAACAGCTACTTTTTCTCCATTTTTGTCACTTTTAAATCTTTTTTGTAACTTTTGGAACATGTTTTTTACATAGACTGTAAATTCTCGCTAATATTTGTTTCTTTTTGGCCATTTTAGTCACATTTCTTTCTTCTCCCCCCACTTTTGGACCTTTTTTTTATACCTCTTTACTATTTTCCAGGTTCACTTCCAAATTTTTTGCCATGTCTTTGCATATTTTTTGACAATTTTCACTCTTTTTTGCCACTTTTGGACCAAACTCTTAGCCAAATTTCTTGCCTTTTTTGTTGACTTTGGCCATTTTTTCCACCATTCACTGTTTTTTGTCACCTTTTTCCACCATTGTTGTTGCTTTCTGAATTTAAAAGTTTCCTCCAAAAAATTTCTTGCATGTTTTTTTTTTTTTTCCATTTTAGTCAGATTTCACTCTTTTTTCCCCACTTTTGGACTATTTTTTGTTACTTTTTGTGTCTTTCCAGGTTTTATCCCAATTTAAATGCCAATATTTGTTGCTTTTTTGGACATTTTTACTGCCACAAACTAAGTTTTATTGCTGCTTTTTTTTGCAGACCCCACCTTTTACTAAAGTAGAAGAAATTTGCATTGGATTACACTGTTTACAACATTTTGTTTTGCGAATTCCCCTTCTCAGTCGAGTGTGGCCACAAGGATTTGTACATCACAGTGATCTCTGTGTGAGGAATCATATAAATGCCTGAATTTCTGTTCAACGCCACAATGAAGGATTTCACTTTCAAACGGGGGGAGAGACTGAAGAAACTGTTACAGATTCTTAAACACCACCCCTCTCTAATGTTTATTCTGTAGGTTTTGTGGAGACTAAATGCTGTAATTTACTGTCTGGATTTTCCCTCGTCTACCTCAGCTCCTCCTCCTCCTCCTCGTCTGTGATTTCCCACAATGACTTTCAACAATCTCTAAAGGTGGAAGTTCCCGGTACCATATCCTATGTAGAGCAAGCGTGGGTGGAAAGATAAGAGCGAATCTCCTGCTGTTCACATCACAGGTAGAGAAATATCTGCTGAATCCAAGATAAGACTGTGCAGAAAAGGGGAAACTTGGTGCATTAGATCTGTTAAGAATGCAGGTGGATCATTTTTTTGAGGCTTTGTAGATCAAAATAGTCTGAATATGAAAAACAATCCAGATCCTGATCCTGTCATAAAAACATCCTGACACATTTTTCCCCATATCGCCCCCTAATAAGATTATTTGTATTGCAATTGCACTTTTTGGTGCCATTACTTCCCTTTTTTTTTTTTTTTTTGAACAAACACATTGTTAGAAATTAACACTGACATTAATTACTGTACAAAAACAAGCCATGACATTTCTTATTGCTACTCATGACTGTTTTTGGCCCATTTAAGTTACATTTCACTCTTTCTTTGCAACTTTTAAGCCATTTTTTTTTTCCTCTTTCTGACGACTGTTTAAGTTTTATTCCAAATTTTCTTGCCTGTTTTTGTTTCCTTTGGCATTTTTTTTGCAATTAACACAGTTTTTGTAACATTTTTCACCATTTATACTCCTCTTTCTGACTATTTTTTCAAGTTTTATCCCAATGTTTATCACTTTTTTCCATTTTAATCACTTTTCAAATCTTTCTTTGCTACATTTGGACTATTTTTTGCAGCCCTCTGACAGTTTTCCTCCAATTTCTTGCCAATTTTTGTCACATTTTGTTGACTTGTCGCTCTTTCTTGCCACTTTTTGCCTCCTTTTGACTCTTTTTTAAGTTATATCCTGACATTCTCAACAATTTCTGTTGCCTTTGACCAACAATTGCCACTGTTTTTTGTCACTTTTTTCACCATTTATACTCCTCTTTCTGACAATTTTTTCAAGTTTTATCCCAATGTTTATCACTTTTTTCCATTTTTAATCACTTTTCAAGTCTTTCTTTGCCACATTCAGACCATTTTTTGCTACCTTCTGACTGTTTTCCTCCAATTTCTTGCCAATTTTTGTCCATTTTGTTGACTTTTCGCTCTTTCTTGCCACTTTTTGCCTCCTTTTGACTCTTATTTAAGTTATATCCTGATATTCTCGACAATTTTTGTTGCCTTTGACCAACAATTGCCTCTTTTTTTTGTCACTTTTTTCATCATTTTTTGCTCCCTTCTGATTTTTTTTTAACTCTTCTCCAATTTTGGTTGCTTTCTTGCAATTTTTGACACAAATTTTTATTTGTTTTTAATACAACTATTTGCTTTACCCCTAACAGAGAACATTTTCCTTGGTCAGAAGCAGCAGGTCACTCACCCCTTTCTGTAGTCTCTTCATTAAAAAGTCTGAACCTCCGGGCTTCTGTCCAAGGCCGGGGTACTTTGCTTTCAGCTTGGCCTCCTCGGCCTTCACTGGGTTTGCATTCTTCTCCTGACAGTCCTGTGGAGACAAAAACAAACGCAGGTAAACATCTCCACTCACATAACTTCAGGACGCACAGCTGCTTGTGTGACAGGTGCTCGTTTACGGTCAGACAGTAATTCCAAAAATGCAAAAATGCTGCAGAAATTCCTGAGCAGGGTCATTTCGGTCTGAAAAACAGGACTTAAAGCTTAAAACTCTCTGTTATGAACAATGACAGGAGATACTTTATGTCAGTGTGAGTCACAGTGGAGCCTCTTCTAGTGTTGCAACAGTCAAGACTGGTTTCAAGACGACATATTGATGGTCTTAGTCTCGTCTCGGACTCAAGGGCATTTGGTCTCGGTCTTGTTATTCTTC
Organism: Thalassoma bifasciatum; assembly: GCA_008086565.1. Lineage (NCBI taxonomy): Eukaryota > Metazoa > Chordata > Actinopteri > Labriformes > Labridae > Thalassoma > Thalassoma bifasciatum. The sequence goes on along the minus strand of RPOG01000891.1, from coordinate 211,737 downwards.
ATTTTCATACTGAATTTTCAGTTGAACTGTTCCTGGTGAATTGATGTCATAATTTAAAACATTTAGCGTGAGCTCACTGATTATTCTGCCTCTTTTCCAAGTCTTTATGTGTCAGAAACCTGCAGAAACATCAGTTTGTCTTGTTTCTATAAAAACCTCTAAACACTTACTCTAGGCCTCAGTCACCTGAGAAATAAACACGTGATTTTTTCCATATTAAAAAAGGTATTTGACTTATCAGTGGCTTTAAATAACTACTAAGATTTATTTATTTTAGTTAATTTTTTTTGGCAAGAATTTATCTTATACTTTTATTTTTGCAAGATTTTGTTTAATTTATCAATGTTTAACTTTTAACAAGAATTTATTTAATGTATTTATTTTATACTTTTTGCAAGATTTTTTTTTAAAAATTTTTTGCAAGATTTTATTTAATTGATTTATTTTTAACTTCTTGCAAGAACTTATTTAATTTATTCAATTTTAACTTTTTGCAAGAATATATTCATTTAATGTATACATTTTTGCAAGAATTTATTTTTTTTTATTTTTTGCAAGAATTTATTCTATTTATTTATTTCTATCTTTTTGCAAGAATTTATTTGATTTATTTTTAATTTTTTGCAAGAATAATTCTATTTATTTATTTCTATCTTTTTGCAAGAATTTATTTGATTTATTTTTAATTTTTTGCAAGAATAATTCTTTTATTTCTAAATTTTCGCAATAATTTATTTGATTTATTTTTAACTTTTTGCAAGAATTTTTTTTTTTTTGCAAGAATTTATTTTATTTATTTATTTTTCACTTCTTGCAAGAACTTACTTAATTTATTCAATTTTAACTTTTTGCAAGAATCTATTCAATTAATGTATACATTTTTGCAAGAATTTAATTTATCCAATTTTTTATTTTTTTGCAAGAATTTATTTTATTTATTTTTAACTTTTTGCAAGAATTTATTTTATTTATTTATCTCTATCTTTTCGCAAGAATTTATTTGGTTTATTTTTAACTTTTTGCAATAATTTATTTAATCAATTCAATCAATGTGTTAATTTTTTGCAAGAATTTGGTTGAACTTTTTTTTTTTCAGATTTCAGAATTTTGCACGTTGTGCTTTGAAAGATCTGTAGACCCCTTGTTTCAAATGTATTAAAAAGAAAACCAAATTTAAATCTTGGTCTTGGACAGTTTGGTCCTGACACCAACATGAGCCTCTTCTCTCGTTTAGACCCGAGACGTAAAAGCTCAAAAAAGAGAAAAAAGCTTGGACAGACGATTAGTCGCTTCTACCAAAAACGACTCTTTATCCGTTCGAGTTATAAAATTCCTCATCACCTCCAACATTTGAGACAAGTTGCACTCTGATCCCAACATGTCTCTACAAGTCCTCTGAGTGTTACAAAAGCAGACGTAACGAGGACTCGAACAGCCGGGTCACACAGGACAGAAACTCTTCTCCTGGCACGGATTAAATATAAAAAGATAAAAGAGGTCAGCAGGTTAGTGTGTGAATGAGGACAACCTGAGAGTGACTCACGTTTGTGTTTTTAACACATGAATGAAGAGCAGCTATGAGCTACCACACAGAGGAATGGTTGTATAACTTTAACGCTCACGAAAAGCTCGTTTCTTTTTATTGCAGCTCACAAAAACAACACAGTTTGTTTGTTAAAGGTGATGTTAGGACTTTCCCTTTTGGCCTGGATTACAGTGACACCTGTGGCCAGAAGTGGTAGTGCTTTTCAAGGATGAAGACTCAGTTTCCAATGACCATCATCACCCACTAATGTAAAGAAGATATGCACATGGATTGGAAAACTTAACGTAAAACTGTACTTTAATCAAAGGCCAGACTTTTGCAGTTGTGGAATCGTATAAATATTTTGGGTTAAACGTTGAGAACGAACTGAAATTTAGGGCTAGTTGTGAAGCGGTGTGCAAAAAGGGCCAGTAGCTCTTGCATTGTTTAAGAAATATCTCATTCTTTCATGTTGATCGAATCACGGTGACATTGTTTTATCATGATTTTATTCAGTCTTTCTCATCATTTGGTGAGTAACAGCCCAATCCTTTAACACCAGACAGGTACCTCAGGTGTAAACATTGACTTTTCACTGTTTTTTGACACTTTTTTCCACCATTTTTGCTACTTTCTGAATTATCTAAATTTTCCTCCGATAATTTCCATGGTAATTTTTGTTGCTTCTTAGCCAAATTAGTCACTTTTCGCTCTTTTTTGCCAATTTATGGACCATTTTTTGCAACAAGCTGACTATTTTCCAAATTGAATCCCAACTTTCTTGCCAGTTTTTGTTGATTTTGGCCATTTTTACCACTTTTCACTGTTTTTTCGTGACTTTTCTCACCACTTTTGCTACTTTCTGAATTATTTAAATCTTCCTCCAATCATTTCCATGCTATTTTTTGTTGCTTTCACCATTTTAAGTCACTTTGCACTCTTTTGGCAGCTTTTGCACTACTTTTTTTTTCAACTTTTTGAGTATTTTTAAGTTTTTCCCAGTTTAAATGTTGACTTTTGCCATTTTAACCACTTTCACCGTTTTTTTGGTCATTTTTTTCACCTTTTTTGCTACTTTTTGAATTTTTGAATTTTTCCAACAAAAATTTCCTTGCTATTTTTTTTGTTGCTTTTCAGCCCCTTTAGACACTTTGTTTCATCATTTCTAGAATAAAAAGTTCTTGTGTGGGTTTAGTTTCTTTCCATGTGCTTTGGAAAATCTGTGAACTGGTGTTAACTTAACATCCGAGAACTGAGGAGACATTTGAGGGGAATGAACTCAAGCATCAGAAAGTGAAGAAAAACTGGTTTCAACTTCAAATATTTCAGTTTAATCAAGTCGTAAATCAATGAATTGCACAATCAGTTTGATTTATGACTCAGCTTCTCGGTGGCATGAATATGTAAAGTTTCTATGAGAACAGGAGCTTTATTGTGAGCATGTTGTGAAACGTTTTTGAAGAGTGATGAAGTCGAACGGTGAAACCACCTGAGCGTGTTTTTTTTCGCTCTCCTGCCCACAACCATTAAAAACCGATCCACTGGTTTTGGGTTCTGCAGCTTCTCTGCATCGGGGTCAAATATAGTATCTCATAAATTTCACGAACCCAAGTGAATCAGCACACTCTGTACCCCCCTGTTCCTCTTCCTCCTCAGGGAATCATCTGCTTCTGTGTCCTAAGTCACTTTCTAGCTTTCCAGGCTGAGTGCCCTCTCCAGGTGTGTGTGTGTGAGTGTGTGTGCACAAACGGCCTTTGGAGTTTGTCCGCTGCAGACGAACATGCCCGTGCAGCCGCTTCATCCTGAGAAAGTTTGAAAGTGCAGTCAGAAATGGTGATTCACACAAACAAAGGTGTGTCCCCGTGGCCCAAATTACCGACCTCGACCTGCACCTGCACCTGACGGAGACCTGATCCACTCGTACCTGACCAGTTTGTCTGGTGGAAGTCACTGAACACAACACAGACACTTCTGTTGTGTACACAAGTCACCACCTCGGGCTTTTTGTTGCTCCTGAACCAGAAAGCTTCTCAGTTTCTTCACTGGTTAACATGTAACTACACAACCAGTGAATAAATATGAGGAGAGAGCAGAGATTAAACTGTAGACTCTGTTATCAATGACTGCTTTAGTGAGACGCCCAGGACAAACAAAACAAAGTTTATTATGTGGATACGAAATTTCATAGAGGTGAAGAAGCTTGCAGTGAGAGATTGTGATTGTTTTATGCAGAAAAGTGACAAGAAACCAAAGTTAAAAGCTCTGTGAGGCTTTTTAAGTGATTTTGAAATAGTCTCATTATACAGGGCTCGGCAATTAATCACAAATTAGATTAAAACACATTATGTCCCGTTGGAATATCAGCTAAAGTTTTGCAGCAGATGTTTTCTGTTCTACACCAGAGTTAATTAACCAAAGAGACAAACTGTTAAAAACTACCTTAACTAAACAAGCAATATAAGGGGTAAAAAGAGGGAAAAATAGCAAAGAGTAGCAGTAAAACTTTGTTTGAGGTCGTAAAAATGGCCAAAAAAATAAAAATAAAAAAATTGGCGTTTAAATTGGGGAAAAACCTTGAAATAGCCACAAAGGGGGAAAAAAATAGCAAGAAATTTTCTGAGAAATGGTAGAAAAAGTAACGAAAAACAGTGAAAATGTGAAGAATGGCCAAAGTCAACAAAAATGGCAAGAAAGTTGTGGTTACACTTGGAAAATGGTCAGTTTGTTACAAAAAGTGGTCCAAAAATTGGCATTTAATTCAGGAAAAACCTAGACCACTTTTTTTGCTACATTTTGAGTATTTCAGAGTTTTTCTGGTTTTAAATGCCAATTTTTGGACCATTTTTTTTGCAACAAGTTGACTATTTTCCAAGTTTAATCCTAACTTTCTTGCCATTTCTTGTTGACTTTTGCCATTTTTACCACTTTCACTGGTTTTTTTGTCATTTTTTTCACATTTTTTGCTACTTTTTGAATTTTTCCACCAAAAAATGTCCTCGCTATTTTTTTGTTGCTTTTCAGCCACTTTAGACACTTGAAATTTTTTTTGCAACCTTTTGAGTATTTCCAGGTTTTTCCTGATTTAAATGTCAATTTTTGGACCACTTTTTGTAACAAACTGACCATTTTCCAAGTGTTACCCCAACTTTCTCGCAATTTTTGTTGACTTTGGCCATTCTTCCCACTTTCACTGTTGTCGTTACTTTTTCTACCATTTCTCAGATAATTTCTTGCGACTTTTTTTCCCCTTTTAAGCCATTTTAGTCACTTTTCACTCTTTTTTTGCCACTTTGGGACAACTTTTTGCAACTTTTTGGTTACTTCCAGGTTTTTCCTGATTTAAATGCCATTTTTTGTTTCTTTTATGGCCATTTTTACCACCTCAAACTAAGTTTTACTGCTACTCTTTGCTGTTTTTGCCTCTTTTTTACCCCTTATATTGCTTGTTTAGTAAAGGTAGTTATAAACAGTTTGTCTCATTGGTTGAGCAGGGTTCGGTATCTCTGGTGTAGAACAGAAAATATCTTCTGCAAAAACTGTAGCTGAGGAAATTAATTTGAAATTTTCTTCTGTTATATGAGAAAATCTGCCTTCACACTTCTAAATCTGAATCTAATTAATTTTAAAATCATTTTCTCACTCAGAAATTGGAGCGTTGGAAGAATCTGAGCTGATATTTGTCTTGAATAATTTCTGTCTTTATCAAAATAGTTCAGAGATATTATCGAGGCCTCCTGTAAACATGATATCTAAAAACTTTCTGGCATGTTTTTCTGAAAACCTCACATGATGAATGTTTCTGTTGGATTAACTCCAGACTTTTGCGATGTGTTTATTCCAAACAGTCACGTGAGAGCGATGATAAAATTGGGCCACAGGTTGACACAAACCTGAACCACCCACTTCGAACCGACGCCCTGTCCTTTCAGGAACTCAGGGAGAAACTCCTCTGCTTGATTATTAACGTCTTTATCATGAATCTCAGACGTATATGAGGGTTAATAAATCACAGATGAGGATGTTTTTCTTTAAACTTGTCCTTGGATTTACTTTTCTGGGTTCACGACAGGTTAAACATCCTCTTCATCCTCCTGTTGTGGTTAAACTCAGACGTGTGCACATACCTGAAATGTTTTGGTAAATACAGATTTACTGAGGTTGTTACTGTCTCACTTTTAACACTTCACCTACATATTTTCAACTCATGAGTGGCCTCTGAAGAAACAATAACTACGAATAACCTCATTTTACCTACAGCTGATTTTTGTTATTTCCTTTCCCGTTATTTTTAGGTTGTCTTTCTTATGTGTTGTTGATATCAAATGCTTTATTTAAAGGGGTGATATCCCTTTATTATTATTCTTGTTTTAATAAGAAAAGCATATACATGAGGGAGGAAAACAAGATCAAAAAAGTTAAAATTATCCACTAAAAGAACTTTTTTCTGCATAAATTGGTGCATCTCAAAAAATTGGAACATCTCAAAAAAAGGTTCGATATTTTGATCCCTAGTTTCTGAAAGTGAATCACATATATTATATACACTCATTGTACATAGAGTGAGTTATTTCAAGCCTTTATTTTTTGAAATGTTGATGGTTAAAGCTTATGGATAATGAAAACCTACAATTCAGGATCTAAAAAAATTAGAATATTATATAAAGATCAACAAAAAATGGATATTTTCAATGCACCAAAGCCATTTTTACTACTTGTGACTGCTTTTGTGCCTCTTTCAGACATTTTCTTGCTCATTTCTGACTATTTCTCAAGTTTTCTCCCAATTTTTGCCCATTTTTGATGAGTTTTAACTAGGAATAGGTATTGATAAGATTTTATTTTTACCGATATCATTATCATTTCCCCTTATCAATCCAATTTTCTGTGCACAATAGGTAGTTTTACAGGTTTTGTCAACAATTTATTGAGGTATAGGTAAATAAATATGAAAGTCACTGGATACTTTATCTCTGAACATATGTCATTAGTGCAAATTCAACTGTTCTTGCTTAAAAAAAAGGTATATTTGCTTTCTCTGGAAGGATTCTTGATCTTTCAGGGCTGATAGTTTCTCCAGCCATGGACAATAATTAATAAAGGAATCATTAAGCATAAAGTCTATCATTATAGATGGGTTGAACAATTTCTTATCGATTCTTAACAGGAACCTGTTCTCGATACCCATCCCAAGTTTGACCATTTTTGTCACAATAAACTTATTTTTATTGCTACTTCTTGATGTTTTTGCCTCTTTCCACCTCTTAGATTGTTGCTTTTGCAAAAGTAGTTAAAGTTAACGCTGGTGTCAAGTATTAAACATCTACTGCAAAAACATGTATCTGGTATTCTCACACATTTGGCAGCTCTTCATGTTTTTTTTGCCATGCATACTTTATTTTTCCGTATCCAGTAGTGCTGGATAGAGCACCTTTCCTCTGTGTCACTTTGTTTTGTCCCTTTGCCTCGTGTCATTGGCAGCTCGGGCCTCATTGGTCCGATCCTGGAGGGTCTGGAAACCTGCTTTTACAGGCCGAAAATCCCCAAACAGACTTTATTTACTTAGTATGTTAATAAAATGTTGAACTAATTTCTCAGGGTTTCCTGTGGGTTTCAGCCAGTCAGATTTAAGACTTTTTAAGACCTTTCTTAATGCCACTTTGAATGAAATTTAAGACCAAAAACACACAAATATAGTCAATGGTTGGGCTGGATTACAACCAAATTATTGCATGTGTGTCACTCACTGAGACCCATTTAAGTTTACTTTTTGACTTTTTATGAAACATAAAGTTGCTCACTGGTTAATATCTGTATGTAAAAGTGCAAAAAGTGACCCATAGTCATAAACTGATGAGCTTGGATGCAAATAACAATTTATAGTTTTCAGTACAGATGCTTGAAAACTGGAAGATTAAATATAGGGTCAATGACGTGACGTCCCTTTTTTTGTGTCTGAGTGCAATATTTCCTTCCATCATGAATTGAGTATTTCATCACATGTATTTCTTTATTCTATGAAACCTGTGTTATTTGAACACATCTTTAAACTATTAAAATAATTGTACAAAAAAACACAAAACCAAGGAGTTTGGGGGTTTTACAGTCCACCACGTTGGGTCCTGACAAGTATCCACAGTAATTAAACTCTAAAAATTGAATGTCAGTTATTGTAAATGGAAATTAAAAATACAGTGGCATTATTTTATGCTTGAACCTTTTTAAATAAAACATTCTTTGCAAATTAAAAGAATTTTAAAACTGTTGAGAAATGTAAAAAACTTTTGTCCCGTAATTTTCACCTTGTCAAATGTCAGGGTGGTGCAACCGTAACATTAGACTTTTATTTCAAAGTGAAGAGAATAAAACAGGAAACAGGAAACTGCATCAGCCAGAGGAGCCCAAATGACATTTGTGACCAAGAGGAAGTTTGTAGATTTCTCTGAAATACTGATAAAAAAAGGTTTTTTCACTTCATTGTTTTTTTCACAATTTCCATGTCAGGTGGTACAACCAATGTAATAATGTGAAATGTTATTTTAACATCAAATTATTTATCTTATTCACAAATAAAAGAAATGAAACACACAAAATAAAAATGTATGAGTCACTACAGACACTTGAGAGATACTTGCCAATAATTTCACACAGAATAAATAACAGGAACATATAAATATATTTTCATATATTTGGTTGTGCCACCTGACATTTTTGGCTCCTCAAATTAAAAATACTAAATACTAAAAATACCTCTTTTTGTCATTGACCCTATAATACAAAAAATTGTGATAATAATAGAGATCATATGATAGGAAAAAATATATTGTGATTTTTTTTTTTGCCGTATAGCCCAGGTAATACTAGACATAAAATGCAGGCCTGACCCCCCCTGGTGCATGTTGACACCCATGAGGAGGTGTGTAACCCTCCTCCTGTGTTAGCTTTCTGCTACCTTCCCCGGTGTTAGCGGTTCGGTTTCGACCCGCATCTTAAATAAGCTTTAAAATACACTAAAAACAAAACATATGATCAAGTTTTTTTGTTATCTCTTGGTTTCCTTGTAAGGCTTCCTTATCCATGAAAATATTAGGTTTCATATTTTTGGTGTGGGTCTCAGGGCCCAATGTTTAGCAGTATACCTCTTGATTTCAATAAAAAGCAGAAAAAATAACCTAGAGAGTATCCTATAAATAAACCAAAGGTTTTTGTTTGAGGGGTATAGAACACATCTCTGAAATAAATTTGCTCTATTTATTTTTTCATTTTAAAAATAGCAACTATAGTAACATCTATGGTGTTAGGGTCAGTTTTGACCCATACATATATTTTTCAAAAAAAATGCAAAAATATACATATTGCCAGCAATAGAACTGTAATATAAACACGTAGAAACACAGAACAGGTCATAAAACAAAATATTGATTTGTGAGTGTGCATGTTTTTAGATGCATGTGTGGCAAAAAGTGACACTTTTTGTGTGTTCTTTGCAGAGATACTTTTTGCATTGGAAACACAAATGAGTGAAGCTCACATGATTGGGAGAGGAGGTGTCTGTCATTGTGATGGCTGACAGCGCACTTATGATTTCAATTTTGGCTCTAAATGTTGGTTTATAATCTTATTTTTATAACCGGGTCAAAACCGACCCTAACACTACAAGCAACGAAATTTCAACCAGGGCATTTTATAATGTTGAGATTTTTTTTTTGTTGTTGTTGGAATCAACTTTCCTGACAAAGTTAAGAAGCCTTGATGCAGTAAACCAATTTTAAGTGATTCTTTTATGCATTTAAAAACTAAAACGGGTCAGTGGCGACCCTAACACAAGAGGAAAGGTAAACACATTGATTTAAGTGCACATCAGTGTTGTTGCAATGGCTGTGAGTGTGTGTGGAAATGCGGAACACGAGGACAGTGTAACGTCTACAACAGTCACTGTCTCCCTTCTGGTAGACCTCAGACTCTCGTACACTGTCAGTCTTGTGTCTCAATTTAAGTGGAGGGACTTCGTACACAAACGTGATTTAGGACAATTTAATTGGACTAATACGGAGACAAAACCCCTAAAAGCCGGACATTTTTCGTCCAAAAGGTCTGGGAGGTCCATCAGACCAATGAGGCCCGAGCTGCTGTGCACGCTCCAGCCAATGGCACGAGGCAAAGGGACAAAACAAAGTGACACAGAGGAAAGGTGCTCTGCAAACCCACAGTGGGGACATTTCAGGGCCCACGGGTGGATTTATCACCCCTGTTAAAGACAGTTTACAGCTAACAGATGTAGCCAACAACACAGAAGAACCCACCTGTTTTTCGTCCTCGTACTCCACCTGCGTGTCGGAGTCCAGGTTTTCTGTCGACATGGCGCGTGCGTGTGGGGTAAAGCAAGTGTCCCGTGGCGTGGACAGCTCACAGAGGTGAAAACAAAGGTACCGTTTTGATGTACCTGTCCTGGGTCTGAGCCTCCTTTTCTGGACACGAATGCTGCTCCCCAACAAAAATGGCGTAACGAGCTGTGACATCAGCCCCGGTGGGTTTTCCACTTTCCTGAGCGACGTTTACAGTAACCAATGAGAGAGCGGCTGCTGCCAACTGGGGACCAATGAGGCTTCGTTCTCAGCTCCGTTTTAAATGATTGACAGCTGCGTTGTCCAATCAGCTTCTGGTATCGGAGCAGGGGGGCGATGCGGGGGCTGCACTGCATCAACACAAAGTACCTGTACCAATTTTCTGTGCACAATAGGTAGTTTTACAGGTTTTGTCAACAATTTATTGAGGTATAGGTAAATAAATATGAAAGTCACTGGATACTTTATCTCTGAACATATGTCATTAGTGCTAATTCAAGTGTTCTTGCTTAAAAATAAAGGTATATTTGCTTTCTCTGGAAGGATTCTTGATCTTTCAGGGCTGATAGTTTCTCCAGCCATGGACAATAATTAATAAAGGAATCATTAAGCATAAAGTCTATCATTATAGATGTGTTTTTTTTTACTTTTAGATTACTTTTAGACTTTTAGCTCTTTTTTTTTAACTCAAAGCTTTTATTAAATTAAATTCAGCCAGTGTAACATGCCTTGATGCAACTTTATTAATCACGTTGGGGAAATTAAATGTTGCCAGATGCTCATCACACAGTAAAAGAGTAGAAAATAATAAGAGAAAAGAAGGACAATAAGAAAAAAAAATAAAAATTTAAATAAAATACAATAAGCAATAAGATAAGATATAATAAAAATAGAATAAATATTAAAATAAAATACCAATAATAAAATAATGATAATATTTAATTTACTTTGCCCACTTTTTGTCACCTTCTAAAGCACAAGGTGAAAAATTTCTCCCCAATTTTTTTTCTCCATTTTTGTGAAGATATTTCCAACACATTAACGTATATTTGGCAATTACTTTTGTTATATATGGTATAAAAGACCATATTTATTCTTAATACAACAACTTTATTTATTGATTTGATGATTATTATTACTATTACTACTACTATCATTTCTATCATCATTACTATTATTATTATTTTTTAATTGTTAAAAGGAAGAATACGCAACTACTATGATATTGACTATTGACTAAAGTATTATTGATTTCTTTTCTATTTCACTTCATTTCCGAAAGAGTACACCTTTTCTTTGAGTAGAAAAAAAAAAACTTTTTTTTTGCTGGTTCTTATCAGAGGTGCATAAATGAAGTAATGTCACATACAGGTATTTGTCAAAGTGATAGCAGGATATTGTTTTAAAATCATCTAATTTTCTTTAATGGCAGGATGATGCTAAAATAAATCTGTATAAAACAAACACAACTTTGCAACAATAGTCATAACTAAGACTACAGTGTCTTCAGGTCAATTTGACCCAATTTCAAAAGTTATTTTCATCACAACTTTGTTTTTAGAATTTGTTTTAAAGAGTTGCTTGAAAATTAAATGGATGGTTCCATAATTCGTTACGTGCATGTAAAATTAGTTAGGAGTACTTTTGTTAAAGTATGTGTGTTTTACATTTATCTATGGCATCTCCTGGTATTACAAACTTGTCTGTCATGATACATCAACATATAAGCCTCTGAAAATAACAGCACTAAAAAAAATAGTTAAAATTTCTGCTTTTTTCTACTCAAAAAAGAGGTATACTTTAATGTAAATCAGGTGTACCGTACCATATCTTGCAAAAGTAATTGATAAATCAATGTGAATATGTTGGAGCATACATACATATATACACAAACACCCATATATACCTATATATGTACATATATAAATAAATACACTCCAATTATATGTATAAAATGTATGAAAGTATGAATAATCAGTTCACCTGACAGTTATCTAAAAAGAAATAGACTAATAGATGCCCATCCTGTTTGATCAGTCAGTTGCATATTTTTAAGAAGAACAGTATTGTTTGTTTTACATACTTGAAGGCTGCTGTTCTTTTTGAATGTTAATTAGGTGAATATTGTTATTTATTACCATAAGCACAGTATTGCTTTTTTTTAAAAAGTGGTGTTAAATACTTAGTTTAAAGCAGTTTTTTTTTCAATAAATTAGTGAATGTAAAAGTACATGGGTTCTTTTGGGGTTTTTAAAAAAAATTGTGATAAATAACAAGTATCGTGATATGTGGGAAATCACAAGTATTGGTATCTACTACTGAAATTCTGGTATCGTGACAACCCTATTTATATCAGCAACTTGTAAAACAGTATTCACTCTAGAGAAAAGAGGAAAAACAATAAAACATTAACAGATCCTGCTCTGACAAATTTAAGACCTCTGAGTTATTAATTTAAAACCAGAATATAACATTTTATCAGTCTATCAGTCTTTCACTGTAGTCTTGCAGTAATACTTTTCATAGTCTGTATTATTTTGATACATTAACCCATTTTAAAGACCTCGTGTTATTATTATTATGAGTTAAACATGTAGTAAACGCTTTCTGATCTCTGATTGGCTGCTCTGTGAAGAAAAAAGGTATACTTTAATGTAAATCAGGTGTACCGTACCATATCTTGCAAAAGTAATTGATAAATCAATGTGAATATGTTGGAGCATACATACATATATACACAAACACCCATATATACCTATATATGTACATATATATATATATGGGTCAATGACATGACGTCCCTTTTTTTGTGTCTGAGTACAATATTTCCTTCCATCATGAATTGAGTATTTCATCACATGTATTTCTTTATTCTATGAAACCTGTGTTATTTGAACACATCTTTAAACTATTAAAATATAACATGTTTTTTTGTGTTTTGGTTCCTCAAACCCCCAAAATGTCAGGTGGTGCAACCGTCCTGACAAGTATCCACAGTAATTAAACTCTAAAAATTGAATGTCAGTTATTGTAAATGGAAATTAAAAATACAGTGGCATTATTTTATGCTTGAACCTTTTTAAATAAAACATTCTTTGCAAATAAAAAGAATTTTAAAGCTGTTGAGAAATGTAAAAAACTTTTGTCCCGTAATTTTCACCTTGTCAAATGTCAGGGTGGTGCAACCGTAACATTAGACTTTTATTTTAAAGTGAAGAGAATAAAACAGGAAACAGGAAACTGCATCAGCCAGAGGAGCCCAAATGACATTTGTGACCAAGTGGAAAAGTTTGTAGACTTCTCTGAAATACTGATAAAAAAGGTTTTTTCACTTCATTGGTGACTGGAACAATTTCCATGTCAGGTGGCACAACCAATGTAATAATGTGAAATGTTATTTTAACATCAAATTATTTATCTTATTCACAAATAAAAGAAATGAAACACACAAAATGAAAATGTATGAGTCACTACAGACACTTGAGAGATACTTGCCAATAATTTCACACAGAAAAAATAACAGGAACATATAAATATATTTTCATATATTTGGTTGCGCCACCTGACATTTTTGGGTGCTCAAATTAAAAATACTAAAATATAATGAACCTAAAAACTTTGAAATGTTGTTCAACTACTGAAATCTGTTAGAAAACATAATATTTTCACTCAGAAATATGTTTTTATCCATTTTCAAAGAACTTTTTAAAAATACGTTTTTTGACCCTCTTTTTGTCATTGACCCATATATGTATATATATATGTATATTTATAAATAAATACACTCACGTTTATATGTATAAAATGTATGAAAGTATGAATAATCAGTTCACCTGACAGTTATCTAAAAAGAAATAGACTAATAGGTGCCCACCCTGTCTGAAAAACATCAGTCTTGCGCTGTTGTCTTGCAGTAATACTTTTCATAATCTGTATTATTTTGATACATTAACCCATTTTAAAGACCTCGTGTTATTATTATTATGAGTTAAACACGTAGTAAACGCTTTCTGATCGCTGATTGGCTGCTCTGTGAAGAAGTCCCGCCCACTGATCAATCTTGAGGCGGGAACGCGTCGTGCTCATAATTAGCTTTAACGATTAGCAACTCTTTATCTAATAATCACAGCAAGAAAAACACGTTTTACTACATTTTATTTCTTCCTCATCGAAAAATAGTATTTTTTAATTCACATGTGAGTACTAACTTGTTTTTAAAAGGCAAGTGTTAGTGAGAATTGTAACTTAAACTGTTGTAGCAGGTGTTTGTTTATTGTAGTTTACCATGAGCTTGTGAAAAAATATGACATCTATATCTGTTTTAATCTCACACAATTTCTCCTGTTTTTCAGCTTTTTATTTATGTATCTGTCAACTTAGTGATGGCGTGTGTTCAACGAGTAAGAAACTCACAGGTAAATGAATATTACACAGATAAATAATGTGGAGTCAGTGTTTAAAGATGTTGCAAACACACAAAATACTAGAAAATGTCATTATATATTAGTGAAGCTCAGGTTTTATGATTGATAAAAGTGTTATCTTCAGGTTAATTTGACCCAATTTCAAAAGTTGTTTTGTTATAACTTTGGTTTTCTCACATAGAATTGATTGAAAATAACATGGATGATTCCATGCTTTGTTATTAACATGTGAAATTAGTTATGACTTTTATTTTTAAACTTTTTATGTGCTGTATACATTTATAGCATCTTCCTACCATTGAAAAAATTGTATAATTTCAAAACAACATCCTACCATCACTTTAACAGCAGTTTAGTCTGTGATATTATATCAATTTATATATATTTGGGTCAATGACAAAAAGAGGGTCTAAAAACTTATTTTAAAAAGTTCTTTGAAAATGGATAAACATATTTCTGAGTGAAGAATTATGTTTCTAACAGATTTCAGTAGTTGACCAACATTTCAAAGATTTTAGGTTCATTATTTTTTAGTATTTTTAATTTGAGCACCCAAAAATGTCAGGTGGTGCAACCAAATATATGAAAATATATTTATATGTTCCTGTTATTTTTTCTGTGTGAAATTATTGGCAAGTATCTCTCAAGTGTCTGTAGTGACTCATACATTTTCATTTTGTGTGTTTCATTTCTTTTATTTGTGAATAAGATAAATAATTTGATGTTAAAATAGCATTTCACATTATTACATTGGTTGTACCACCTGACATGGAAATTGTTACCAATGAAGTGAAAAAACCTTTTTTATCAGTATTTCAGAGAAATCTACAAACTTTTCCACTTGGTCACAAATGTCATTTGGGCTCCTCTGGCTGATGCAGTTTCCTGTTTCCTGTTTTATTCTCTTCACTTTAAAATAAAAGTCTAATGTTACGGTTGCACCACCCTGACATTTGACAAGGTGAAAATTACGGGACAAAAGTTTTTTACATTTCTCAACAGCTTTAAAATTCTTTTTATTTGCAAAGAATGTTTTATTTAAAAAGGTTCAAGCATAAAATAATGCCACTGTATTTTTAATTTCCATTTACAATAACTGACATTCAATTTTTAGAGTTTAATTACTGTGGATACTTGTCAGGACGGTTGCACCACCTGACATTTTGGGGGTTTGAGGAACCAAAACACAAAAAAACATGTTATATTTTAATAGTTTAAAGATGTGTTCAAATAACACAGGTTTCATAGAATAAAGAAATACATGTGATGAAATACTCAATTCATGATGGAAGGAAATATTGCACTCAGACACAAAAAAAGGGACGTCACGTCATTGACCCATATATAAAATAAGAATTTTTGCTTTTTTCTACCCAAAGAAAAGGTATACTTTTATGGCAACAAGGTCTATTGTATCATATATCACAGAAGTAATTGCCAAATGTTGATTCCTGTCCACATGCAGCAGTTATTCTGCAGTGATCTGTTCAAACCTGAGAGTCTATCAATAAAATGAAGAGCCAGGTTACGTTTGCTCTGCTTAATGAGGTTGGAGTTGGTAGATGAGCACTGGTAGGACACAACCAGGATTCACTAACGTTAATGTTACGGATACATCTCAGAGCACTGGGCTGTTAGTAGTGCTTCTAAACTATGGTACAAACTCACAAAGTTTGCTTATTTTTAAGTTTCAAACAATAGTGCTACATAATTGTTGTTAAATATATTACCTTGTTGTGTTGTATCTGGTAAAAAGTTATTTAGAAGAAGGAAAAGTATTGTTAAAAAGAAGATCTGATCTACTCTCACTTTCACTTTCCAAACAAATACATCACAGGGTTCCTACACAAACACATCCTTAAAAAGTCATCAATTCATTAAAATGTCTTAAATTAATTACTCAAAGGTCTTAAAACTGTGAGGGAAAGATTTGTTAATGTTTTATTGATTAAATTTTTTTGCGGGACTTTTCAAGAAGGAGATGTAGATACTGTCCTTAAAGCTGCTGATAAAGTGTTTTATCTGCATCCTGGGTCACTGTTTACACTTTTACATACAGCAATTAATCAGAGAGAATCACTTTATGTTCAACAAACAGACAAAACGTAAACTTGAATGACTCTCATAGAATGACACACATGCTGTAATTTGGTTGTAACACAGCAGGATACCCCAACCATCGACTATATTTATGTATTTTTGGTCTTAAATTCCATTCAAAGTGGCATTAAAAAGTCTTAAATTTGACTTACTGAAACCTGCAGGTACCATGCATCATGAAATGATGGTCATTAAATGCTTTCCACAGTTAAAAATCAACTAAAACTTCATATTCTGTCCATTATTCTGAAATATCAACAAAAATAGGGGTTAAATTTGATACAAAACCATGCCACTAGAGCCCCCAGGTGCCTAAACCAGGATAATGCGGAATCAGTAAAGGTAGATTAATTTAGGAAACAGAGCTATAAGAGCCTAGTTGAATTTTGGTCAGTTAAACTAAACTTGTTTTATTTTCTGTACACTGATATACTCCATAAAAGATTGTGAATTTAGCGTTTTGTTGGTGTATTTGTCATTGTAGACTCCCAGGGTTCCTACTCATCCTTATAAAGTCTTTAAAAGTCTTAAATTCATGTATTTAAAACTAAGGCCTTAAAAATCATTAAAATGTTATATTCTGGTCTTAAATTAATTACTCAAAGGTCTTGAATTTGTCAGGGCAGGATTCGTTAATATTTTATTGATTTGTTTTATTTTTTATTTTTTGTGGGACTTTTCCAGGAGGAGATTTAGCACAAAAACTGTCTTACGAAGCACCCACAATACAAAATTGGATAGAAATTATAAAAGAAATTCATGAAATGGAAAAAATGACTTTTTTATTAAGATTAAGAAGAGATTTGTATATTGCAAGATGGGAAAAATTGACACTTTATTTTGGAATAGTTGATGTGGAGGGTGTCTGCTCCTCATTCCAACTTGTGAAAACATTTAACATTTCATCAGAACATTAATTTATGAAAATACAAAACCTACGACTGTTAAACTCCTCAGCAACTGTGAACATTTCAGACCTGGCAACGTTTTTGATGTTTTTTGTCTTGTATCTGTTTTTTCTTTTTCATGTTACTTTTCTTTTCTGTCTTTGCTGTTCATAAATGAAAAAATGGAAATAAACTTTAAGTGTTAAAAAAAGAATGTCTACTAAAGGTAACCATCCTCACCTGTGATCTATTTGCTTGTAATCAGTGTGTGTGTATAAAAAAATGAACAGGGTCAAAAAAAACAAAAAACAAAAACTGTCTTACGAGCTGCTGATATAATTTATCTGCATCCTAGCATATCAGTCTATAACTGTGGGTCACTGTTTGCACTTTTACACACAGATATTCACCAAAGAGCAACTTTATGTTCAATAAACAGTCAAAAAGTAAACTTGAATGATTCTCATTAAGTGACACACGCTTTGATTTAGTTTTAATGCAGCAGAATCCTCAAACCATCAACCATATTTATGTGTTTTTGGTCTTAAATTTCATTCAAAGTGGCATTAAAAAGGTCTTAAAAAGTTTTAAATTCATTAAAATGTTATATTCTTGTCTTAAATTAATTACTCAAAGGTCTTAAATTTGTCAGGGAAGGATTTGTTGATGTTTTGTTGATTTTATTTTAATTTTTGTGAGATCTCGAGAAGGAGATTTAGAGTGAAAACTGTCTGCTGATATATTTTATCTGCATCCTAGCTGACTATGGGTCAATGTTTGCACTTTTACACACAGATATTCACCAAAGAGCAGCTTTGTGTTCAATAAACAGTCAAAAAGTAAACTTGAATGAGTCTCATTAAGTGACACATGCTATGATTTCGTTTTAATGCAGCAGGATCCTCAAACCATCAACCATATTTATGTGTTTTTGGTCTTAAATTTCATTCAAAGTGGCATTAAAAAGGTCTTAAAGTGCTATTACATCAGAAAATGTTTCCAATAATGTCAAATACTTATTTCAGATCCTTAGTGCTGCTAGCAGAAAAGCCATTACGAGAAGGTGGTTGAAACCTGGAAATCCTACCGTGGAAGAATGGATTGACATAATTTATGATATGTTTACGATGGAGAGGATTACCTTTGCTTTGAGATTGAAATAGGAAATTTTTTTGAATAGATGGGAAAGATGGATAAGGTTTGTCACGCCAATACGACCATCATTTGTCTGAAATTGATTTCTGTGTCCCCCTTTTTATTTATTTATTTATTTATTTATTTATTTATTTATTTATTTCTTGAGGGGTTTGGTCTTTGTAAAATTTTAAGAATTTAAAAAAAAAAAAAAAAAAAAAAAAGTTGAATTTTATTTTACTTGGAATAAGTGGCTTGAATTTATTACCCCATTAAGAGAAGACTTTGTATGACTCCACCACGGTTTGTGCCCCTTTACTCCCCCAAATGACACAATTTTAATGTAAACTCCCTTTGTTCCTTTTTTTTTTAATGTAAACAGAGATAATGAATGTGTACAAAATTTTGTGAGAAAGGTAAGAGAAGAAGATGTGTAAAATTCTACATATGTGTAATATATCAAAAACTGGAAAAGTGCTGTGAAAAAGAAATGTTAAATTTTATGTCAAAGAAATGATCTTTGTGGTCAAAAAATAAAGAATTACAAAAAAAAAAAATAAAAAGGTCTTAAANTCTCCGGGGCCTTTTCCCAGAGAAAGCCTACGGGAGCAAATATGTTGAAGGTTAGATTAGTCATGGAACAATGGCGATCAAACTCCGCTGTTGCATTTAGAAATATGTTTAAAGGAGATTCTTTCTTGGCTGTTTTTCTTCCCACAGATCAGAAAGTGATGGTGCTCAGAGAGGAGCGCAGCTGTCCTGGGGCCAGTCAGATTGTCCAGTGGTAAATATTAACAACCTTATAAACACTTACTAAACAGAGTTATATATCAGCTCCACTGGGGGAACAGCATTCTGAGCGTGTCTTCCTTTAGTGTTCAAATCTGGAAATAATACCTGTCTTTAAACAATATCTCAGTGAGTCATAACACTCTCTAAACGCCGCAGCAGTACGTCTAAAAACTCTGACCACCAAGACACCGCCGTAAAAGTTATATGACAATATCTTCAGGCTAAGTGCTGCCTTCAGAAAGTAGACGGTCAGATTCTGTCTAAGAGGAATATCAGGAATGTAAATATGATGAAGAACTACCCAGAAGCATCCTCTGCTGAGCGCTGCGGTGCAACACATAAAAGGCAGTGAATCATACCTGTGAGATAACTCCGAAAACACAAGCGGTGTGTTCGTGCCCGACTGAACTCCAGCTTGTTTTTTATACGGAGAGGCAAAAGGGAATTTTGTGTCTACATAGCATCAATCTAAAGCATATGTTATACGAAGCTGTCTGACTTTTACGCCCATGGCTAAAATCTACAGAAAAAGCTCCAAAACTTTTCACACCATGTTTATAACCAAATTGGAGCCACGAGACATAGAATAAACATGATAATGAGGAGAATTGAGCTTTTTTTGGCCTGATTTTGGAAAGTCAGGAGTGATTGCAGTTAGTTTTATCTGCTCAAGCATTTGTGACCAATATCAGATTGCAAATCTCTTCTCACTCTTCTTCTTCTTCTACTCCCAGGATGCAGGGTTGTTTCGAGGCCATCCAGAAGAAATACGTAAGTCACACTAGAGTCAGAAAACATGTTATTCACGCTTCCAGTGATTGTGAAATCCACCTTATCATTTTCTAGAAAAGTAACGTCTGGTGTTCCACAAGGTTCAGTATTGGGACCTAAGTTATTTATACTATATTGTACAGTATTTAATACGTTGAAACCATAGACTGTATAATGAGTGGACGTAACAACGTTCGGCTCAAACTGAAGCCTCCAGCAGATGCCCCGCCCCCTGGTGTCTGGCTGCAGTATAGGTCATAAGCCCCGCCCCCTGGTGTCTGGCTGCAGTATAGGTCATAAGCCCCGCCTCCCCATGTATTCCAGATATGAGCCGGGAAAACAGTAAAAAATTACGATACCTCGTAGAAACGTTTCTCTCATCCTTACACTAAGGTAGTATGACGATGTCATCTGGCTGCATGGTGTTCAGGTGTTTTTTTTTTCTGAGAAGTTAGTTTCTCATTAGTTATTGGACGTTAAAAACCGCAATATAAGTTTTGTTTTACGATAGTTGACAGCTGCCGTTTGTGAGTAGTTTTTACCGGGGATATAAGAAACTTCGGGAAAGAGCCAAAAGGAGACTAAACCTTCTGAAGAAGAAGAAATAAATATTTTTATTTCTCTTTTTTACTTGGCTCCACCGGAAATTCTCTACTGCGCAGACTCTGGCTGCACAATGGCGGCTAGAGAAACGGGGTTTTTTGGCTTCAAAATCGTAGAACGGTGACAGGTGGAAGCACGCTGTCCATTCTATATACAGTCAATGGATAAAACTTATTACATTTGCTGATTATGCTAATTTATTTTGTTCAGGACAGGACATTAAAAATTTTTGACGACATCAAAAAAGGAGTTAATCCTGTTAAAAAATGGTTTGATATCAATAAGTAATCATTTAATTAAATATAACAAAATTTACGGTCTGTGGTGCCAGGACTAACTGTGAAATAAAAGCAATCCTAAATGGAATTGAAAGAGTATGTGAAACTTAATTCTTGGGAGTAATTTAGCATCATTTATTTATCAGAAATTATCTAAATCTATGGGTATTATTTACAAATATTAGCTGAAAAAGAAATTTCTACGTATATTGTATTTCTCACTTTTAATTCTATATATGTCATATTGTGTTGAGGTTTGGAGAAACACATACAAAACATATATTGACCCAATAATTAAACTCCAGAAAATAGTTGGAAGGATAATAAATAAAGCTTCCTATCATAAAAAAAAAACTAATAAATTATTCATAGAGTCTTGTATCTTAAAATTCTTGGATATTGTGAACTTAAAAACATAAGTTTTAAAAATTGAAGTCTTCCCACATCTGTATAGATTTTTTTTCTAATTAAGAGAAGATAATTATCATTTAAGGGGGTTGGTTGTCTTTGGAATAAGTAATGTAATGTTATTTTTGGGAGTTAAATTATTGAATGGACATAGTTTACATTTGTAGTTGTGTAGATCTCTGAAGCTTGAAAAAAAACATTGACAGATGAAGTAATGAAGGATTACAATGTAAAATGACTAATTAGTAAAGCGATTGATAATAAGGGATATAATACAGGATGGGCAAAAGTTTCCTTTATCGGTTACAGAGTTTGTTAAAAAAAAATTTGAGTAAATGTTTCGTGCATGCATGTAAATAATCTTTTTTTTTTGTTTTGGAAACTACATAAAATTCCATTTCTGTGCTGTTGATTGTAACTGATATGAAACATTCATTCGTATTTTTCTCTCCCCAGCTGCGAATGGTTATTATGTCTGTAAGTACTTTTATATGTGTTGTCTTTGTGAGAAACTTCATGTGAGAGAGATAAACACAGAAACACTTATTGAAGCTAATCGTACTTTTGAGAGTCATTTTAAGCCGGTGTTGCAGCTTTTTATTAAGCCCTAATGAAATATTCATGTGTATAATCTTTATTCTCTTTCATTTTAGATCTACACCGACCAGGAGAACCCTCAGGTAACGTGCAGGCTCCTTCTTGTCTCCGTTTCTGTGCAGCAGCGCTGATGTGCTGCACGGATAAGCGTCAGTTTGTGTAATAACTGTTGCTTTGTGCTCTTATCTCCCAGAGAGTGACTGAGGTTTATCGGTTTAGGATCCAGTACACTGCAGACGGAGTGCAGATGGACATTGAGAGGTGAGCTTTAGAGCGAACCCTTCACTACGTGCAGGTCAAGGTATCTGTAAAAAAACAAAGACGGTATAAAACATGGACGCAGAACTCTGTCTCTGTGGTTTTCATAGCAGCAACAACGTGCTGTCGATGTCAAGTGGCAACACAAAGAGGGCGAGCATCCTGCTGGTGAGGAAGCTCTACACGCTGATGCAGAATCTGGGACCTCTGCCCGACAACGTGTGCCTCAACATGAAGCTGGCGTACTACGACAACGGTGACACGAACACACACACACACGTCACAGAAACTCCACAAAAAGACAATGGGCCTCATTCACGAATAAGTGCGTAGAAACGTTCGCACTCCCCGCACGAAATGAGTAAATACGCAAAATCACCGTCGGATTCATGACACGTGCGCACCAGCCGTTTTTGTTCGCCCCACCGTGCGTAAATTAGTGAATCAGAATCATTCTAAATCCACAGGCGCGTTCCCGCATCCCGAAATTAACATAAACCACGCCCCAATTCATCCATATAAGGACATCTGTTCAGAGATTTAGAAGGAAGAGCAGTCTTCCTTTAGGTCCTCATCATCAGCGTCAACCTCACAGCTCGTTCTCAGAGACTATTTGCAGACGCGCGTCCTGACCGGTGAGGTGATGAATGATCAGCTGATTCTCCTGGTGCTGTGAGGGAGATCGTACCGTGTATCCGTAACATAAACGACACATTAAAACAGCTGCTGGATATTTTTGCAAACAGGTAAATAAATCTGAGTGAACAGCTGAGCTGTGTGTGCGTCATTTACTCAGAAAATGTTTGAAATCATAAGAAGACGCCAATTATTTTACGTCTTCATTCAGTTTGCACAACTTTATGAAACTGTTTGTCAGAACAGTCGATGATTTAATCAACATAAAATAATGTGACATTTTGATCTGCACATGATTATATTTTTAATCTAAACTAAGCATTTTATTCCAGATTCAATATTAAAAGCATGATTAGGACAAAAATGTTTCCGTTTCATGGTGATTTAATAAATTTAGCCAATGCGCAATTTTTAATTAATGAATTCTATTTAAGGCTTTTTATTTTACTGAAAGTAGTTTTAAAATGTTATGTTTTTAGTGAAAAGAGTCTGTGTTTTAAGTTATATAAACAGCTGATCATTCATTATTTGTGCGTACGCATGGTCCGAGTTGGTTCTAAATTTGATCGCAAAGTAAGAAGAAATTCAGGTAAGAAAACTTTGATGAATCACAGGTTTGTGTGTCAAACGTTTGTACGCATGATTTAGGCACGAATTTGTGCGTACGAGCGTTTTGTGAATGAGGCCCAATATGTTTGTCTTATACCTTTCCCCATATACAAACCCTCTGTATCTTCTCCGAACATTTTAGTTATTGGTCATTTTTCTGCTCTGAAGCATCAAAACATCACGTAGAGCGACTGTCCAGCCTCAACTTCTGTTTGCACAAACGGTTTTCAATCACTTTAAATTTAACCTCTTAAGACCTGGCATCCTGACATATGTGAACATTGCATTTCTGCCTCTCATACCCATGAAACTTCATTTTTTAAAAACTATAATCTATTAGTCGCATTCAGAGACATTTCCCACGTCATCTTGGTGATTCCACAACTTAACACTCAATTCAGTGAGAGAAAAAGTGTCGTTAAGTAAGATTAACACTTGTAACTAAAAACTATAAGCTAACCAATAACACTAAATACATAAATTCACCAACAAAGACCAAGTTTAGTTTATATGCTTAAAATAAGATCAACTTTATTCATTCCACGAGGGGAAATTCACAGTCACAGCAGCAATGCAATGCTGTTGCAACAAGCTGCCACTGAGTGGCGCTTGGAACAGTAGAGGTAGAAATGATGAATTAATTAATTAGAAAAGTCAGCCTCCAACTTCACAGGGTCCAGGACTGAACTGGACTTCTTCAGATTAAGTGTTGTAATCTCTATGGTCGAGCAGTTAACAAAGTTTGTAAATCCAGTCAGGTGGGAGGAGAGGGTGACATGATTGAAGTCTCCTGAGATTATTATGAGTGCCGCAGAATGTTGAGTCTGTATCCTGGCAACAGATTCATGGATGAAATCACATGGAAGTTCAGCCGTTGCTTTTTTTTGTTTGTTTTTTTGTTTTGCATTTGCTTTCTCAGTAGGTCTTACGGATCATAAAATAACAAGGAGAAAAAAAAATAGTCACACAAGACAAACGCTCGGGCTTTAAGAGGTTAAATGTATCTTTTGCCCTGTTTGGCGTAATTTGAAACATGTTTAGCACTTACCGACAATGCATTTTCACTTATATTTCCATCATAATATAAACAAATGTTGTCCGAATATGTTCATTATATGAAATATCATCTGGGATGACCGTAAGGAAAACACAACTTTAGGACTTTAATTTAAAAACCAGCTCAAAGACTCAGAGTATTTTATCCACGAGACACATCTGAGGAACACAGTGAAACACCTGGAAGGTTATTAAGTCTTTCTCATGTTTGAAAATAAACCTATTTTTTTAACTCAGTGACGAAGATGATCTTTCGCTAAGATTATGGTCATTTTCCAAACACTTTGCAGACTGGTTTTCAGAGAGGGAACATTAATTGAATTATTAATTTGATCTGTGCAGCCTGGTGCTTAGAGACGCCTGCACTGAAGCCTTTTTTCTGCAAGTTCAACTACATGATCGACTGCACCTTCTTCTCTGTCCTTCTCTGTAATGAGAGTGTGAAGAAATTAGATGAAAGCTTGTGTGTTCAAGTTTGATATTTCTCTCTCTTTGCTCTGGTTTTGTTTGTCTCTGTCCTTCTGATCCTGTTCGTTTGTCTGTTTTCAGTCACTCCTCAGGACTACCAGCCGCCGGGCTTCAAAGAGGCCGACGGAGAGACCATGGAGTTCGAGAGGGAGCCGGTGAAACTGACCATGGGCGAGGTGGTCACTCCCTTCCACACTCTGAAGTTGGACATGACCACGGAGCACCAGAGGCTGAAGCAGGTGAGTGAAAGGATCCACTTTATGATTCATATCCAAACCCTCTTCTTCCTCATTGTCTCAGAGTTTTATTCTCGCTGACTTAAGTGGACGGCTTTCTGACCTTTGTCCTCCGATAACGAGGTTCATCGCACTCAGCACCTCTGGGAGCTGATTTCTCATCGACAGCCATGTTTGTTGCTAAATGTCCGCAGATGGAGGAGGAGGAGGAGGAGGAGTGCGTGTGTGTGACGGAGAAGTGGGTTCTGAAGATGGAGGAAGAAGATATGATGTCACAGGTCAGAAAACCTACAAAGAAGGGAGAGAAGACTACATTTACTACCACAAGATTTCTTAGCTCATACTCGTGTTGTAGTGGCATTTTCTGACATTTTTTGGGATCTCAGTGTTGTTTCAGTGAAGTTTGCTTCAGTTGGCTGAGTGTGGTGATTCAATCAGCAAATGCACCCAATAAATATCCTGTTTATAATCAGTCAGGTTAAATCAAATTAGTCTATGAAGCACATTTATAAGTTAAGGGTCTCAAACCTGATGCAAGGGTTGCTTTAAGTATTTTTTTTTTTTTTCCCTGAAGATGATTTTCTTTCATCCCAATGGGAAGTTAACATTAAATGGCCGTGACTTTTGACCCCTCAGGCGGCGCTGCATTAAAAACCCACATCATTGTGTAAAGGATATTAGCACGTGGGCTCAGGAACACTTCAGAAAACAATTGTCAGTTAACACAGTTCATCACTACATCTACAAGTGACAGTTCAAACTCTACCATGCAAAGACAAAGTCAGACATCAACAACACAAACAAACTCATCTGAGATGGACTGAGGCAAAGTGGAAAAGTCTGGATTTATTTTTCAGCTAAATACACTTCAAAGACAAGATATTTAATGTTCAAACTGATAAACTTTATTGTTTTATTCCTAAAAAGGTTGGACCGGTTGAACAAAAGTCTGTTAAAGTTTCTGATGCTGGAAAAACAGCTGTTTTCATTCCACAGGTGAACAGGTTGATTTAAACAGCTGAGTGTCATGATTGGGTATAAAAGGAGCATTCCCAAAAGGCTCAGTCCTTCACAAGCAAAGATGGAGCCAGGTTCACCACTTTGTCAACAACTGCGTGAGCAAATAGTCCAACAGTTTAAGAACAATGTTTCTCAACTTTGTCCAACTGCAGGAATTGATGGATTTCATCATCTACAGTCCATAATATCATCAAAAGATTCAGAGAATCTGGAGAATTCTCTGCACGTAAGCAGCAAGGCCCAAAACCAACATTAAATGGCCGTGACCTTTGACCCCTCAGGCGGCGCTGCATTAAAAACCCACATCACTGTGTAAAGGATATTAGCACGTGGGCTCAGGAACACTTCAGAAAACCATTGTCAGTTAACACAGTTCATCACTACATCTACAAGTGACAGTTCAAACTCTACCATGCAAAGACAAAGTCACACATCAACAACACACACAAACGCCGCCGCTGCCAGCTTTTTGTAAATCATGGACGTGGTGTCCTCCGGGCCAAAGAGGAAAAGGACAATCCATACTGTTCTCAGCGCAAAGTACAAAAGCAGCATCTGTGATGGTATGGGGGTGTGTTAGTGCCCCATGGCATCATGGGTAACTGTCCCAGTCTCTGTGAAGGCAGCATTAATGCTGAAAGGTACAAACAGGTTTTGGAGCAACATCTGCTGCCATCCAAGACACTTTGTCTTTTTCAGGGACGTCCCTGATTATTTCAGCAAGACAATGAAACCAAGACACATTCTGCTCCTGTTACAACAGCGTGGCTCCGTAGTAGAAGAGTGCAGCCATTAGACTGACCTGCCTGCAGTCCAGATCTGTCTCCCATTGAAAATGTGTTGCGCATTAAGAAGTGCAAAATGCAACAACAGAGACCTCGAACTGTTGAGCAACTGAAGTTGTCCATCAAAAAGAATGTGAAAGAATTCCAGCTCCAAAGCTTCAACGATTAGTTTCCTCAGTTCACAAACGATTATTGAGTGTTGTTAATGGAGAGGTGATGAAAGAGTGGGAAACATGAACCTGTCCAAGCTTTTTAGGGAAAAAAAACAATAAAGTTTATCAGCTTGAAGAATAAATATTCTGTTACATACAACAGAAGAAATTCATGGTTGAAAATGTAGATATGGGTCATTCATTTTGCACCTACATTCCACTGCTGCAGACTAAAGCAACCTGCTAAAGAAATTTGATTTATTGATGTTGTCTATTGTTTAGTCTGAAATGTGCTGAGCAACTTCATTATTGATGTTCAGATTGGGAAATGCTTAAAAGTCGACCTTTAGGCTCCATGTCAGACGTGTAAGTCCCTGAGTGTGTTATCAAAGCAGTTTGTTTACATACAGTTTTTGGTCTTTAATCTTCAGAGCCATGTGATCGAGGACGTGGAGAAGCCTGACAACGAGAGCACAGACTTGGAAAACACCGGTAAATCCTCCTCTGTAAAATTCACCTCAACTGTTTTACCGAATAAAAACTCCGAATTACAAATAAACAGATAAAAATCTCCGTTATCCTGAATAGTTCACTCAGATGGATCAGCAAGAGATGAGAATCTGTGTGAAACTTGTCTTTCTATCTTTCTCGTTCTAAATGTAGAGATCCAGATGAGTCACCATGAGAAGGTTGAGAGCTGCGAGGAAGTCACAGAGGTAGGTGTTATAGAAACCACACTGACCACAGCACAGAGAGGTTTTTTCCAAACGAGTGTGAACACTCTGCTGCCTTATACAACAAGGATTCTGCTAACGGCGTTAAGTGGACTCTCAAAGAACTTCAGTTTTTTAGCATTTAAAGCATGGGCCTCTTATCTGTGGAGCACAGGTTGACGTTTGTGCCGACCACTACAGCGTGGAGTCATCACTTAAGTATAAACAAAGCTTTAAGGTTGAAGTTATCACACAAAACAACACCAAATACCACCAAACAAAAGGCAGTTTACAGCCACGTTTGGTGACACAGCTGAGCCCTCTTTAAGCTCTGAAGGATCCTCTTAAAAACGCAGAAGTGACTGAAGCCTCTGTGCAAACACGGAGCAAAGAGCAGCTTTAAGTGCACTTCACGGTCGAAGCCGTTACGCACCATCTGTCCCCTCTCAGATTGACTCTCTGGTGAAGAGGACCTCAGACATGGAGGTGGGTTTGAAGAGGACCAGGAGTGGACGGGTCATCAGATCCACGACGGTCAGTCGCTCTCTTACACCTCAGACTTACACCTACTTAAACAGAAACATCTAGAGCAGTGGTTCCCAACCTTTTCCAACTCAGGGCCCAATTTTACGGCTTACAAATGTTTGCAGCTCATCTCCGACAACATAAATACGAAGGCTATTTAATGCCTTGTTAAACCTGAAATGTCATAAAAATAATGTAAAACGACCCAAAATGTAGTAACAGGTCAATAATGTAGCAGATGCTGATATCAGAACGTGATAACTTACTTTTTGCCAGTTATGAGTATCAGGATTTTTTACCTTACTATTTTTTTTGGTCAATTTTTTATTTTACTTTTTCAAATGCAAAATTGTTCTTTTGCTTTTTGTTTGTTTGTTCCCATCTTGACAATCTTGAAACTTGAGTTCCTTTTTTGAAGGCTCTAAGAGTCGGGGTGGAGGTGATGGTGGCGAAACATTTTGAAGCTTTGTGATCAGAATAGGGGCAGCAATAAATAAGAACATTGTTCTTCCAGCTGCTCCTTTCCAGTCATGCAGAGTTTCAATGTTTAAATATGTGTAATTTATCAAATATTGTAATATTGTATACTCTCATGTATGGGACAAATAAAAAAGAAAAAAAAAATGTAAACGCTCCATTTTACTGTTTATAATTCACGCAGGAAAACCAGTTACCGCTTTTCTCCAGCAGAGGGCGAAATGTTTTTCTTCCACTATCAACCTGTTAAAGCGACATAACATTTATTCATGTAAAAAAAACGACATTACAATCATTCAACCTTGTAGCTGATGTTAAAAAAGTGAACCAAAAATCTGCAATATCATAGAATCGCAATTTAAATTGAATCCGCATCTAAAAAAATAGCAAAAGAAAAAAATCGGAATTTTCACACCCCTAGTTATTACATTTCTGGTTTTCCAACTTTTTTATTTTCCGTCACATTTTGGGCTAAGCACTTTAGATGCATTTCTGACAAGTTATTACATTTTGGGTTTTATAATTTTCCTCTTAATTACATTTGTGGTCATTGTAACACAACGGGCTCTAACATGCCTTTCTTTTTCAATATGATCATGTTTAAATTTTGATTATTCTTGAGGACGTAGCTGAGTTTTAATGTTTTAAACACTGTTCTATATTTTTGTATCTTGGTAAAATAACCCCGAAGAAATAATACTTTTTTGGAAATGTTTTGGCGGCCCACTCGCAATTCTTTCACGGCCCACCAGGGGGCCTCAGACCACAGGTTGGGAATCACTGCTCTAAAGACCTTTGAGTCTGGAGTAGGTTACCTTAATTGTACTTAATTGAGTTTAAATAAATGTCACTTGTTAATAAGAGATGTTTTTGTGCCTCTAAATTAAATGATTCAAATGAAATAAATCATAAGTTTAATATTGATGTAAGTTGATGTATTTGTGTGGACAGGAAACAAACCTGACTGTGAACAACAAGACGGCCAAGACGGCCAAGACGGCAACACCTATGAATTCAAAAGAGGTGAGAAGCACTTATTATTATTATTATTATTAAGGTTTGATTCCTGTGTGTTTCTGATTCCTGGAGATTTAACAGCTGTTCTTCAACAAATGCAGCTTTTCTACCGAGATGAGTCTTAAAATGGAAAAAATGCGTAGGATCCCCCCCGTTTGTTCCACAGATGAGTCAGCGCTGATCACTTTGGTTTCTGAGTGGGATGCTGTCTGCCGCTACACTCAGAAAATTCAGCGGTTAGCTGAATGTGAGCTGAATCTTTCCCCTCTGCTGCTTTCAGATTTCTCAGTATGAAATACCCGTCAGCCAGGAAACGCCGTCCACCACCGCCACAGCACCTGCGAAGAGACGCAAATTCAGCGAGCCCAAAGAGCGCTTCTGACCTCACAGAAAACCACCAACCCTGCTGTGATGGTTTACACTCAAGCTTTTTAAAAGTCTTATTTTGGTAAAAGTTTCCAGCCTGGTCTTTACAGAGAGTTTTTCTCCTTTTAGTGTTAATTTTGATGTTGCAAAACGGTTCTATTTTTACGTTAAAGGGAATAAAAAACATGAACCAGTTAACAGCTGATGAGCCAAAGAATGCACTTGTGTTGATTATTGTTCCAAGATGGAGTTATTGTTTACTTTACTTGAATAAAACATTTTTAAAAATGAAGAATTTTTGAATGTTGACGTTATTTTAAACTCATTTAGTTATGATTCACAGTATTTAACAGCTTCCCTTGAGACAAACTAAATATTTAATAGTCAAAACATCCCATAAAAACTACTCAAGGACGGGTAAAAGTTTTAAAACTGTAGCTTTATCGTCCTGTTGACACTTGACTGTCTGCTCCTCTCACTGGTCAACCCCAAACTTCCATCTTAGAAACATCTGAATCATGAAACTAAAATATCTCATGTTCTAAATTAAATGTTTACATTTTCTGTCAAGTACACAAACAAAATTCTATCCAGTAACATCTCACTAAACTACAGCAAGACTGTTATGAAGCTCATATGAAGCTGAAGCTCTGTACATTCTGCAGAAACTTAACTCTTAGAGCTGACGTCTTTAAATGAATGTTTTTATCAGGATGAGAAAATGTGAGAGCTCAAAAAACACAAAAGAGGAAACGACCAGTTATGAACTAGAGCAGGAAAACAATCCGGTATACATGATCCTTTTCTTTCTTCCCCCCTTCTTCATTTTCCTATCCGTTTCTTCTTTTCAATTCCTCCTCTTCCTAACTTCTTTCCCCTTCCTTCTTTTCTCGCTTTCATTCCATTCCTTACGCCCCCCTCCTTTCTTTCTTTAACCTTTTTCCCTTTCCTTCATTTCTCTACCATCTTCCTACCCTTCATTTCTTTCTTATCTTCCCTTCTTTCCTTCATCACCCTTCCTTGCTTCTTTCCTTTGCCTTTTTTCCCGTCCCTTCTTCCCTACCTTCCTCCCCCTCTGTCTTCCATCTTGCCTTCCTTCTGTTTTTCCTTCTTGCATTCTTACTTAGTTCCTTTCTTGCTTCCTTTCCTTATCCTTATTCCTTCATACCTCCTTTTCTCCTTTCCCTCCTTTCTTTTTCCCTTCCTTCCCTCCTTAACTTCCTTCCTTCCCTTTCCTTCCTTCTGTTCTTTCTCTTCCTTGCCTTTATTACTTTCTTCTTTCCAATTTTCCTTCCCTATTTGTCTTCCTTTCCTTTTTCATTTTGCCTTCATTCCTTCCTCCCCTTTCCTTGCTTCTTTCCTTTTTTTCCTTCCCTTCCCTTTTTTCCTTTACCCTTCTTCCCTACCTTCCTCCCCCTCTTTCTTCCATCTTGCCTTCCTTCAGTTTTTCCTTCTTGCGTTCTTCCTTAGTTCTTTCCTTACTTTCTTTCCTTACCCTCATTCCTTCCTATCTCCTTGTTTCCTTTCTAAATTCTTTTTTCCTACCTTCCCTTCTTAACTTCTTTCCCTTTCCTTCCTTCCTTCCTTCCATCCTTTTTTCCTTCCTTCCTACCCATCCTTTCTTTCTCTTCCTTGCCTTCTTTCCTTTCTTCATTCCTATTTTCCTTCCTTCCTTCCGAACATGTCTCCTTTTCCTTTTACCATTTTTCCTTCCTTCTTCCCCTTCTTTGCTTCTTTCCTTTTCCTTTCTTCCCCTTCCTTCCCTTTTTCCTTCTACCCTTCTTTTCTACCATCCTCCGCCTCTTTCTTGCCTTCCTTCCTTTTTTCCTTCCATGCGTTTTTCCTAAGTTCCTTCCTTCCTTCCTTTCCTTATTCTTTTTCCTTCCCTCCCTCCTTAACTTCCTTCTTTCCTTTGGCTTCCTTGCCCTTCCTTCCTTATCTGTCTTCCTTCACTTCCTTTACTTTTTACCTTTTTCCTTCCCTCCTTCCCTAACTCCTTTCCTCCCCCTTCCTTGCGTCTTTCCTTTTCCGTTTTTCCTCTTTTCCTTTTCCTCTTCCCTTCCCTACCCATCATCAGTTCCTTCCTGCCTTTCTTAACTTCCTTCCCTTTTTCTTATTCCTTCCTACCTCCTTTTCTCATTTCCTCTTTTTCTTTTTCCCTTCTGCCTTCCTTCCTTAACTTCCTGCCTTCTGTACCTTTCTCTCTTCCTTTCCTATCATCCCAACGTCCCTCCTTTCTTCCTCTTTCCCTTTCTTTCTTTTATCTACTGTGTCTACACGTCAAAATCGCCTGACTAAGAAAATAAATCCTGATCAAATCCAGATCCTGATCTTGCCACAAAAACCTACGGACATATTTTGCTCATATCGCCCCCTAATGGAGAAAAATGTCAGAGTTCAGAAAACTGACCTATTACAGAAACGACAAATTCAAATACCAACCACACAAAGACACAAAGGTAGCGAATAATAGTCTATCAACAGATATAAATTTACCAGGACGACAGAGAGATAACTCAAAGCCAAGAAAATACCCAACCAAACAATATTTAATCATAACAATTTACCTTTTAAATGCAAACAACAGGGATCAGTACTTCCAGTTTTTAAATACAGCCCTGAAGTGAGCTCATTGATTAATGCAAAAATAAAATTCCTGCCATAAAAAGCCTTAAACCCCTAAAACTGAGCAGCTGTTGAAGAGACTGTGTCCTTTTTGTTCATTAGGAGGAAACACAGCCGCCTTCTTCTGCTGAAACATTTAACAGTTTCCTCTTCCTGCCTCCGCGGCTCGGACAAAATTCACTTCGCCTCCCTCTTGAAAAACAAACCTTTATCTTTGAATGGACCCACAAATGCCACCATTTGCATGTGAGGTGCCTTAAATGAAGCTGTTAAGTGAAAGTGGATTATATCTGTACACAGTGACCTTTGGGCCCAGATAAGGGCCCATCAGCAGCCTCCCGCCCAGCAAGCTGTGTGTTTTTAATCTCCCATTGTTTTTCCCAGAGAGAGGGACATTTGCTGATAGACTGCCTTAACCCACTGCGGATCAATACTGCAGGAAGCCTTTGTGATGCATATCCAAGCAGCCCCCACTCTCTCGGTGTCTGCAGCAGGCCAGAGGGGGGAGAGAAAGAGAGACTCCATCAAATCAGCCCTCACTTCCTAACACGGGCATTGTCTTGGCCACCACATTTTTATTTCATTGTCTGAGCGCTTTTTATGGGTATTTCTGATAACAGGGAAGCGTAAAGCAGAATGGACTGGGAAATCCATGGTGGACCGTACCCACACTCTGGCACATTGACGGGCTTTATGAGCTGTGAAATGAATCAGGGTTACCTAACCTCACAGCCTGACTCCAGTGCCACTTTTCAACACTTTTTATTATTTTGACAGCAGGGAGGTCTGAGTATTGATAAGAGATGAAATGAAATAACGGTAGAGAGGCACCTTTTGCAGGTCTATGCGTTGGAGATAACCAGTATTATAGATATTACGGCATCACTATACACAGAAATGAGCAGATAAATCGCCCCCAAAAGGCAAAACGCATCGGGAATAAAAAAGACTCTTTGCTGGAAATTACACATATTGAGGAATTGTCTTAACCCTGAGAGACACTTGAAGGCACAAAAACTAATTTATGGATTTCACTCAATGCTTTCTTTGTGAACAATAAAATGTATTTTAAGGACAGAGCGGTGTCTTCGTTCGAGCACGGATTCTCAACGGCCGTTTTATTTCGCCACCACGCTCAATCTTTCCCCTCGGATCCTGGGACTCTACATCATTTCTGTACACACACGTCTCCCAGAAATGAATTCTGAAATTAAATTCAGGGACACACGTCCAGCGGCCAGTGTTAACAGATCAATCAGTTGGCCAAACAGCAGGAGGGGCCCGCCGGACGCCTCTGCAGACCAATCAGGAATCTGGGTTGGCCCCGTCTCAGTCGATAGCTTAGGTCCAGGGCCGCCTGGGTCCGGTCAAGGCAAGACACCCTGACAGACTGATGGACAGACAGCCGCAGTCCATCCCAGGGCTCCATATAGATTAAAGCCAGCTTCTGTGAGCCTATAGTTGTGTTGCGGTGATTGTGCCTGCAGGGCCTATAGGCCCCAAGGGGGGGCTGGGCTTTACACTAGGAGGGGGAGGAGCGAGGGATGGAGTGGACACCCATCCCAGGGACCGTGACCCTTTTGACCTTGCCAGAAGGGCAGCAAATGTTTCCGAGCTGATTAGCGCATCCCCAGCAGAGTTAGCCTTCTCACTGTTAACCCTTTGGAATCAGTTGGTTGGTCAACGCTTTGAAGAAATCCAGAAAAGATGTCATTCAAAAAATGTGGACTAGATCCCAGGGAGTCCATACAGACCAGAATTATAGTTACTAATTTCCTTATCAACTAAATTGACCTTTCAGCTCTCCTTTACTTGAATAATTCTGTCCTTGTTCTGCTTTCACTCTGCTTGATTTTATTCCAGAGAGACTTATCGTACTGTCATTTTCTCAGTGTCTCTTTACTCTATTTTATTTTGAACTCAAATACATCATCAGCTTACACGGTGTTATTGATGCACCTTCCATTCGTCATCCACCTCATCTGTCTTCATCTTCAAACATTTCCTTCAAAATTCCCACTACAAGGTGCTTTGCAGCTCAGGAAAATAAAACAGGAAGATAATGAAACGATATCTTGGGGCGAGGTTGGGAAATAGCACCAAGTTAGAGATGAAGCTGAAGTTTAATTTGATACAATCGCTCATTTATGAACTGTCTGTAAGAGATTCACCGATACCAATACCTATACCGAGTATTAATTTGACATTCTCTGTTCCTTGATATGAGACTAAGAATTAAGTTTTGGCAACTTCCAGCTATTTTAAGTTTCTTAAACCTAAATAAAACAACGAAAATATACATTTAAACTGCATACACATTATTTAATTGGGTTTTAAATGTGTTAGTGAGTAGATCCATAAGACTAAAAGGGCCTAATGTTTAACTGTAAACCTCAGTTGTGCCTCAGTGAGGAATCAAACTTGCACATATTGTAAGTTATCGCCATAATTGTTGGCAAAACAAGCGTGAAATATCTCCAAACTGCTGAGCTGATTTCACTTTTTACGAACACAGAAAGGCGTAGAGCTGAGTTGACTGGATCTGCCCTTTATCACTAATGTCCAATATTTTAATCTGTACCAAACTTGATGCCAATATCGGATTGACACATTCAATTTGTCCCTTTCAAACATTGTGTATTTACTCACTGCAAAAACAAACCCTTAAAAAAATCCCTGTGTTTTGAGTATATATGGGTATAGAAATGGAAAAAACAACCTAGCATAGAATTTAATTATTTATAAGAGTTTATCAAGGGGTTGTAGTTCATTTTGAACAGTTGCAGAATTCTCCGATGTTGTATTTTTGTTTATTCCTCCCAACACTGCATGCTTAAATAGAAAGTAGAAACCTGAATCTAAAAGCGAGGACTTTTCCAAAACTGCCACAAGGGGGCGATAAGCAGCCACAGAAGAAGCTGCCAGAACGAGGCCTTTATGGGCAGATCTCTTGTTGCCTTATGTCAGGACAGAAAAGCATCCTCCTTCTCATGCACGCCTTAATCAGCTCGTACAGTCGGCCTCCACACTGTACACAATTTAAAAAGCATGCGATTCTCCTAAGCAGCCGACACCGCGCTATTCAAGTTGTCTTTTGAGAGACACTGCAGTGGAGTCAACAGTATTGATCCGAGTAAGGGATGATAAAAGGAGGGGAGGCTGAGAGCAGGTGGTAGTGGGCTAGCAGATTCAGGGATTTAGTCGCTCACCGGGTATGTATGGTCAGCGCTGGCGAGCAGGCGAGGGGACCAATACCTACCCGAAACAGATGCTCAAAGCAATGGGATGTGCCCCCATTGTGATCAGAGTGGACAGCTGAATTGTTTACCACCAAAGGGCCCTTTTCTTCAGCAGCAGGCCCACGCACAAAGGGGCCCCCTCCGCACTGACACACTGAGGATTTCTGCAGGGTGAGGCAAGGGAGGGTAGAGGGGTAGGGGGGAGTAGTGCGTGTGCAGCGAGGGGTAGGGGGTT
Source organism: Thalassoma bifasciatum (assembly GCA_008086565.1). Taxonomy (NCBI): domain Eukaryota; kingdom Metazoa; phylum Chordata; class Actinopteri; order Labriformes; family Labridae; genus Thalassoma; species Thalassoma bifasciatum. Next base: position 175,459 of record RPOG01000891.1, on the reverse strand, counting down.
TATAGGGTGAGCCTCTGTCCGGACCCCTTTTTTTCTTTCACCGTGCTCAGATGGACCTCTACTCGCCCCCCCTTCCCAAACTACTACACAAAGCCCCCTAAAGCTACCGGAGGGCAGGGGTTTAAATGTCACGCTTGGCCATCAGAGCGCCCAGCCCCTGGCTCGTGTCTCCAGGGGGACGCACGCCAAGAGACAGGGGAGAGGGAGAGAGGAAAGCTAAGGGGAGGAGGACACTTGCCCTTGCCCTATTGTCCATTACGATAGGCATGAGCTGCTAACTGACTCCAAATCAAGTGTATCCTCTCGCCACGCGCCCGAGCCTTGTCCTGCTCCTGCTCCTACACAAAGACCCTCAGTGTTTTTATTTTTTCAACCATCCATAGGTGAATAGCAGCTTTGGTCATGGTATGTTTCTGTCTCGTCGAATTTTCCTCCGACACCTCAACTTTAAGTCGACCGGTGACTCGACTTACTATTTGTGTCAAACAGTAGGTAGGACGCTGCGAGTCTTAGGCAGGTGTAGCGTGTGGCCACACGAGAATGTGCTACTTTTAGTTACGGTTGAAAAAGCAGACCAAGCGAAATTCCTCTTAACCTCCATCGGGTAGTCGAGGATCCCTCTGATGTCATCGAACAGTAACACCTTCGCCAAACATCGGAACGCATCGTGCACTAGAAAGTTTAGATTCCCCACATTTCAGCTGCTAAGTTTGTTTAACAGTTTTCTTCACCAGAACCACTCAGATGTCGATCACAACAACTAGGACGTCCGACCTGTTACCCCGTACCCTGAATATTCTCTCTCCTTTCCACCAGAGGAATCCAGAGTTCAAACATATCAAAAGTGTTGTTTCATCAAATTATTCCAAGTGGTGAAATTTCTCCTGTAAAGTCCGTTGTTTGTCTGTCTGTCGTGTCCGTTCTCATCAATAACAGCAGCTTCACAGTCTTAGAGCATTTCAAACTCAATGTCAATCCGACAAAACTGGGTGTGTTTTATTTCGTAGACTTCTGGCTACAAGACAGAAGCCGGAGATTTGATGCCAGGAGAGCCCGATTTATACAACGACTGCTTTCTGCTTGACTGGCCAGTAGCGTTGGCTGCAGCTGCGTAAAAGCTTCCTATCAGGCTCGTTTCTCGGCTATCACCCCTTGAAAATCACACGTACAGTAACCAACGGCCTTAACTTTCACACGATGCCTGCTGAAGCTGGATAGATTGCAGAAAAATCGGTATTTTGGCATAATCCTTCATATTGGTGTGCGCAACAGGAGCGGTACAATCTGTGTCCGGGAGCTTTAATTTCACGATTTTTAGTGAATCTTTTCACAGAGAGAACAAAGTTGACTACAAAGAAGACACTGAGCACTGATACAGCTGGTTTGTTGGCATGATTTGTCACATTAGACTGTGGTGAATGAGAGCACATCTGCTGGTGTTGTTCACCTGAGACTAAAAACTCTCTATCTCCTACAAAGTTTTACCTAGAAAGCTCAAATTTCACTTAGATGTAGATGAGAAGGTGTAGAAGTGATGTGGTGGATGTTTTATGTCTGACATGAAGCATCTTGAAGTTAATGATGCTCAAAAATTGGTTATAAAAAATGAAGTGGAAAAAGGGTGCATTTATCCTGATGTGGACTTTAACCACATATAAAAACAGACATTTTCTGAAAGTAGAGATTTTTTCTTTCAAATGAGGTGTCACTGATGAATTTTGATGTTATGGTTCTACAGTTATAAGCTCTGAAACATAGCATGGTAAAAAAGCCAGAATCGGGTGGATGTAAAGAGGAATTCTCCCTGAAATTTCGTCCGTCTGCCCCCTCTCTACACCCCACTGTTTCACAGTTCGACTTTATGTTCATGTCCTGCTTTATATGCTCGACGGTCGGTTGAAATAGGGTCGGGTTCCAGGGCCGGGTATGAATTGGGTGGATGTTCTAACTCACAAAATACATAGATAAACAAGATTTATCAGGCACACTTGACCTTGAGTGGAGATGTGTGTGCTCGCAGCCAAGCCCGGGAATCATCCCTCCTGTCAGGAACAGGAGGGAGTGACCTTGAACCGGCGAGGCGCAGGCGTAGCTGAGTGCACAAACTCATTTAACTCCTGGGTTTGTTATCGACATGCTGTAATCGTTAACATTATGGATGATGAATAACTACTGATGCCGTATACCTGTGCAATACGTCGCCGTGCCGCGCCGGTTTCGGGGAGGCCACGGCGCGCTGATGGTCAGGTGACTGCAGGGCCACATCACTTACACTTGTTTTTCCATCCAATCACGGCGGCAACTCATCAAGAGTGCCAGCAAAGCAAACTGAAGCGCTTAAGGACATAGATCACTTTAAGCCTTTTCCTCTGTTTTTTTTTTGGGCTCACATACCTCCGTGTGCTCAGGAACACTTAACCTCCAGCATCAGCCGCTCGGGCATCCAGTTTTTTCCCCTCTTACTTTTTATTGATCGTCGTAAATGGGTGAATTTACTGTAGTTTCTGAAAAACATAAAAATCAGACAAAGAGATTATTACAGTCTACCCTCCCGGAGCTGCAGGCATGAATTCATCATTTTAGATTTTTAAAGCAAAATAATTACTGGTTTAGCATTCATGAAGTTAAGATTGGTTCAAAATAATTGCTAATGAGGGGATATTTCTCTACACAGAGTGCTGCTTTAGTTCTTCTTTATCTTTATAGTGTCTCTAATGATAACATAATGACCCGTCAAAGGTCCCAGAAACATCTTACAATCTTCTTTCGATGCATTGTGTGTAATTTGGATATTTTCGGATCCAATTCCTGCAGAAAAAGAAGGATTTTAAAAGAAATTAGAGAAAGTCAGAGAAGGGCAATGAGAAGAGCAAATGTTCAATTTCCACTTCAGTGTCTTTAACCCTAATTACCAAAGGGGTCTGACAAATGATCAATAACGCGATATGTCATGATGTGCTCTCCTGTGATATGGTATCAATACTCAGACAGAGGTGTTTCTAAAGCTTTTCAAAGGCGCAGATCTTCTTTGCTCTCTAAATACAATCTAGATTACCACAAAAAAGCTATAACTCAATAAGACCTAGTGTTATAATATCACAACATCTGGTTCCAGATATTTAAGTATCCATAAAATAAAGAAACACAATTGTTTTATTCGTAAAAAGACATATTTACATGGTCATTGGGTCCAATTGTGTAAAACTGCAGTGCTGTTCAATGGTAAATGTGTTTTTAGATCCAGCCATCGTGCCACAAACTCACACACCTTGCAAACTTTTCTTCTAAATTTGGGTCTTGCAGGATTTAACCCCTCCCCCCTCATAAATAACCCTTTGAATTTGTGTGTAAATTGTATGAAACAGATGCATCCAGATAGATATACAGTACAGGCCAAAAGTTTGGACACACTCTCATTCAGTGCGTTGTCTTTATGAACACGTGGAGTTATGTACTTAACAAAAAAAGGTGAAATAACTGAAAACATGTTTTATTTTCTAGTTTCTTCAAAATAACCACCTTTTGCTCTAGTGAGCTTCAAGAGGTCGTCACCTGAAATGGTTTTCTCTTCACAGCTGTGCCTTATCAGGGTTAATTCGTGGAATTTCTTGCTTTATCAATGGGGTTGGGACCATCAGTTGTGTTTTGCAGAAGTTAATACACAGCCAACAGCTCTATTGGACAACTGTTAAAATTCATATTATGGCAAGAACCAATCAGCTAAAGAAAAACAAGTGGCCATCATTACTTTAAGAAATGAAGGTCAGTTAGTCCAGTAAAAATAAAGAAAACGCAAATTGAGTGAGAAGGTGTGTCCCAACTTTTGGCCTGTACGGTAAATCCATTTAAAGTCTAATTACCTGTAGAATAACTCAAGGCAGACACATTCTTACCTACTCATCAAGAAATCAGCTTGTTAAGTTTTAGAGAACTTCTTCCTATGTTGCAGATTTTTATCTCATGGGTGTGATATTTGCTATTATCACACCACACCTCTGAAAGCTGCAAGAGCATTCAGGAAAGAAGGGTGAACCAGGCACTTTTCAGCCCGTGACCCCAAATATAGCAGTGCCATAGACCGGTGACCCCTCGCTGTTTGAAAGCAATAAGAGGCCAAATCCAAAAACAGACACAAAAACTTCACTGAAAATACTCACTTTAGCAGATGACTAGAAAATTAGAATATGTTCATGGATTGCTGTGTTCCCTAAACTTCACTGCCTCCACTGATACCGCTGTTACAGAAAATGTTCTCATCTTTTTTCCACAATTCTTGGATGAAGACCCTTGAGGTAGTATTGCCAACTTTGTGACATTGTTGCTTTCTTAAGTGACGTTTCAGACCCCTTTAGTGACGCTTTTTCAAAAAGACAAATGGTGACAAATTTAGAAACTTTTTCTGAAGTTTGCAGCCTCTGACAGGAAAGCCAAGTTCTTAGCACCCGCTCATATTCTTTTGTAAACCACTCACATGTGGACAAGTCCTCCTTTCTTGGCATGATTGTGGAAGGGACTAGCGGGTTTGTGCCTTCGCTATTTTGGTGATAGCACGCTGAAAAGTTTGGGAACCCTTGCACTTTTTAGACCCCATTTACACAACAACGGTTTTCAGAAGAAAAGAAAAAGTATTGTCGCGTTTCAGTCTAGACGGCTTTTTCGCCGACCGAAAACGCAAAATTTAGAAAATGCAAGCCAGACGTCACATTCAGCTCTGCGTGTTCGCAATAAGCCTCCACTGCGCCATGCATGAACCAAACAACAACAACAGCAACCTACAGTTTCGTTCTTCTGCTGCTGAATCTACTGACTGTCTCCGACCAAAACGTGTATTTATTGCACGATTTCTGCAAATTAGAGAAGAGATTTTTAATATAAACTCCAGATGATCAGCTCACCTCTTCTTCAGCCTCTATCCTGTTGTCGTGTATATGGCTTCTACAGTTATATATCCATCTACAGGCCTGACTTGGGCACTACAGTGTTTTCAGTCACTCAGAGTTTCCATGTAGATTCAGATTTTTTTCATTGCATTTTCATGCGTTTAGGGGGAAACGCTGTGAAACGTCGAGTAAACAGGGCCTGAGCTTGGCTCATCAATGCATTCCCACATAAAGGGAGTCACCAGTCCACGGGTCCAGCACCACAATTTTGGAGGTTGGAACCTCTGAACTAGATCAGGTTAAAGAAAAGCATCAGTCAAAGCATCTAACATCTAATGTATCCTCCCCAAGAACCTTCATTTACCTTTTTCCAACATACCGTTTGTCAATCACTGTGTACACAATCGACAGCTTTTTCACGGAAAAATGTCCCCATTTCGCAGTTAAAAAATGTTTTTAAGTCAATGGAGCTGTAAGTAGCACTGTGACCATCAAGAAGTTGGTAGTTCCAAAAAAAGGTCCATTAGCATTGGGATGACCTTCAGGAATATTTTGCTCCAAATATCTTTATTCAACTTTTCTAAGCTGAACTGAAACTGGATTCTGTAAAAAACTGATTCCACAGACCAAACATTATGTTCTGCGTTGCATCAAGTTTTTTCTTATCAAAGTGGGGGTAAAATTTTGAAAAACAAGGAGTCATATCATGCAAGTATCCTGAAGAACTACCACCTATTTCCATGTAGTGAGGTAAAGAGTAGGCCTTCACAAATGCATCTCATATAAATAGAACAGCCTCATTTTTCAATAAGCTTGACCAAAATTGAATATAAAAATACCACAGTATGTAATGCTTAAGGCGTCCAAATATAACTGTGTTGAAATCTAAAAAAAGAAATGACTGCGAGACAGTGAAATACTAAACACAAAACCAGGTCATTGCAGTCTTGCAGCCTTTCACAAGTCGCCCAGAAGTTTGCGTTGAATGTACATTTTATATACAGTAACTTGCAGTTTCTCCACCAGGTCTTCTGGTTTGACCACATACACAATCTGCCGGAGGGGAGGAAAAAAGTTTGGTAGATTTTCCTCTCTCTCTCTCTCTCTGATGGCCTTGGGAGTTTGACTTCTGCCCTGCCAGTGTTTTCCTCCTCTCCAGGCTTTGAGGGCTTTTCATCTCACCAAGGTGCAAGGGCAGCCACTTCTCTCCTCTCCCAGCCCCTTCTTCCCATCCAGCATGCGCATACACATGCGGATTTCCATTTTAGCAATAGTGCAAGATTAGCAGCTCCTCCACCCCAAGGCTGGCTTAAGACAGGAGGGCAAACATCCAGCAGTGTTGGTGGGATGCATGCGGGGGAGAAGCTCCCTGAAGACTTGTTTGAGGCCGCCTTAGATTCTATAGAAGAATCCTCAAAACACAGACGTGGTTTGTTTAGGATGAGCTGTGATGTGGAGTGTCAATTTGTTGTCAAGTTGACGGCCTCAGAAGTAGCCACAGCTTTGCACAGCAAAGAAGAGACGATGTTTGGATACTTAAAAGTGTTAGCTGTACTACGAAAGATGTTCCCTGTTGCTTTAGGCGTTTATACGCTGACATTTGAAGAGGGGATATCTACAGCCCTGTTATATCAACGTCGCTCTGCAATACTCCATGCTTGTCATATCACTAGTTTCTGGTCCCATTATGCCCTCGGCTTGTTTGTGCACAAGAAACAATGTTATTGAATCCACACGTTGCAGTTGGAGCTGATAAGTGTCAGTCAGCTGTTGATAAAACTGTAATTATTGCAATGGGGAAAAACGAAGAGGTGGTTTTAAAGACACGAGTCGCGATGCTAACTGGCTGACCAATCACGCTGTTTGTAGTCTGCATTTCTTTGGCGTGTCTTTACATTTATTAGGAGGTGCACATCAGGTTAAGTGTATCAACTTTTGCAGAAATTCAAGATGCTCTGCCAGTTTTACATAATTGTAGAATTCAATGTGTAAAGTCAAAGGAATAGCAATTTCTGCACATTTGAATAATTGCAACATGCAAGAAGTTATTGATGACGGTTTCCTAAAGTTTAATACTGAATTAAGCTTTTCAACAAAGTGAGAAGGCTTCAGATACAAGTTGGCTTATGTCTTTTCACAAAAAGCATGCAATGAACTTCGATGGCCATATTATTGCGAGTCAATTATTTCAAATTCTGCCATATTTCCATATTCTACTCACCATCCTGACTTGCTTTTGTATTTGCCTGATTTTTGTTTGTGTGACCCTTGTTGGCGTATTTATTCTTTTAATCTAGCAAGATCTAGACATTGATTTGATCGCGTTAAACCTCGGGTAGATAACATTTCTGTTATTGGTTTCCTTTTCAATCATTAAGAATATGCAAAAGCAGTTTATAAGCAGTTTTGAGACCAAAGTCTGAAGCTTGCATGAACTTCTATCAGTGATATCTAGTTTCTTTTTAGAAGTTTAAGTTTTGAACGATCTGTTGCTTCAATTTTCGATGTGGGTTTTAAGACACCGAATTTCTTCTATTATCATACATACGTTGATCAAACTGCCCACAGATCTTTAACCTGTGTTTGTGTTATCAGATTTGTAAATTACTTACTTCAGCAGTTACATTTACTTTGTTCAGGGTGTTTTTTCAGAAAGAAAGAAGATAGCAAAAGTCAATTGTGTCACAAAGAGCACAGATTCATCCTAGTCCAAGGTTCACTTTCACTCTGGCTTGTGTTATGTCAAGGGATTAGAAAAACACTGTTTTTGAGTTTAGACACAAGTTTCATTATCTTAGGTCATGATTTAAAATGAAAGTTGGTAGAAAAGTAAACATTAAAGCATTGACTAACTGTTTTCTTGTCCAACCAAACAAAAGAAAATTTCTAAAATGTTGTAATGACCTGATCTACATCTTCTTTAATTGCTCTTCTGCTACATTCAGTCTCACGTTTACAGCTTTGCAGTGACAGATTTACTAAGTGAATATTGTGGTTCCACATTAGCTTAATCTCTGGCTCTAATCACCACAAGCAGAATGTCTCTAAAATTGTAAAATTTAAGACACTCATAAACTAGAAATCTAGTGAGTCAAAAAGTCTTTGTATTCTAATTTCTGGTGTACGTAGACGGGAAATCCAGACTAGAACTCGTAAACATGCCTCTTTGCAGAGTTCAGCAGATTTACAGTACATTTAGACCTCTATCAGCCTAACCACAATGGTAGGACATCAGGCCATTTGACCGCAAACATGCACTGAACCCATCAGACAGATCCGGCATCCTGTGGCAATACTGCCCGTTACAACTGACCCGTAACATGTGGCCCAACTACAACTAAATTGTGGTTGAATTATTGATACAGTGGCGTCGGCCGCTTTGCAAGTGGGGGCATGAAAGGGAGCCAACATGGGAATGGTCAGCTAATTTCATATGGAAGCCTCAGGGCACATTCCTCCCAGTGAAGACCAAACATATTGACATATGTGTGTAGGGAGAAAGACTGTATATATCAGCCGCGCGTTTCGAGCAGAGAAATGGATAATGCGCTTTACCATATAGACTGGGTGTCGTGGTTTTTGTTATTTTTTCACTTCAAATTGTGGTGCTTCTAAACATACATGCTCCTAGTTAATGCATGCATTGAAAGATGGCAGGTGTGAGTAGAAATGTATGGAATACCCTTCCCCTTTTTTTATATTGCTCCCTTGGAATCATTACAGCTAAACTGTCAGATTCACACTCATTTGTCAGAGTAATATCAATACTGTATGGAGAAATGTTATGGTGGATTGTGATGTATGGGATCAAGTCGTTTAGAAGGGTAGACCAGAGGGGGTTGGGGCTGTTTGTAGCTAAGCCAAGGTTGTTGACCATCAGTGAGCTGGGCGGCTAATTTCTCCAGAAGTGTCCAAAAGCCTTTGTGTCCTCAGTACACTTTTATTTCCACCTTCTCTTGGAATTGTGATGACCGTGCCTCGGGGCGACAGAGACACCTTGAGGAGCGCCCACCTTTAAATCCGCTGCTCTATGACTTCAACCATGACCCCTCGCTGGAGGGATCCCTCAGGCGAGATTTAAACGAGCTCCCCCAGGTCCGCTGCGGCTCCTCTATTCACCGTCACATTTTTAAAGTCATGAATTGGTCCTCTCTGATGGCTGAAAGTGAAATATATTTGAATGTTAAAGAGAAGATTTGGATATAAAAATGTACATATGTTGGTAAATGCGCCGTGACATACGTGTAAACAGTGCGCTTAGAGAGGAGTATTGTGGTTTTTCAGCAACTGTGACAGCAAAGGAAAAGGAAATATGGGGGGGCCGTTTCTGCTTTTCCTTATGCAGAAATCAAAAAACAATCCCAGACCTCAAAGCACAATTACAAGCGTACAGTATTTTCATTTCGCCACACTGCCAGGCCTTGTTCTTTTAATTGCACCATCTGTTATTTGAAATCTTCTTCTTTTCAGGGTAAGTACTATCGCTTACAATCCCCTTCTCCCTCTCTCTGTATTGCTGTTATGGAGGACGAATGGTGAGAAAAGCATACAATATACAGGCTATTGATCCACGCCCATCACTGCAGAAAAAAAGTCAGTTCAAGGGGGAGGAGGGGAACGCAAAGGGTAGGGTTGGAGAGGGGGGGGGACTGGACACAGCGATCGATAACCTACTCTATCAGCCGTTTCCATGGCAACCGACCGAGCAAGGACAGAGGGCTGCCATGCATTTTGCACCTGTCTATTTCATATACCTATTGTGATAATGAAAGTGTCAGGAAAATGAATGCAAAGGTGACACGGGGCTCCAGCCCAGCGTCAACTTCCACAATTAAAGAAATTACATAAAGGTTAATAGCTTACTGGAAAAGAGATGAGAGAAATGGGAGCGAGGGCAGGGGTAAAAGGGAGGGGGATTTTGGTGACCTCCTCCTCCCCTCAGTGATGTGGGCTGAAGGGCGCTTAGAGTCAAAATAGGTTTGCAGCAAGTGGGGTGCAAATTTGGGTGTCGGGGTTTTGGTATTTTTTTTAGAAAAGCATGCATAGATCCATGCATCCATCCAGTACTGAAACACTAGAGAGACACCTATTCATACTCACAAATTCCTGCCACTTAGAGTGACCACTCAACCTGATGAGCCTGTTTTTTGGACTAGGAGGAAGTGGCCTCGAAGGGTAAAGCAAACTTGACTGGGAATTTGAACCAGGCTTGCACAGATGACAGTTTGAAACTGGCAGCTGTTGTTGAGTGGAGAAAGGTCCCCATTGTGGTTGACCCTGATTTAGAGGTCAAGCAAGCGCGATCCGTGTGCCGGCCACTCATTTACCTCACAAGATCTGGGCACAAGAAAGAGATATAAAACAGAAATGTAGTGAAGAACAGGGCGGGTAGAAGGGAGGGCGACAAGAGCAACCCCAGAAGACCAAACCAGTCAGTCTATCAGGAGAACTTGACACCCAGACAATCACCGAACCTTCGTCTGTCTCAACGTGGTGGGCACTGAACTTTCATCCCCCTTTGAACTGTAGGATCATCGGCTCCAGAGAGGTGGCGCTGAGCCGGGTCTGCTCTAAGTGAAGGGGATGGATATCATGATCTGGGGCCTGTGTTGATCATGTGCCGTATTGATCGTCAATCGAAACTACTGCTGAAAACGCAGGATTGAGAGGGAGAGAGCGCGTTAGAGAGTGGGAGGGAAGGCAATCAGCTGTGGCTTCTTGCTACGGTCAGTGGCCTTGTATCAGGCTGCTGTGGTTGAAATGGCGGTTGTGCTCCACAGATATACATCATTTGAGTGTTACCGCTCCAAACTTGTGCATCCGCTCTAATTTCATTGATACATGACATACAAACACATTTGAATCTACTTGAATGACAGAAAAAGTGAAATTCAAGCTTGACTGCACCATGTCAATGATTGGCAAGCTGCACCACCATGGACAACGCTGCGGTTGTCCTGTATCACCAGAGGCACTCTGTGTTTTGTGAGCTGTGACAGCCAGCTATTGATGGGCACGTGGCGCTGCAGTGTTGTGCAGCAGCCACTGGCCGCCGCTCTGACCTTTGACTCTCCATCTATGCAGTGGCCCTCATTGTTCGAGGAAAGGGAAGAAGAAAGAGGAGCAGGACGAAGAGGGGAGATAGATGACCCTTAGGTTCCTTTGCGTTTGAATCCTCCCTCCCCCACAGCCTCACCCCTCCCATCCCAACACCTCTATCCATCCATCCGTCCCTCCCCCCTTCCCTTACCCTTTTTTTCCCCCCTCGCACACACTCCACCTTATGCCGATCAATGACAGTTTCATGTGGCTTCTCTGGGCCTGCAGTGACGTGTGTCCTATTGATTTATCGACATTACTCCAGGCAAGCGAACCCAGAAGCCCCCTCTCTCAGTAGGCAGCCCGGCTCCAGCCCAGCAGAGGCGTACCTCCCCCTGCGCCGGGTGGGCCTGTGCCAAGTCATCCAACTGTACCGGGCGGCAGCAGCAGCGCATTAGCTGCACACAACCGAACATTCTTTTTTTTTGGTGCGGCTGCATGTCTGCGTATGTCACCGAGAATGCTTTTAAGCATCGACCCCTCCCTTCTGCCCATCTAGTTTCTGTTTGTCCCCCCTTCCTCTCCGGCACTCCATGGGACATGTAATGGGGACAATGAGTGAGACACCCTGGCACTCACAAACACATTTACTGTCGCCTCCGATTTCCAGAGGCGACTATTCCACTTTTATGGTTAAAAGGTTCTTTTCTTTCGTCCGTGTCAATGTCATGCCTCTGTGGCCATGGCTCATCCTCGTGGCTATTGCTCTCATCTGCCCCCTTCCTATCTTTACTGGGGTGGGGGTGCAAATCAGACAAGCCCATCTTTTTACTCTCTGCCCCCCCACTAACCCCCCTTAGGCTCTCCTGTGTCCAGTGAAAGGCCAGTGGATTGAGGAAGAGGAGGGGTAGAGGGCAGCTGGACACTCCCCATGATCTGACTCGCCGCTGATGTGGGGGTCGTAGAGGAGGAGAGGAGAGGGGGGGTGATCCAACACCATTAGGGTAGGACTGCTGCGATGGCAGCTGGCCCCAAAAAAGAAGGAGGAGGAGGGGAGTCAGGGGAGGCTCAGAGATCAGTGACCTGGCCACAGTGTCCAGCTGGGGGGTCATTTCACGGCCCACCTCCAGCCACGTGCTGGATGACCATCTGGGGAGCAAAACCCCACAACAGAGGTAGCATCATCTTCTTAGCTGAGATGACAACAACAAAAGTCAAGAAATCTGTCAGCCTAATCTGGAGAGAGGTGGGAGGGGACTCTGCAGCTGCCTGTTGTTGTTTGGTATCAAGTGTTGGGCACATCTGCTGTTTTTTGCAATGCACTGCAGTGTTTCAACCACAAAAGTGCAACAATCTTCCAAATTAATACTCAAACCATACCTTTTATATTTATGTTTTTTGATTGGGCTACAATTCTTGACTCAATCCTGACTGTTTTTTCCCATTCTATAAAACTTAGAAAGACACTAATAAAAAAAATATTTTCCGTCATAAATCCCCAAGAGTTAATTTGTCTTGGTATTTTTTAGTAACGTCCCTTTAGTCACTTTTTTTTTTTTTTTACAAAAGTAAACCAGCCATTCAAAAATTGGAGAAAAAAAATGCAAACTGAGCAGAGAAAGTTTGCAAATTCCCCTGTTTCTTTTGTTTGAATCTTGCGAAATTTTTCAAAGTGTTGTCTTTTTAGTAGCCCTCCTTCTAGAGCTGCTTTCCATCTGGCTTGAATAATAGAAATGGAATGTTTACTCTTAAAAAATAATATTTTTTAGCCACTGAATGAGCAAATAAGTTAGCTACAGTGCACACGGTGACTTCTGAAAGACATAAGGATTTTTTTAGTCATGAAAAACTCCCATTTCTTTGTGTTTTAAGCTTCTGTACGATCAAAAATGCAACAGAAGATGGGGTTTGGGTCTAGAGAGCTGTTCAGCTGTCTTTGTAATTAAAGCTCCTCTGATTAAGTTTGTGCCCGTTCTGACATCCGTAGTGGACAAAGCAGTGTGTCTACTTCTAATATACAGACTTATGTTCAATTTTAGCAATATTTTCCCCAACATTTTATCCAACACCTACCCTAAACGGGCCCTTTTCTTGCTCTGAGTCTGGTTTGCTTTTGTAAGTGCAACGCAACAAGGTAATGTATTCATTTGTTGTTTGAAATTCGATAACAAGCAAACTTTGTAAACTCAGTTTGTTACGTAGTTTTGTGTTCCTCACAGCCTGGTGCTCTGAGACGTGTCCGCTACGTGTAACGTTTGTGAATCCTGGTTATGTCCAGTTACCAGTGCTCATCTACCAACTCCAACCTCACCAAGCAGAGGGAACCGTTTTATCTGTTTAGGGAGGTTCTGAATAGAGACTAATGCAGTAGTGGCTCTGATGCCACAACTTATGTTAGTTTTTTTAATTTTTGGTAACATGAGATCAACAGATCTTATATTTTTTATTTTCCTTTTAGTCTTTTTAGTCCACAGTTGAGCTGTTTGGTCAGATTCAGAGTCAGGTTCTGTCTCTCTCAGGTCAGTTTTGACAGGATCAAGAGTTCCTATGGTTGTACAATGAGTTTTGTGTCTCCAAGTTTATCGTTAGTCAACCAACAGTTTGGGTAAACATGTTGGTTACCCTTTATGGATTTAATTTATGGTTACAAACTGGGGGGACAGACTCTTCTCCATTGCCGCCCCCACCCTCAGGAAGTCACTCCCCACTCATATCCAAAACTGCTCTGACCCACCAACTTTCAAATCCCCACTAAAATTTTTGTTTTTCAAAGGAAGCTTTTAATCTGTGATTGCACTGTTGTTTTATTTTTTTTTAATTATGTTACTTGATGAATGTATTGGTGTATTATTTTTTAATTGTGAAGTGTCTTTGAGTTTTGAAAAGCGCTGTATAGATACAGTTTATTGGATGTCTGAAGCCAACATTATCCATTCCCCATTTTTACATAAGTCAATTTTGCAAAGCTATACTTACGGAAGTTAAAGTCAGTTGAAAGATGACTGGGCCTTCCATGTTGGGTGGCATTTCAAAACAGATTATACAATTCAAACGGAAACGTAACCTGGCTGTTCATTTTATTGATAGCCTCTGCTGTGTGTGGGTTGGAATGAACATGAAAAAGGTTAACCCCTGTTTTAACCCGTGCTCTATCACTCTCCTGTTTAGCTTTCTTCTGCTCTGACTTCCTTTTTCTGTCTTACAGTCCAGCTCCAGTGTCCACAATTACTACTAAATAAATCCAGAAAATCCTTTCTTTAAGGAAAAGGACAGATCTTTCATCATTGGTGCACTGTGGTGAATAGTACATTTTGGCTCTGACTATCTCAGAATCACTTATAAAGACCTAACAAGGCCTTTAAATGTTACTGTGGGTCATCCAGCAGCCCAGATGGACCACCAGATTCTCTTTTAGTTCAGCCGCTCAGTTTGATAAATCTGATTGGAGAACAGATTAGCACTGGTTTGTTGTCTTTCTCCCTCACCTCTCCCCCCCATCCTTTCATCATCCTCCTCTTCCCTGAGCCTCCTGTCTTAAACTGTTTAAGGTGATCGGATTTTGCCCCTCCTCCCAAAGTGGTCGGAGGGGATCAAGGGTTGCTGACCCCGTCCTGATTGTAAAGGTTGTGAAGGGGAACCTCCATAATAAATAGAGGTCTCGCTAAGCAGATCTGACCTTGTGGATGTTTCTATGAGCTTAAAAAATCTTCATTTTTTGGGGTTGAGGGGTGGGGGGGTTGTGTAATCCCTTTAAGATTTTTCATTGTTCCACTAATGAAAGTGATCTTTGCATTCATGTCTGATAGGTTTCTAATTAGATTCACATAGACCCATGTGGAAATGGTCCAAAGGAGGATTGGAGTGGTGGAGTTATTGCTCTAAGAAACACAGAGGTGCTCCTGCGTGCTGAAAGAAATTCATAAATGTGGTGGAGGAAGGGGTGGGTGCAATCGTGCACCAGTGTAATCTTTGGTCAGCACTTCTTCACAGCCGATACCGCGATAGAAAAGAGATCCTCTTCTGAAATTTGATTAATTGCTGTCTCTCCGCCTCTCAATCCAAACATTGGTGGAAATAGAGGCCGGATGACAGGACAGATACATCAGCCTCAAGAGCTGTGAGCCCCTGGCAAGCAGAGGCATTTCTTATCCTGTAACAGGATATCCACGTACAGCGAGGTGTGGAAAAGTGAGAACTGCATCGTCTTCATTTGGCCATAACAAGGGAGAGGGGGAGGAGGAGTGTAAGGAAAAGGGGGAGAGGAGGGGGAGTCAGCCAGCCAGCCAGGCAGGCAGGCAGGCAGGCAGGCAGCTCGCTAGGTTGGGCCGAGGCGTATCGATTGATTTCCCAATAGCCTCTGGTCCATGAGCGGCGAACCCTGGCCCTGGTTGCTAGGTGACCACACCATCCAAGATGGAGAGCGGGGTGATGAAGGGTGACAGCAGCTCTGAGGGTCAGCAGGGCCACTGGTCATTCTGCAGCTCCTCTGGGACGATCCGGACATGCAGATAATGCAATGAAACTGGACCTGGGCTCGTCGAGAGAAATGAGCCGAGCAGAGAGAGAGAGAGAGAGAGAGAGAGAGACGGCGTTGGAGAGTGTCGCCCGCCATCTTTGTTCTGTCTCTCCCAGATCAATGCGGGGTGTGTGATTCGCATTGCAGCGCACATATGTAACGGTGACACAAAATTGGAAACCGACTATTAGACCGGTTTTATGGACATCAAATGAGGTTTGAGGTTTCACGTCGTGGAAAAACATTTACGACACCCTCGTGATTTTAAAGCAGCCGATGACCATTTATGAAAATATTGATTCGACAAACAAACGGCTATTCAAATACCCATTGTCCCAAACATATTGCCAATATTTTAAGATAAGGGATATCGCACAATCCCAGTTAAAACACACCACAGAAAAAGCAATTTGCCCAAATGCACAATTCAGTAAATTGCAGAGGAGTTTTAGAAATTTATTGCAGTGGTCCTGTCATAAAAAAAACACACTGCTTGAGAAGTAAAATTCTCTATTTGTGCATTTTTATGACAAAATTATATGCACCCTATGAAATGAGGCACTTACATACCAGTACGACATGTTTTTATGACTCATCACAAGAGCTTTTCGTTAAGAAAAATCAATGTTTCTGCTTCTGCAATCGTCTGTTTTAAATGATAAACTTTCAACAAAGAGCAGATTGCATGCAGATCTCAAAAACCATTTGTGATCCAAACGGCAAACGAAAGAAAAATACTGTAAACATGAACTGGCCATAATCTATATCACATATTCCGCAATGATACATGATACCGTCGCGCTTTTCTACATATCGATTGTTCCACTGTGCGAGTGAAAAATGATACGCAGGGCAGAAGAAGAAGAAGAAGAAGAAGAAGAGGAGGGAGGAGGAGGAGAAGTAAGAGAGGGGAGGGGGGGGCGGATATAAACTGGGAGACAAATGTAAAAGGATCTACATCACACTGTAAGCCGCGCACTGAGAGAGAAGTTACCAGAAGGCAAAAAAGGCTCAGCACAGAAGGGGGTGGGAGGTTTTGTGTGTGTCGGTGTGTGTGTGTCGGGTTGAGGGTCACGGGGAGAAACCCATGCAGTCGGCCCTGAAAGGCCACCTTGCATTCTGGCGGTTGCCTGTGTTCTTCCTGTATGAAGGATTTCCCTTCATCCTTTGCCATGCCTCTCATGTCGTCCTCAGAAGGAGCCTGAGCGTTTTCATGTCTGTTGGAGTTCCATATCCCGAGGAGGGAGGACTTATGTGTCTCTGTGAGAGCGCTTGTGTATTTTCCTCCCTTCTATCTATTAATAATATTGGGGCGAGAGAGAGAGAGAGAGACAGGGAGATAGAAGTGGATGTTTGCTTTGGTAGAAGGCGAGATGTTTCTGTGTTTGCAGCCCTAAGCTGTGCGAGTATTCAGCTCTTAAATATTCCCTTCCCTTGTGACTGAAAACTATCTCTTGCCCTTAAGGGCTGCATGGACCTCCCTGGCCAAATATCCACATACCTTTAAGTCGTTGACCGTTGGTTTTAAGAAGTTTACCCTTCTAAATCCCGGACATACCGACACTTTCCACACTTTTCCCCCGACCTCCTTTCTTTCAGATTTAGGTCCACACACAAGCGTTGTGAAACCTTTTACAAGAAATTTGTGTATTTATTCTGTAAAAGTCGTTGTTCTTTGGAGCTACTCGGTGTCAAACCGTGCATTTCGTTTTTAAAGGTGCACCAAACGGGTGAAATTTGGGAGACGGCATCCAAAACATCATTGTTTAAGCGCCGGTGTTCCCATTTCATAAGTGATTTTTAAATTACCGTAACTCTTCAACTATTTGGGCAACTTAGAAAATTCAAACAGTTCCTCAAAGAAGGTGAAACGAGCTTTACTGCAATATCAGAGGTGTTAAAAACCTGAAAAAGAGTTCACATTCAATGATGATTCAAGCTTTTCTCACTGCTATAACTCTTCAACCATTTGGGCTGACGAAAAAATAAAAAATAGTGTCCTGAAAGAAGAAAAAGAATGAGCTTACCAGGTATAACCATTACATTTTTGGGGGCCAAATTTATCAAAAAGCTCCATGTGGCCTGTTTTAAACACACATAGATGTACATACAAACACGTAGACCAGTGGTTCCCAACCTTTCCTTACTCAGGGCCCACTTTTAAGTCGCAGAAACGATTGTGGCCATGCTCTGACCCAATAAGTGCGGAGGCTATATAATGCCTTGAAAAAAGCCCCATTTGCAAAAATGACCCAATATGTTATTTAAAAATGCGATAAAACCCAAAATGTAATGAGTGGTCAATATCATAACAGATGCTGAGCCCAAGATGTGGTAGCTTTTTTTCCACAATGTAACACGTTGTTACACTGTGGACAAAAGATGTTACATTTTGGACTCAGCATCTAGTACATTATCAACCAGTTATTACATTTTCAGTTTTATTTCCTTTTTTAAGTACATTTCAGTACTATGTTACATATTGGGCTCTAATATGCTTTCTTAAAGGGCTTTTTATCTTATATATACACGTATGACTATTTGAACAATCTAAATTTCTTTTGAAACTTAACTTAGTTTTAACGATTGAAACATTATTTTGTATACTTATATCTTATTATAATTACCCTTCACTAAAACTGTACTTTTTGGAAATAGTTTTAGAATATGATTTGGCGGCCCACTTGGGAGACCTCTGTGGCCCACCAGGGGGCCGCAGACCACAGGTTGGGAATCACTGACGTAGACAGATGCAGTTCATAACCACCAATTATAGATGTTAACAAAAAGATAAAGATACTTACATAAATATGTACAAAAACACAGACCTATAGACTCATAAAAATAGATGTAGATACACATAGATATAAAAACATAGACTTAATTACACTGTTTAAGAGTCTCAGCTTAATGGTCCAGCTGTTGACAATTTCTACAATTCCATATTTCTCCTCTTGAAAGCAATTAATGCTACATTTGATGTCTCAGGTCGTTAAAATATGTCCAAACAAAGCAAATCCGTCAGTTTTCTTGTTTATCAGACATTTAATTTGTAGTTAGGTGTGTATTAATTCAACTTAATTTGACGCCAGTATTTACAAATACAGAAAGGAGAGTTATTTTATGCCCTTTTGCTATTTTGCTTACATAGGGAACAGTTTTTACCCCACAAAAAAGTCCTCCAAGTCTTTGGGAACTGGTTTAATTTTGCAAGTTATGAAGGGATGAATTCATTCTCAATCTAAAGATGATTACAGTGAAGACAGAGAAGTTTACAGTTGTGAAAGAATGGAGTATTCTTTTATTGAACCTCCATTGGGGCAAATTTTGTTGCTTCCATCCTTTTATTTAACCCTGTAAGACTCAAATATAGAAGAAAAGTTGCAAGTTGTGAGTTTATGATAAACACATTTACCATCCAAATTGTGTTTTTTGTTTTATGGATACCTTAAGATCTTAAATCTGATGTTGTTATATTACAATACTGAGTCTTACAGGGTTAATGTGAAAGAAAAGAAAAAGCAAAAGTCAGCTTGCGGGTATGAAATTAGAGATATGAACGGAAAATTTACACTTGCAGAACAAATAAAATGCAAGATAAGAATGATAAAAGCATGTGCAGTGATGGCTCATAGATGTGAGTCCACTTTTAAAAGAAGAAGACAGGAGCAGATTTGATCAAACTCAAATTAAAGATCAACATCTCGAGCAAAAATGCAATCCAAGAGTCACTGATAGTTAAGATGGTTCCCCGTCACTCCTGCAGATATTGGATGATAAAGATGCATTTAGCAACCATGCAACATTATTACAGGCAAGTTAAATATGATCTACCAGAAGATGTGATCAATAAGTTCTAGTTTTACCCACCGATGGCCAAAATGCAAAACCTCCTGATCCAGAAAAAGTAGGGGGAAACTTTCTTTGTGTACTTTGCAAGGTACTAATACTGGTAAGGTTTGATCACAGTTTATATGGGAACAGTCTAAAGTCAGACTATCATGTATTTATCAAGCATGTTGCAAGAAAACAGGGGTTTTTTTTGTTTTTTTTTTCACAACAAAGTACATTTTGCGGATAAATAGATTTGCATTTTAGCTACCTCTGTCTGAGTTAGACCTCATCTTGCGTTTTCATTTTTTCTTCGGAGAAGTACTGGCAGTTTTTACCTATGCCTTCTCATTTTATTGGTAATGTTTTGATGTCATTAGAGAAGTTTTATGATATTTAACAACACAAATAAAACAGCTTTCAGATGCTGTAAAACCACTGTCTTTGGTTTGTGTGTAAAAAAAAAAAAGACTCTTAAAGATGAGAATTAATCATCAATCCCGACTCCAATCGGATGTAGCGTGAAAAAAACGGGGGTTGTCCAGCTCCACGTTCAATCGCCTCTCCCTTGACCTTTGACCTCTTGAGCCCTCTTCTCAAGGACAAAAGCTTTTGGTAGTTTCATGTTCACGGCTGAATAAAAAAGGCTGCTCTCTGATCAGCTGGTTAAAAAACGCTGCTTGGTTTTGGTTCAGGAAAGACGGTGGTGGAGATTTATAAATCGAGAAGGATGTTTTTTCTTTTCAAGGCTGGATTTTGAGTAATATCATGGAGAGTATTTGGGACTCTTAGAGTATTTTAGCTTTTTTTAAACCCCCAATTGGCTGATCCAAAAACAGAAAAAACAAACCTAAAGAATTTTGATTCAAAGAGAAATCTGTTCATCTATCTTTACATGTTGACCTTGTGTTCCTTAAAAGTTGTTGGCTGAAGGAAACAAGAACTAAAAATCTGCCTTAACCTCTGTTTTGGATCTAATTGTTATCAAAACAAAACTTAGTCTTTGTACAGAAAGTTATGTTTTTAGTGTTATTAGACAGCAACTAGTTTTTCATTATAAGTGTTATAATTTCATTACTACACTTTTTTTCTGACTGAAATGAGTTAAAAGTTGTGACATCACAAAAAGATGACATTGGAAGTGTCTCTAAAAGTTGTAATAAATGAAGTGTTATGGGTCTGCACTGCAAAAACTGAAATCTAAGCAAGTCATTATGTCTTATTTTTAGTCAAATTTGTCTTACTATTCTTGATTTGAGCCACATGTACTAGACAAGGTCATAAAAATGTCTCATTTCAAGTTTCTTAAAGACAAAAATGAGGCATCAAATCCTTGTAACAAGTAAAAAAAATCTGCCAACAGGATAAGATAAAAGATTCTTGTTCTAAGACATCTTTCTAATTTCAAGAAACTTCCCGGGCGAATTCGTCTTATCCCATTGGCAGATTTTTTGACTTGTTACAAGCAATTTACACCTAATTTTGTCTTTAAAAAACTTGAAATAAGACATTTTTATGACCTGGTCTGGTGAATGTGGCTCAAATTAAGAACAAAAAGACAATTTTTACAACAAATAAGACAAAATGACTTGCTTAGATTTCAGTTTTTGCAGTGTGAGAGGCAGAAATGTACGAATAAATCTTTCACAGCTTGATTCAAGTTCACTTTAATTGTTTTTATACTTAAAGATATTCAATTATTGCAGCGGTTCCCAAACTTTTCAACCTGCAACCTCCAAAATATCAGTGATTAGTCGAATCAAAAACAGACAGAAACGAATGATATAAATGAGACAATGTATGTGTTCGTATTAAAAAAATCAATCTGTCTTCACTGATACCATCATTATACTCGCTAAGTTACCCGTTTGCATAGTTTTATCTATAATTTAATCCCTATTTTTTAGAATGATTGATGAATTGTGCACCTGTTTTGATTTTGAGAGGCATTTTCGCAACACCTCACTTTGGGAACCTCTGGTCTAAACCTTAAAAAAATGTCAAATGATTTGATTTCTGTCGTGCTTTGAATAAAGATTGATTCATTATTGACGATGGAAACCTCTCCAGAGCTTCACATGTGCTACATCAGAATTTACATGACTTCACGGTGTCGTCTTGTGGTGCAAAACTCCCTTTTTTTTCCCCTGCATCGTACAATCAATACATGCGGTCGCTTTCGTGCAGAATCAGCCTCCACGTCAACGTTGGAAGTTGCAGCTTTTAAGCTTAAGATTCATCTCGAAGGCCATTTTTGTTTCACATCCTGTCGTGGTTGTGTGTGTGTTTTGCGTTTGCGCCTCACGTGTGACAGTTTTTGACGTTTAAAAAAATGCTGAAACATCCAGCTCTGCTTTTGGGAATAAAGTGCTGTGACTAAATTAGCACCAAAGGCCCTGAAACCTCAGACTGTCCTCCTCCACTCCTGCTGTGTGTTTGTGTATATGTGTGTGTGTGTGTGTCACTCTGTGTGTGTTTAGCTGGCGGAGAGAGCGAGGGGGAGGTGGATGGAGATGGTATCAATCGCCAAGCCAGGCCATTGAATGTATTGATTAGTTACCTTTCTTATTAACATGCTGATTAAAGAGAGAAGGCAGAGGAGAGAGAGAGAGAGAGAGAGGGAGAGGGAGTGAAAGAGAGGCTGCACACACGCACCTTCGCCTTCGCCTCGGACGGATGGACGGAGAGGAAGCAGCAGCAGCAGCCGCCGCCGCCACCTCCAACACCTCCGCCTCCGCCACGGGAAGAGAAACAAGGATGCAGAGTGGATTTAACAGCCGAGCGGGGAAGGAAAATCAGGGAATAATTGGGAAGAGGAGGAGAGAGGGAAGCGAGATGAGGAAGAGGAGGAGGAGGAGGAGGAAGAGGAGGAGGGAGGGGATGCAAAGAGTGAGATGAGGAAGAGGAGGAGGAGGAGGAGGGGAGGGGGGGGCTGACCTGACTGGAAAACTAAGGAAGCAAAAAGAGAAACCCTGCTGCCTTTGATCCCCCACCGAGTTACACTGGCTGGCTGGAGANGCTCTTAAATATTCCCTTCCCTTGTGACTGAAAACTATCTCTTGCCCTTAAGGGCTGCATGGACCTCCCTGGCCAAATATCCACATACCTTTAACAGCAACTGGCAACCAAAATTCTTCAAATGGGAAGATTTAGGGCCTGTATGGCTGTGAAAGGTGTGAAAAGGGGGCTGGAGGAAAGAAAGTCTAAATCCAGGTGTGTGTTCGCAACACTTTGGAAAATGTTCTTTAAACACATAAATAAGACATTTTCAGCAACAAGAAACCTCGATGAGCCACAGTTTGGCACGTAAATGTTTTTAAAGGTGCACCAAACGGGTGAAATTTGGGAGACAGCATCCAAAACATCATTGTTTAGGCGCCGGTGTTCCCATTTCATAAGTGATTTTTAAATTACCGTAACTCTTCAACTATTTAGGCAACTTAGAAAATTCAAACAGTTCCTCAAAGAAGGTGAAACGAGCTTTACTGCAATATCAGAGGTGTTAAAAACCTGAAAAAGAGTTCACATTCAATGATGATTCAAGCTTTTCTCACTGCTATAACTCTTCAACCATTTGGGCTGACAAAAAAATAAAAAATAGTGTCCTGAAAGAAGAAAAAAAATGAGCTTACCAGGTATAACCATTACATTTTTGGGGGCCAAATTTATCAAAAAGCTCCATGTGGCCTGTTTTAAACACACATAGATGTACATACAAACACGTAGACCAGTGGTTCCCAACCTTTCCTTACTCAGGGCCCACTTTTAAGTCGCAGAAACGATTGTGGCCCAGCTCTGACCCAATAAGTGCGGAGGCTATATAATGCCTTGAAAAAAGCCCCATTTGCAAAAATGACCCAATATGTTATTTAAAAATGCGATAAAACCCAAAATGTAATGAGTGGTCAATATCATAACAGATGCTGAGCCCAAAATGTGGTAGCTTTAAGTACATTTCAGTACTATGTTACATATTGGGCTCTAATATGCTTTCTTAAAGGGCTTTTTATCTTATATATACACGTATGACTATTTGAACGATCTAAATTTCTTTTGAAACTTAACTTAGTTTTAACGATTGAAACATTATTTTGTATACTTATATCTTTTTATAATTGCCCTTCACTAAAACTGTACTTTTTGGAAATAGTTTTAGAATATGATTTGGCGGCCCACTTGGGAGACCTCTGTGGCCCACCAGGGGGCCGCAGACCACAGGTTGGGAATCACTGACGTAGACAGATGCAGTTCATAACCGCCAATTATAGATGTTAACAAAAAGATAAAGATACTTACAGAAATATGTACAAAAACATAGACCTATAGACTCATAAAAATAGATATAGATACACATAGATATAAAAACATAGACTTAATTACAAAGACAGATAACTGCTTAATGGTCCAGCTGTTGACAATTTCTACAATTCCATATTTCTCCTCTTGAAAGCAATTAATGCTACATCTTATCTCTCAGGTCATTAAAATATGTCCAAACAAAGCAAATCCGTCAGTTTTCTTGTTTATCAGACATTTAATTTGTAGTTAGGTGTGTATTAATTCAACTCAATTTGACGCCAGTATTTACAAACACAGAAAGGTTTAAGTTATTTTATGCCCTTTTGCTATTTTGCTTACATAGGGAACAGTTTTTACCCCGAAAAAAGTCCTCCAAGTCTTTGGGAACTGGTTTAATTTTGCAAGTTATGAAGGGATGAATTCATTCTCAGTCTAAAGATGATTACAGTGAAGACAGAGAAGTTTACAATAGTGAAAGAAGGGAGTATTCTTCTATTAAACCTCCACTGGGGCAAATTTTATTGCTTCCATCCTTTTATTTAACCCTGTAAGACTCAAATACAGAAGAAAAGTTGTAAGTTGTGAGTTTATGATAAACACATTTACCATCCAAATTGTGGTTTTTGTTTTATAGATACCTTAAGATCTTAAATCTGATGTTGTTATATTACAACACTGAGTCTTACAAGGTAAATGTGAAAGAAAAGAAAAAGCAAAAGTCAGCTTGCAGGTATGAAATTAGAGATATGAACGGAAAATTTACACTTGCAGAACAAATAAAACGCAAGATAAGAATAATAACAACATGTGCAGTGATGGCTCATAGATGTGAGTCCAGTTTTAAAAGAAGAAGACAGGACCAGATTTGATCAAACTCAAATTAAAGATCAACATCTCAAGCAAAAATGCAGTCCAAGAGTCACTGATAATTAAGATGGTTCCCCGTCACTCCTGCAGATATTGGATGACAAAGATGAATTTTGCAACCATGCAACATTATTACAGGCAAGTTAAATATGATCTACCAGAAGATGTGATCAATAAGTTCTAGTTTTACCCACCGATGGCCAAAATGCAAAACCTCCTGATCCAGAAAAAGTAGGCGGAAACTTTCTATGTGTACTTTGCAAGGTACTAATACTGGTAAGGTTTGATCACAGTTTATATAGTAACACAGTCTAAAGTCAGACTATCATGTATTTATCAAGCGTGTTACAAGAAAACAGTTTTTTTTTTGTTTTTGTTTTTCTCAACAAAGTACATTTTGCAGATAAATAGATTTGCATTTTAGATACTTCTGTCTGAGTTAGACCTCATCTTGCGTTTTCATTTTTTCTTCGGAGAAGTACTGGCAGTTTTTACCTATGCCTTCTCATTTTATTGGTAATGTTTTTATGTCTTTAGAGAACTTTTGTGATATTTAACAACACAAATAAAACAGCTTTCAGATGCTGTAAAACCACTGTCTTTGGTTTGTGTGTAAAAAAAAAAAAAGACTTTTAAAGATGAGAATTAATCATCAATCCCGACTCCAATCGGATGTAGCGTGAAAAAAACGGGGGTTGTCCAGCTCCACGTTCAATCGCCTCTCCCTTGACCTTTGACCTCTTGAGCCCTCTTCTCAAGGACAAAAGCTTTTGGTAGTTTCATGTTCACGGCTGAATAAAAAAGGCTGCTCTCTGATCAGCTGGTTAAAAAACGCCGCTTGGTTTTGGTTCAGGAAAGACGGCGCAGGAGATTTATAAATTGAGAAGGATGTTTTTTCTTTTCAAGGCTGGATTTTGAGTAATATCATGGAGAGTATTTGGGACTCTTAGAGTATTTTAGCTTTTTTTAAACCCCCAATTGGCTGATCCAAAAACAGAAAAAACAAACCTAAAGATTTTGATTCAAAGAGAAATCTGTTCATCTATGTTCACATGTTGACCTTGTGTTCCTTAAAAGTTGTTGGCTCAAGGAAACAAGAACTAAAAATCTGCCTTAACCTCTGTTTTGGATCTTATTGCTATCAAAACGAAACTTAGTCTTTGTACAGAAAGTTATGTTTTTAGTGTTATTAGACAGCAACTAGTTTTTAGTTATAAGTGTTATAATTTCATTACTACACTTTTTTTTGACTGAAATGAGTTAAAAGTTGTGACATCACAAAAAGATGACATTGGAAGTGTCTCTTAAAGTTGTAATAAATGAAGTGTCATGGGTCTACACTGCAAAAACTGAAATCTAAGCAAGTCATTATGTCTTATTTTTAGTAAAATGTGTCTTACTATTCTTGATTTGAGCCACATTTACTAGACAAGGTCATAAAAATGTCTCATTCCAAGCTTTTTAAAGACAAAAATGAGGCATCAATTGCTTGTAACAAGTAGAAAAAAATCTGCCAATGGGATAAGATAAAAGATTCTTGTTCTAAGACATCTTTCTAATTTCAAGAAACTTCCCGGGCGAATTCGTCTTATCCCATTGGCAGATTTTTTTGACTTGTTACAAGCAATTTACACCTAATTTTGTCTTCAAAAAACTTGAAATAAGACATTTTTATGACCTGGTCTGGTGAATGTGGCTCAAATTAAGAACGATAAGACAATTTTTACTACAAATGAGACTGAATGACTTGCTTAGATTTCAGTTTTTGCAGTGTGAGACGCAGAAATGTACGAATAAATCTTTCACAGCTTGATTCAAGATTACCTTAATTGTTTTTATACTTAAAGATATTCAATTATTGCAACAGTTCCCAAACTTTTCAACCTGAAACCTCCAAAATATCAGTGATTAGTCGAATCAAAAACAGACAGAAACGAATGACATAAATGAGACAATCTATGTGCTCGTATTAAAAAAATCAATCCGTCTTCACTGATACCATCATTATACTCGTCAAGTTACCTGTTTGCATAGTTTTATCTATAATTTAATCCCTATTTTTTAGAATGATTGATGAATTGTGAACCTGTTTTGATTTTGAGAGGCATTTTCGCAACACCTCACTTTGGGAACCTCTGGTCTAAACCTTAAAAAAATGTCAAATGATTTGATTTCTGTCGTGCTTTGAATAAAGATTGATTCATTATTGACGATGGAAGCCTCTCCGGAGCTTCGCATGTGCTACATCAGAATTTACATGACTTCACGGTGTCGTCTTGTGGTGCAAAACTCCCTTTTTTTTCCCTGCATCGTAGAATCAATACATGCGGTCGCTTTCGTGCAGAATCAGCCTCCACGTCAGCGTTGGAAGTTGCAGCTTTTAAGCTTAAGATTCGTCTCGAAGGCCATTTTTGTTTCACATCCTGTCGTTGTTGTGTGTGTGTTTTGCGTTTGCGCCTCCTTGTGTGACAGTTTTGACGTTTAAAAAAATGCTGAAACATCCAGCTCTGCTTTTGGGAATAAAGTGCTGTGACTAAATTAGCACCAAAGGCCCTGAAACCTCAGACTGTCCTCCTCCACTCCTGCTGTGTGTTTGTGTATATGTGTGTGTGTGTGTGTCACTGTGTGTGTGTTTAGCTGGCGGAGAGAGCGAGGGGGAGGTGGATGGAGATGGTATCAATCGCCAAGCCAGGCCATTGAATGTATTGATTAGTTACCTTTCTTATTAACATGCTGATTAAAGAGAGAAGGCAGAGGAGAGAGAGAGAGAGAGAGAGAGAGGGAGAGGGAGTGAAAGAGAGGCTGCACACACGCACCTTCGCCTTCGCCTCGGACGGATGGACGGAGAGGAAGCAGCAGCAGCAGCCGCCGCCGCCACCTCCAACGCCTCCGCCTCCGCCACGGGAAGAGAAACAAGGATGCAGAGTGGATTTAACAGCCGAGCGGGGAAGGAAAATCAGGGAATAATTGGGAAGAGGAGGAGAGAGGGAAGCGAGATGAGGAAGAGGAGGAGGAGGAGGAAGAGGAGGAGGGAGGGGATGCAAAGAGTGAGATGAGGAAGAGGAGGAGGAGGAGGAGGGGAGGGGGGGGCTGACCTGACTGGAAAACTAAGGAAGCAAAAAGAGAAACCCTGCTGCCTTTGATCCCCCACCGAGTTACACTGGCTGGCTGGAGAGACTGACACACACTTTCTGGGCTGTGAGACACACTCATTTGCACCCACACACACACACACACTTGCATCCACAAGCTGTGAGGCTGACAGGCCGAGGCGAAAGCATGCATTACGGTAGCAGAAAATAGCTCCATGTGTGTGTGTGTGTGTGTTTGAGCTCGTGTGATCAATATGCAGGCTTTTTAAACTGTATTTTTATCAGCGAGTGACCATGTTAAGCAGCGTGCGGTGAGGGATTTCTTAAGATGCACGCCAAGGTTTTCCAAGAAAGGCGCCTTTTTATTCCGAGAGGGACCGGAAGGTGTGGAGGGCAAGATGGAAGAAAAGACGAAATGGAGGGAGGGATGGAAGGAAACAGGGAGGGGAGGAGGGTGTTTGAAGGAAGATGCAGACTTGTTTATTTGTATGTTTGTGTCGACGTGTGTGAGTGGGTGTGTCTGCGAGTGTTCTGGCGTGGAAAGAGGAGGAGGAGGAAGGAGGAATGTTGGAGTATTTTTACGAAGCAGGAGACGTAGAAACGATTTTTGCATGCAGCCTCATCTTGGAGAAGAAGCTCGCTGTGTTTAATGCGGTGACGCCTGCAGTGTGAGGGCGACAGGCCTGGAAGTGCATGCATATGTGTGTGTGTGTGTGTGTGTGTGTGTTGCAGGCCTTGAATTGTTCACGCTTTCTGTCTTCACACTAATTTAACAAACGATTACACCTTAAAACTTTAAAGATTCCTGCACCAAATTTCATGACTACCCCAGCCTTGGATCTAATCCTTACATTAACTCAAAGGTTTTTAAATCATTTTCAATCTTTATGCATCATCTGTGTGCGAGAAAATTATATTTTACATTCACAAAACTTGCAAAAGAATTGAAAAATTAGCTTCACTGAATTTGCATACTCCAGAAATTATCCCATTCTATTTGTTTTTTACAATCCTGAAAAAGAAAACAACCTAAAAATGCAAAATGGATCATTTCCTTTTCGTTCTAGTGACTGAAAAGACTCTTTTATGCAAATCTGTTGGAAAAAAAGCTGCAAAGTTTTACTCTTGCGCAAACTTTAGTTGAAGGAATAGCTTTTGTTTCAGTGACCTAATCCTTGAAAGGTGTTGAGTCACAATTCTGCATCATCTGTGTGTGAGGAAATTATAGTTTAGATACAAAAAACTTTCCAAAGAATCTAAAATTACGTAAACTTATCAAGCAAACTCCAAAAAGATGTCTCACTCTGTTCATTTTTTTACGATCCTCAATTGGAAAACAAGCAAAAAATGCAAAATGGATCGTTTCCTTTTAATCCTAGTGACTGAAAAGACTCCAATATGCAAATCTGTTGGAAAAAAAGCTGCAAAGTTTTACTCTTGCTCAAAGTTTGGTTGAAGGAATAGTTTTTGTTTCAGTGACCTAATCATTGAGAGGTGTGTTAAGTCACAATTCTGCATCATCTTTGTGTCAAAATTATAGTTTGGATACCAAAAACTATCCAAAGATTTTATATTAGGTAAACCTAATAAGCACACTCTAAAAAGATGTCTCACTCTGTTCATTTTTTTACAATCCTTAATTGGAAAACAACCACAAACTTCAAAATAGAGCCTTTCTTTTCCATTGTAATGATTTAATTGACACTTCTGTGCCTTGTTTTAACTTAGTAAGAAAAATTTGTTCGGAAAAACACTTTAAAGTTTCACTCCTGCACAAACTTTTGTTGAAAGACGCTGTTTTTGTACAGAGCTTAAAGAGTTTAAAACACTTAAACTCGGATGTTTTGTTAAATCTCAATTATGTTTCATCGGTAAATAAAATTGTACCGATGCATAAAACCTTTTAAATAATTTTAAAAATGAGCTTAACTTATAATGCGAACACCAAAAAGATGTCTCACTCTGTTAATTTTCGAAAATCCCAAATTAGAAAACAACCAAAACTGCACAATGGAGCATTTCTTTTCAATTTTAAGAACTTTCAGGACTCCTCTATGAAAAAAAACTTTTAAGAAAAGTTGCAATTTTGCACAAACTTTTGTTAAGGGAGTGGTTAGTTTTTGCATTGAAGTTATCCATATTTAAATTACTTTCAGTCTGGTGTTGTGTTAAATCCAAACTAAACATCACCTGTGTGTGAGAAAATTATCGTTTAGATGCATTAAACCTGAAAAAAGATTTTGAAAACAAAGCTTAACTTAATATGCTAACTCCCAAAAGATGTCTCACTCTGTTTATTTTTTACAATCCTAAATTAGAATACAACGAAAAACTGCAAAATGGAGCCTTTCTTTTTTAATTTTGACAACTTTCTTTACTCTTTTATGAAAATATGTCTGGTGTTGCTCAAATCACAATCATGCATGCAAGAAAATTGAAGTTTAGATGCATAAAACTTGCAAAAGAATTTTAAAATTAGCTTAGCTTAACATGCTAACGCCTAAAAGATGTCTCACTCTGTTTATTTATTTACAATCCTGAAATGAAACAACCAAAAACTACAAAATGGAGCCTACTTTTTTAATTTTAAAGTTTTTTTTTTTCATTTTTTTTTTGTACTTTTTTGCTGCTTTTGCTTGATTTGAAGAATCTATCCTGAAAACTGTGCAAACTTCTGTACTGAGCTTTAATCAAAGGTGTTAAAAACATTTTCTCTCAGGTATTGTGTTTAATCATGAGGGATCATTTGTATGTGAGAAAATTATATTTAAGATACATAAAACCTGTAAAAGAATTTTAAAAATGAGCGTAACTTAATACGCTAACTCCCAAAAGATGTCTCACTCTGTTTATTTTTTACAATCCTAAATTAGTAATCAACCAAAAACTGTGAAATGGAGATTTTCTTTTTAATTTTAATGGCTTTATTGACTTTTCTGTTGGGAAAAAAAGCTGCAAAGTTGCACTCCTCAGCAAACTTTTGTTGTAGAAATCTGTTTTTGCACTGTAGTAGGGAGCATTTATGCAAATTGTGCAAAGTTATGGCTGTTATTTTTGCTTTAAAATCAACATAAAGTATTTCTTTATAGATGATGAAATTATGGAAGGACTGTGTTAATGTAAAGCAAAATAAAAAAGTAGTTTAAGATAGAGTGAACTTCTTCCTCCTCTTCTAATCCTTTGAGAAAATCTGCACCTGTAGCACAACATGTGAGCGCACACTTGACTTTTCCTGCAGCGTGACTAACGATGGAAACCACTAATTGTGTAACTTTTAAAAACTTCTAATGAGCACTGACTCCAGGCGAAAAGAGAGAGGGAGCGAGAGGGAAAAAAGAGAGAGAGAGAGAGACGGGCCTGGAGGAGAGGAAAGAAAAGAAATAAACTCAGACAAGTAGTGACTTATCGACCTTTGCTCCCCCTTGAGCTCCTTTTTTTGTGCATAAATTAAATCTTCTTCCTGCCCCGCGCGGCTCGGGCCACCAGATAATTTCATTTGCATAAAGAATGCGGAGCCAATTACAGAGGGAGATATTTACATTTTATATGAAAAATAGTTGTAGGGCAAATGGGAAGCTGATTAAAATGCGTGGATCGATACGCAGGCTTGGTGCGCGCTCGGGGTTGACGCGCGCTCACGATTACGCACACACAAAAAAANGGCCTTTAGCGTTAAATTTGGAATGAAAAATCTGAGAAAATCCCCCTCTCTTAAGTCTGTTGTGATCCCCATTAAGCAAGTGTGTTTCGGTTAAGAATGCTATGTCTGTTTGTAATTTCGATAAGTGAGAGAAGACTTTACTCCGTTTTACTGGGTGATTAAGCCCTTTGGTGTTCCAGTTTGTAAATTTCGTATTTACCCGCCCTAAACCACCAATAGTAGGACCTGCCATGTTCTTGTATCTGAAATGCTTCGACAAATGACAAATCTCTGTATGAGCATTGTAAAACAAGATTCAAAAGTAAAACACATACAAACAACAAAAAAAAACAACAACACAGTATTGAACCTAACATTCACAGAACCCCATTGCTGGCCTCTCCCCAAACGAGAGGCTGCATGTAACCCCGGTCGTACACAATCGCACAACAAACCGATTGTTGTGCGATTGTTTCTTTGTAATTCTAATGACTGAAAAGACTCTTTTATGCAAAACTGTTTGGAAAAAAAGCTGCAAAGTTTTACTCCTGCGCAAACTTTAGTTGAAGGAGTAGTTTTTGTTTCAGTGACCTAATCCTTGAAAGGTGTTAAGTCGCAATTCTGCATCATCTGTGTGTGAGGAAATTATAGTTTAGATACAAAAAACTTTCCAAAGAATATAGAATTACGTAAACTTATCAAGCAAACTCCAAAAAGATGTCTCACTCTGTTCATTTTTTTTACAATCCTGAAAAAGAAAACAACCAAAAAATGCAAAATGGATCATTTCCTTTTAATCCTAATGACTGAAAAGACTCCAATATGCAAATCTGTTGGAAAAAAAGCTGCAAAGTTTTACTCTTGCTCAAAGTTTGGTTGAAGGAATAGTTTTTGTTTCAGTGACCTAATCATCGAAAGGTGTGTTAAGTCACAATTCTGCATCATCTTTGTGTCAAAATTACAGTTTGGATACCAAAAAACTTTCCAAAGATTTTATATTAGGTAAGCCTAATAAGCACACTCCAAAAAGATGTCTCACTCTGTTAATTTTTTTTACAATCCTCAATTGGAAAACAACCAAAAACTTCAAAATAGAGCTTTTCTTTTCCATTGTAATGATTTAATTGACACTTCTGTGCCGTGTTTTAACTTAGTAAGAAAAATTTGTTGGGAAAAACACTTTAAAGTTTCACTCCTGCACAAACTTTTGTTGAAAGACGCTGTTTTTGTACAAAGCTTAAAGAGTTTAAAGCACTTAAAGTCGGGTGTTTTGTTAAATCTCAATCATGTTTTATTGGTGAATAAAGTTGTTCCGATGCGTAAAACCTTCTAAACAATTTTAAAAATGAGCTTAACTTATAATGCTCACACCAAAAAGATGTCTCACTCTGTTAATTTTCGAAAATCCCAAATTAGAAAACAACCAAAACTGCACAATGGAGCATTTCTTTTCAATTTTAAGAACTTTCAGGATTCCTCTATGAAAAAAACTTTTAAGAAAAGTTGCAATTTTGCACAAACTTTTGTTAAGGGAGTGGTTATTCTTTGCATTGAAGTTATCCATGTTTAAATCATTTCAGTCTGGTGGTGTGTTAAATCCAAACCAAACATCACCTGTGTGTGAGAAAATTATCGTTTAGATGCATTAAACCTGAAAAAAGATTTTAAAAACAAAGCTTAACTTTACATGCTAACTCCCAAAAGATGTCTCACTCTGTTTATTTTTTACAGTCCTAAATTAGAATACAACCAAAAACTGCAAAATAGAGCCTTTTTTCTTAATTTTGACAACTTTCTTTACTCTTTTATGAAAATATGTCTGGTTTTGTGTCAAATCACAATCATGCATGCAAGAAAATTATAGTTTAGATGCATAAAACTTGCAAAAAAAAAAATTAAATTAGCTTAGCTTAACATGCTAACTCCCAAAAGATGTCTCACTCTGTTTATTTCTTTACAATCCTGAAATGAAACAACCAAAAAACTACAAAATGGAGCCTGCCTTTTTTAATTTTAATGTTTTTTTTTTCAACTTTTTTGCTGCTTTTGCTTGATTTGAAGAATCTATACAGAAAAACTGTGCAAACTTTTGTTACAGGAGAGTTTTTTTTGCACTGAACTTATCATAACATTTAATCAAGGGTGTTAGAAACATTGTGTGTTTAATCACAATCATGAGGGATCAATTGTATGTGAGAAAATTATATTTAAGATACATAAAACCTGTAAAAGAATTTTAAAAATTAGCTTAACTTAATACGCTAACTCCCAAAAGATGTCTCACTCTGTTTATTTTTTACAGTCCCAAATTCGTTATCAACCAAAAACTGTGAAATTGAGAATTTCTTTTTAATTTTAATGGCTTTATTGACTTTTCTGTTGGGAAAAAAAGCTGCAGAGTTGCACTCCTCAGCAAACTTTTGTTGTAGAAATCTGTTTTTGCACTGAAGTAGGGAGCATTTATGCAAATTGTGCAAAGTTATGGCTGTTATTTTTGCTTTAAAATCAACATAAAGTATTTCTTTATAGATGATGAAATTATGGAAGGACTGTGTGAATGTAAAGCAAAATAAAAAAGTAGGTTAAGATAGAGTGAACTTCTTCCTCCTCTTCTAATCCTTTGAGAAAATCTGCACCTGTAGCACAACATGTGAGCGCACACTTGACTTTTCCTGCAGCGTGACTAACGATGGAAACCACTAATTGTGTAACTTTTAAAAACTTCTAATGAGCACTGACTCCAGGCGAAAAGAGAGAGGGAGCGAGAGGGAAAAGAGAGAGAGAGAGAGACGGGCCTGGAGGAGAGGAAAGAAAAGAAATAAACTCAGACAAGTAGTGACTTATCGACCTTTGCTCCCCCTTGAGCTCCTTTTTTTGTGCATAAATTAAATCTTCTTCCTGCCCCGCGCGGCTCGGGCCACCAGATAATTTCATTTGCATAAAGAATGCGGAGCCAATTACAGAGGGAGATATTTACATTTTATATGAAAAATAGTTGTAGGGCAAATGGGAAGCTGATTAAAATGCGTGGATCGATACGCAGGCTTGGTGCGCGCTCGGGGTTGACGCGCGCTCACGATTACGCACACACAAAAAAAACAGACTTTTTGGAAAAGAAAAACTTAAAAAGTGAAGCTTTTCTTCCTGTATTTGCAAAAACACCCATGCATTTCTTCAGAAATGTTATTTTTACTCTACAAAACACTTCGAAATATCCTTAAATGTTTCCCTTTTTGCAGGTGCAACTTTACTTTTACGCACTTTTCTTCCCCCCCACAACCCACCTCTGCATGCAAGCTGCACATTTTTGGCTCCTGTGCAGCAGCAGGAGTCGAATGCAGTGAATTAAAGGAGTGAATTTGCATTAATCCAAGATATGATCGATAATAACATTATTCACGCTGCGAAGTCAAGTTCCACATCATAGCGTACACGATCATTACTGCGAGTAAAGCTGCAAATAATGGAGGAAAATAATGTGATTACCATCAAGTCAGAGGTGTTGATGCTGTGCATTTATCTATTTAATTTCATTATTCTTCACGAGAACACATCAGTTTAATTATTTGTTTTCATCCCTGTGCATTTCAGTCATGAGAAAACGCCAATTTTGGATGAATCAGATATTAAAATGTCAAAATAAGCTTTAAAAAATGTCACTTAAAGGTTAAAAATAGAAGTGAGAGTGTGTTTTTGTGCAGCAGGCCACACACTGTTAATGCACAGAAAGTGTAGGCCTGCATGCACACACACTCTCACAATTATGAGTGTGTATCTTTTTTAAAAAAAGCACTAATTCTGCTTTTATTATGATTTTTTTTAATAATGCATTATCCAAAAGATCTTAAAGTTAAAAATTAAATTCTTACCCAGCTTCACTTCCCTTCATTTAATCTCATATTTAATCCAAAGGTGTGATTTTCTTTCACATCGATGATCATTTCCACTTTTTTTTTTTTTTTTTTTGTATCATTCTGTTTCATTTTATTCCCTTTCAGATTGTAATCCGGTCAAATTAATGCAGGTATCGATTATTCACATTGTGATCTGCGTAACGCCAGGTCTCGTGGTAATAATTGATTTTATCGATTGGATGAGGGTGGGAGCGAAATAATACAAAAAAAAAAAGAAAGAAAGGGGGGATGACAAGAAGAAAAAGAAAAAAAACAACAGGAGCACAGTTTCATTATGTCACATTGAGATTAAATATTTAAAACTGATAAAATCAAATCAGGTTTTTAAATTTAAGGAAGATAAAAAAGCTTCTCTGATTTTTTTTTAATTTCTAAAAATCGAAAATGCACATTTTATTTATTTTATCTCTTTATCTTAGTTATCTTTCCATTATAATTATTATTATTATTGAAATAAGGACACTGTAGCGTCTGCTGAATTAAAACACACACAGTGGTGTTATTATGGCTGCAGAGGATTTGCAAAAAGCAGCAGGATACTTTAAAATAAATATATATTATAAGATATAATTAAATATTAAGTCAAAAAATATATATATTCTACTCCCAAACTAAATCGTGCATTTGATTGTTTTGTTAAATGCAGGTGTTGCGTAATTACAGCTTGAATTATTTCTCACACCTGCAGCTGCACAGATCAACTTTTGCAGGAGTTTTAATTCTGCTTATGCAGAATTATTTCAAATTATTTTACTGTTTTATATACTGTGCGCCATTCAAGACAACTTTATTTAACAGGAATAAAAATAAATAACAAATATAAACATATGTAGACTTATTAAAACGATGCAGAAATTATATTTACATTCAAAAATATACATATATTGGCTCAAAATTGAATTATAACAGGTTTATTTTGCAGAAATGTCAACCATTAATCAATCTAAAATTTAAAATCCTATATTAGTGTGTGTAACTGCAGACTGCGAAGTGCGCATGTGCGTAAACTCACAGGTGAAACTCTGTTATTGAAGTATTTTAAACTGAAATGACTCAAAACAGTTGCACAATAAGTTTGGAAAGTGGTTGGAAAATTATTACAACTTAAAATGCAAATGATGTAAAATATCACCATCATGTGTCGTATCACCTGTACCTGCCCTCGTGCAGCCTGGAAGTTTCACACCTTATGTATTAATTAGAGTCGTGTGTGTGTGTGTGTGAGAGAGAGAGAGAGAGAGAGAGTGTGTGTTTATTTACATTTATATATGTGTCATTTCTTTTAACTTCTTGAAGTTTTTTTCAGAGAAAGTTTTGGAAGATGAAACTATTTTTGCTGTTTGTAACGTCAACTTTTGTCCCCTTTCAAAATAAAAGCTCGAATGTATTAAACTGAAATGGCTCAAATCAGTTGCACAATAAGATTAGAAAAGTGGTTGGAGAATTATTGAAGCT
The DNA here is from genome assembly GCA_008086565.1 of Thalassoma bifasciatum. NCBI lineage: Eukaryota > Metazoa > Chordata > Actinopteri > Labriformes > Labridae > Thalassoma > Thalassoma bifasciatum. The sequence continues at coordinate 138,926 of RPOG01000891.1, read as the reverse complement.
TAATATGCAAATGATGTAAAATATCATTATATACGTGTCTTATCAACTGTACCTTCCCTCGTGCAGTCTACAAAATTCACACCTGATGTACTAATTAGAGTCGTGTGTGTGTGTGTGTGTGTGTGTGTGTGTGTGTGTGTGTGTGTGTGTGTGTTATGTCATTTCTTCTCACCTCTTGAAGTGTCCTTTTAGAGAAAGTCTTGGAAGATGAAACTATTTTCGCTGTTTTTAGCGTCAACTTTTGTTCCCTTTCAAAATAAAAGCTCGAGCGTATGTGTTTAACACGTGTGTGTAAATTCCACAATAAATACGGTTTGAAAAAACATTGTGTTCTGAGTTATTCTTGCATTATAAAACACTATATTATTGGTATTAAGTGTGTTTTGTGTTTATGTGGGATCCCAGAGTGAATATAGATGATTTTAATGAGTGTGTGTGAGATTAAATAATGAGATGACGACTCACCAGAATATTTTCTTAGCATTTAAAATAGAAAATGTTAATTTTCTTGTACTCAAATAAATCAATAAACTGGTGTTTTCATCAGATTTTTAGTCTCACAGGTAATAATCTTCGTTTTTGATGAAGGCTGCGTAAAAGGCGTCATCTTCACTTCCTTTTTGTGATTTCGCTGCTACAAACACACACACACACACACACACTCAGAGTCAATATCTCATTCAAACCCCGCACACCTTGTTCTCCCATCTATTATCATTTACCAATAAGTGATCACGTTTACTCGGTGATTAAACAGCAGGTTTTGGGGGGCGTTAAACGCTGTAATGTACAGGATGAATAATGCAGCCTGGTGTTTTTCTCTCTGTGTCATTCTGCTGCTGTAGCTGCTGCAGGCCTTTAGGGACGAGGGTGCACGACACATGCGTAAATCTGCAGAAAAATAATCATGCAATGCTTCTTTATTTTTTTATATTTGGAATAAAATGTGAATTATGCGGTGATGATAATTAATTAGTGCGCATTTCTCCAATAAAACGCACCCTTTGGATTCCATTCTCGCCTTTTCCACGTCATTCTCCACATTCTGCATTCACATAAATGGTCACTTCAATGTCACGCCAATGTCCTCTGACCCCTTGACCCCCTCCCCCTGCTTGTAATATCAGCGGTGCAGGATTTGATGCACGTCCCTCAGGATGGAAAGCATCATGCAAAATCTAAAACGCGCTCAATATTGGCTTCAGATTAAAAGCTTATATTCTACTGAAAGTCACTTTGAATGAGGAGCTGCGGCTAAAAATGTGAGCATCCTCGGTTTTATTTATGGCCCTGTGTGGGTAATGGGAGGTTTGATGCCCTCACTGTAAGTCTCTCTGAGAGCATCAGCTAAATGGATGCAAATGTTTTGGCTGGAGGAGAGAAAAAAGTGGAGCTTGTGCAGTGAAATCCATCATATTTATATCGTGTTTTTTGCATTACGCATGCTGATTTTGTGTCACTCTTTGGTGACAAACGCAGCTGGAAAAAGTTTGAGGCCCTCGCAGCTCGGGTGTCAGGCTCTCCTCTCGGATTCTGCAGCCACAGAAGGTGAACTTTCACCCCGACCTTCCAGAAGGGACCTCTTTTTTTATTATTATTTTCGCTCTGTAGCTGTTGACCATTTTACCTCCAGCTACTCGCCATCCATACACGCATCCCTCCGTGCTGGCTGCGCGCGGGGCGGATCGATAGGGCAGCATCTGCTCCGGGAAGCCGGCGGTCCCACACCGCGCACTGGCTCCGCTGTTTCCAAACGCCAGAACTGCTCATCTCTGAAAATTAAACTGACAGACAGATATGATTAGTATGCGCGCTGCCTCCCTGCTCTGTCTGCCTGCTTCTCTTTCTCTCTGAGGCGCGCAAACACGCACGCACAGGCCTCACCATGCAGATGCACCATGTACATACATAATAACGCGCGCATTAATGGCACATGTGAACGCGCGTAAAGGTGCATGTTTTCCAGAGACTGCATTCAGAGGACAGGATTTGCGCATGCACACACTCCCAGCAGGCCCCATCCTGCGGTGTGTGTTGCAGCAGCAGCAGCAGGTCGAGGGTCTTCTAGAGGAAAAAAATAAATAAAAAGAGAGAGAGAGAAAGGGGGTCGCATTGATCCTGCTGAGGGACTTTCCAGACTGAAGTGTTGGCTCTGTGAGTGAGCTGAGTGCTGATTAAGAGCTGGGCTAAGCACCAGCGTCACTTGACGGCGTTTATTCCTGAAAGGTTGAGGAGGAACATGATGAGCTTGAAGAAATAAAAGCAAAAAAAAAAAACAGACATGGATGAATGTTTAGTGCTTCAGAGAGAAAGAGTGAGAGCTTGACGCTTTGGGGAGAAGACAGTGAGGAGAGAGGAGACTGATAGATTTTTTTTCAGGGGTCAATAAGTGAAGGAGGTGATTTGCATAACTGCATATTCACCCTTCATTCGTTTTCACAATTACACTGTTAAAACAGAATCAGAAATGCTTTATTAACCCCAGAGGGAAAATCAGTGTACCAGCTTTAAACACAATGGGGTAAAGATTAAAAAAAAAAAAAAGCAATACTGTAAACAATAAATATCACAGACACAGCAACATTAACATTATATAGATTGTTATTGTAATAGCATTAAACAGATATTACACACTGTTTAAAAGATCAACAAAGAGTCTGCAGGTAGATAAATAGATAAATATGAAAGGGAATGTAACTTGTTTTTATGTAAAATACAAGATGTGACAAAGAGCAAGATTTAAGGTTAATGTGAATGCTGTAGCTTTACTAAACAGCTGGGAGGGGCTGAGGAAATTTTAAAGTCTAAGTAAATTATTGATTTTTTCATTCTGGACAGATTTCACTACAACTTCAGTTATATTGTCATATTCAAATGGGATAATATGCAAGAATTTACAGTGTACACTAAGGCCATGTGCGCTAAATGATCCAAAACTGAAATCACAAGCTGCTTTTTGAATTCAAATAATATAAAGAAATCAAAACTCTATGTTTTCTGCATTGTATCCAAATGTTACAGATAATTTTAAAGCTGACATGACCAGCAATAGCCTCACTTGTTACAAGAAAAGAAGACTTGAGAGCTATAGCTTTACTAAACAGCTGGGAGGGGCTATGGTGATAGTGAAGTCAAAAAAATACTGATTCTTGAACACAGGATTTCAAGTTGAAAGATATTTCATAGTCTAACAAGAAGAGATGTAATCTTGATTAGATAAGATGTCTTATGTCAACACTTGATTAACTTGAAAGATGTAGCTGTGCTAAACAGCTGGGAGGGGCTATGATGATTTTTTTTTTTTTTACATATTACCAAGTCGAGTTTTTACACAGTAAAATGTGATTTTGCATATTTATTATTCTAGGATATTGTTCTATGTCAATATGAAACAAAAGATAACTGAAGTTGTTGTGATAACACATTGTTATAAGTGTATAAAAGTTTATTTCAGCTTTAAATTCTATGTCTGAATAAATCAGTAATGCATGTCAACTAGACAATCACCTTAGCCCCTCCCAGCTGTTTAGTAAAGCTACAGCTTTCAAGTTAACCCAACAGTTACACTACGAGAGAGGAACGAACACAGTGGGTATAAAAAAACTACTGTACGTCAAAAACTAACTAATCTAATTTGAATAAATGAAAAGTTTAATTGAGATGAAGTAGATAAGTTATTTCAAACAACTGCCTGAAGAGGTCACATTAAGTATCAAGTTTAAAAACCAAACTAAGACAAGGGTTGACACTTGAAATCTTATTTTATCAAGGTAACTTCTGTTGGTTTGAGAGCAACATATTTTTTTTTTACCTAACATATAGTTTTAGCTCTTTACACCATATTTTTACATTGAAATAACAATATTTAACAGTGTAGTTGAGGCAAAACCAACTTATAATAAAGCTTTAGCACCACTGCTTCAGTAATCTTTTGTTATATTAACATAGAATAATATACTACAATAACAAAGATGCAAAATCACATTTTACAGTGCAAACATTTTAGACACTTTGAGGCCTAAATGCATGACTTACATGCAGAAGTGTACTTACCATTACGTGTTTTTAAGGGTCCCCAAACATCTCATTAAAACTGATCAATAAAGTTTTCTTTGATTAAAAGCTTAAACTATTGTTTTATACACCAAAATGCTTCATCAATCATGATCACAATGACTCACTCTAAGGAAAAAGGTGAATTTTCTCAAAATCACACTTTTAAGTTCATGATAAACATTAGTATCAAAAATCTTTTTTATTTTTTGGTGATGAATCATTCACAAAACAGCCAAGATATCGAGACATAGCTAAAATACTGGTAAATCAAGATGTTCGATAATAGTAACAGATTTCAAAAGGAGGAAAAAACTGATCCAAACAACAGAACTTAGAAAATACCACTATTTTATGCTTTTGGGAAAGTCAGTTTAGCTTCAAGGATGAAGGGGAAAAAAAGCGTTTGAGGGCCCCAAAATGACTAAATACGCCCCTGCTTACATGCAAAAAATGTTCATAAATGCATCTTTATTTTACTTGGCACTGAATCAAATAATTTTTCTGACTAAAAAGCATGAAATCATCAACATATAGAGTGAAAAATTGAAACCATAAGCTGTTTCCTTAATCAAACAATGCAAATAAATCAAAACTCTTATTTTTCAGCTCTGTGTCTCCACGTTGGGGATAATTTTTCACGCTGCCAAAAGCAGCAACAGCCTCACTTGTTATATATAAAGGAACTAAACGACATTAGCTGCAGCTTGTAAAAGTCCATTGATCAGACACAATAAACAGCCGAGCGCAGCAGAATGACCAGGATGTGCGCACATAATTCATAAGTTGTGCATGCAATCAGCTGAAGAAGGGTTTAACCTGTGGGGTTATGAGAAAGAGAAGCATCTCCAACCCCCACACCCATCCGTCAGTCCGTCCATCCATCCACCATCACCGCCCCCCCCTCCGGAGAGAAAGGGTTAATTGGAGTAGGAATTTCATCGCACATCTGTCAGATTTTTAAGGCCGTGACGCACTGAAAGCAGAGAGTCAATGTGAGCAAAAAGGGGGAGGAGGAGGCGGAGGAGGAGGAGAAGGAGAAAGAGTTGGTGGTGAGATCGATGAAGTGGCAGGCAGAGGGAGGAGGAAAATCTCACGAGATAATGAAAGAAAAAGAGGAGAGCTGCTAGTGTAAGAGCGAAAAAACGAGGCTACAGACCCGGAGATATTTGGAGTGGGAAAACAAAGAGTGAACGAAACGAAGAGAGCGCGACCGAGATTCGTCTGTCTGTCTCTATCTACCCGCAGATGGTTTTCTCTCTTTTTTTTTTTTTTTTTTTTTTTTAAGCACTCTGGTTTCGGTGAATGTAGCACCCCGGGGCGCAGAGGACCAATTGTGTGAATCTGCAGGGCTGCTCGGCGACACAATCGGAGACATGCACAGGACGGACAACAGCCGAGGACGCGCGCTGAGAAGTGGAGAATAAAAGGTAAGATTTTCCCTTTAAACCTGCGTGTGCGGAAGATTTTTTTGGCTTGAGGATTCGCGCAGGTTCATTTGACTGCATGTGGTGTAAATATGCAAAAAAAAAAACATGTAATGGGAATGTGAACAAAAAGGCTGCTTCTGCATTCACAAGTTGAATAATGTCAAGAAAACGCTTTGGTGGTTTTACGCATGTGTTTTACGCAGATTCATCGTTAATTTCTGTAGCGTTACGCGCCACGCGTGCGCAAAATTCCCACTCTATTCGCATGATTGTGAGGAATAAAAGAGTGGAAACTGGTGATTGAGGGTGAGAATGAGCAGGTTTTTCTCTCTCTGTAAGCGTGAAAGTTTAAATCCAGCGCCTGTCTTGTCTCTCGCAGGCACAAAGCGAGGCTTCAAACCAAAGATACAAGCGAGCAGAGTCCTGCTGCTGCTGCTGCTGCTGCTGCACAAGAGAGAATCAAAAACACACTAAAAGCTCCTGATGCTGCTGCAAACTGCTTTTCTGGGAGTTTGAAGGGAGCTTGAAGACAGTACTTAACGTTATCAGATAATTAATTAGACACCCCATAAGCCCGGAAATCAATTAATTCACAAATCAATAAATCCATAGTCTGGTGTAACAGGAGACCTTCCAGACGAGCTCGAGCCGCTGTTCAACAACAATAACAAGAGAAGAGAAACAACAACACAAGGCGAGAAGTGTGAGTTTATTCGCTGAAAGTAAAGATGGATGGGGGTCTAGGAGAGATGTCCCTCCACAGCCACTCGGAGCTGGCGCACAGCCAGGACGGCAGGGCCATGCTCCACACGCGGGACCTTTCAGCTGCTTTCCCCAGGCCTTCCCTCGGGGGCCCCTCCATGTCTCTGGAGCCCGAGCCCCGTCCCCCAGGCTTCGACCACTCCATGTCGGCGTTGGGCTACAGCGGAGACTCCCCGTCCAGCTCGGGCAGCACCTACACCACGCTCACTCCTCTGCAGCCGTTCGACGACAAGTTCCACCACCACCACCATCACCACCCCTGCCTCCCCGTCAGCAACGTCATCGGCAGCTTCACCCTCATGCGCGAGGACCGTGCGCACCTAAGCACCAACTTCTACAACCCCTATGGCAAAGATCTCGCCATGTCCCAGAGCCTCTCGCCACCTTCCGCGGCGTCAGGCCTGGGTTCGTCCATGCACAGCTACGGCAGCCCCAACGGCAACGGCGGCAACATGCTGCACGGAGGCTACGACGTCCACGGGGGGAGCCTTTTCTGCAGGACCACAGATTTCGCCCGGGAGATGTCTCCACCGGGTTTGGGAGGAGGTGACGTGTCAGTGGGACACCAGCTCAACAAAATGGAGGCTCACCAGCACCCACCGAGCCACCACCCTCACCTGTACAGCCAGCACTACCAGCCACACCACCACCCGAGCCAGCAGGCCTCCAAGATGGCCGAGCACCTGCACTCCTCGTCGTCCGCGTCCTGCTCACCCGGAGAGGGGATGCTGGCGGGCGGTTGCGGAGGAGGCGGCGGCGGCGGTTCTGGAGGGGAGGAGATCAACACCCGGGACGTGGCCCAGAGGATCATCACGGAGCTGAAGCGCTACAGCATCCCCCAGGCCATCTTCGCCGAGAGGGTTCTGTGTAGGTCACAGGGCACGCTGTCTGACCTCCTGAGGAACCCCAAGCCCTGGGGCAAGCTCAAGTCCGGCCGCGAGACCTTTAAGAGGATGTCCCGCTGGCTGCAGGAGCCCGAGTTTCAAAGGATGGCCTCGCTCCGGCTGGAGGGTAAGATCAGACTTTGCTCTCTATCTCTCTTTCTCGCTGAATCCACAACAACAAACACACACTCTTGCTCTTGTTTTCCCCAAATGCCTTCCTTCCTTCTCCACGTCTTTCCCAAAAAAAAAAAAAAAAAAACCTCCTCTCCTGCTCTTAGTATGCAGCTCAGGCTGAGAGACAGCGAGGAAAAGCATCATTCTGATGTTTCCACACACACCTCTGCTTCCTCTATTGTCTCTGCAGCCGGGTAAATACCAACTTAGCGGCACATTGAGGTCAGTTTGAGACAGAAAAGAGGCCATATGTGCCGTTCCTTTGTTTACTTTGCCTCCAAACAGCTCGTATTGATTAGTACAGTTGCCACAATAAAAAAGCCACAGACATTTGCCCTCTTCTTAAATGAAGCATGAAGATCAGCGTGAGCAGCGGCGGGCGATTTAATCGCTTTTGAGTCCACAAAATAATTTGTGCAGATATGCCACTCCGGAGCGATTGATTAATCCGAGCGGTGATTTATATCTGCACGGCGCGCGGGTGAAGTTGACTTGGCAAGGTAGCTGATGCAAATTAGTCTTGAGCTTTTGCCAGACATCTTTTATCAACGTCGTCGACGGAGGGCGGTAGATTACAGCGCGGCTAAATGTGAGAAGTTAAATTCTGTTTTGCACATTTTGATTCTGCATTTACATTTCCTACAAGGAGGAGATATTGATTCACAATTCACGCTGCGTCGTTCTCGGCCTCGTAGCGCTTCCACAGATTTTCACATGTTAAAGATTTTCTTTGAAAGGCACATTGTAATCCGCTGCTTGACATTTAATATTCTTCAGGGATGTGGGCAGAAGACACGACAGCACGCTGTACAGTGCCGTGTTACAGTGTTGTCCCTCCACAGGGACCGAGGGCCCATCTGATACACGCGGCTCAGAAAGAGATCCAAGTGAACACAGCAATATGAGACGAGTGTGTGTGTTCGCTTGCGTGTGTGTGTGTGTGTGTGTGTTTCTGCTCACTGCAGGGGTCTGTGAGCGCTACGTGTGTGTGAGCCTTCCCACTTGATCACTGCTTTTCGCTCTCTGTCAGCAGCTCGACTGATTAAGCCCAACAACACAATAGGGTTCATAGGTAATGATTGTGCACTCTTGCAATCCCTTCACAATTATTGATCTTTGATTGTTGGACTCTGAGAGCACATGTGTACATCCTCCATTCAGCAAAACGTTACAGCAATCACACCCCGAAAATCCTCTTATCTACCCAAAGATGACTTATCTCCACGGCTTCTTGTTCTGTTTTTTTTTTTTTTTGTTTAATTTGTTCTAAGCGTTGATGAAGCCAATTCGCGGCTTCTTTGTATGCAAAACGCCTCCTCTCGTCAAAAACAAACCCCCTTTGTTCGTCCGTTCTCATCATCAATCATTCCTCTTTTATATCCAGCTTTCCTTGTTTCCTCTTCTTTACAAACACAGACGTTATTTTAACGAGTCAGTCCTCCACATCCGAGTAGCCGATCAATCAGACTCATAAAAAATTAAGGCCTCTACACCGAGAAGTGTGCTAATGTTCCAACGATGCTCCCCCGCCTTCCTCCTTTCCCTTCTCTTGGAAAATTGCATATTTACATCTTGGCAAAGAAGCCACAATTTGGACAGCGAGGCACTTTTCTACATAACCTACTTTCCGAAAGGGGTTGTTGTGCTTTTTTTCCCCCCCTCTTGGCCAACCCCCTTTTGTTTAATTACAAGCCTCTATTGATTTCCATGGGAAAGAGCAGCACGCCTTGCCCACACACACCTCGCCCGCATCGGCGAATCGAGACTGGAATTAGAATGCGCTCTCTTCGTGAAGATAGCTCAAGTGCTCTCTGCTTCAAGTTTTAAGATGATCCCCCTTAATGCAGCACTCGCTTAGACACATACACGGCCTTTTTTGGCGTCCTCCATACTTCTTATCGTACTGCCATTTTGTCTCCTGGATAATCATCGGAGAAGGTGATCCCTCAGATTTATCCGCAGTGTTTTTTTTCTTTGTGTGTGCTGTATGGATTACTGTATATGAGATGCATCTCTAGCCCAACCTCGGGCTGTGGAGGAGGAAAGAAGAAGGCGGGATAAAGACCACACAGCCTATGCTTGGACACTTAAAGTCAAGGAGTGTGGAAGGCAGTAGGGAGGGGGGGATCAGAGACTATAACTTTAAAGATGATGGCCGAAGCCCTTGACTAAAGGTCTAAATGAATAAGAAAGGTCAATGCGGTTTACGTGTCGGCTCCAGTGCCTGCACCACCCCCACAGTAATGAAAGCCACAAAGCCTCGTCCACCTCTCGCTGCGTACAGTCCCCGGGTCTCAAAGGTCAGCGCCGATTTCCATTTGCATATCAGGAATAGCCAAACGTCTCAACACCCTTTTGAGCGAACGTGTTGTTGTGTGTGTTTTTTTTTTTTTGTTGTTGTTTTTTCATCCCTCTCCTGCAGCTACTCCGGCGCTGAAGGGGTTAACCAGCCTCTGTGGGTCGAGGAGTCTGAGCTGCACAGATTTAATCAATAATTTCTATCAGCCCCTGGCCCAAGAAATCAGCAGGGGGTGGGCTAAGGGGGGGGAGAGGAAGGAGGGGGTTGTGGGGGTGTTCTGGCGAGGAGGAGGAGGAGGCGTTTGGGTGTAGGTTGAGACGCCGGGGGGTAGGGAAAGGGCTTTCGATCACGTTTCAGCAACACGAGACAGGGGCATACATCATGATTAGGGGCTGTTCCCACGATCATAAGAAGCCTATAGGGGAATATTTATGTCTCCAGGAGTAGCCCCGCCGCTGCCGATTTATAGCATGGTAATTGTGAGCCTTTTACACATGATTACAGCATAAGGAAGCATTTACTTAATGGTTGGTGTTATGATCGCAAAGGAAGGCAGCGAGAGCAAGAGAGAGAGAGAGAGGGAGTCGAAGATGGGATGGAAGGAGGAGGAGGAGGAGAGCGCCAGGACACCCTGACTCCTCCAAGACGCCATAAATCGGCGCTACGAGCCAGCTAGCCAGCGCTATCATGTCAGTTCTTTCATTACTACATGAGCTGAGAGTGCACCGCCGAATATACGCCGTCCTGAACCCACACGGTGTAAGATCACTGTCAGAAATAAGTGTCCACGCTGCAAGAGGAGCTTTCAAAACATAAAAATATCCAACCCCAATGAACACAGAAATACCTCAAAATTAGTGGATTCTCACTCAATGCAATACTTCTATAACCTGAAATGTGTCAAAATATCAGATACAGTTGTTGTTCTACACCAGAGTTACTCAATGAGACAAACTACCTTTACAAAAGAAACAATCTAAGAGGTGAAAAGAGGCAAAAACAGCACAGAGAAGCAACAAAACTCAGTTTGAGGTAGTGAAAATTGCCAAAGAAGCAACAAACATTAGTGTTTGAATTGGGATAAAAGCTGGAAATACTCAAAAAGTAGAAAGAAATGGTCCCAAAATGACTAAAATGGCCAAAAACCAACAAAAAGTAGCAACAAAACTTAGTTTGAGGTAGTGAAAATTGCCAAAGAAGCAACAAAAATTGGTGTTTTAATTGCGATAAAAGCTGGAAATACTCAAAAAGTAGCAAGAAATGGTCCCAAAGTGATTAAAATGGCTAAAAACCAACAAAAAGAAGCAACAAAACTTAGTTTGAGGTAGTGAAAATTGTCAAAGAAGCAACAAAAATTGGTGTTTTAAAGGGATAAAAGCTGGAAATACTCAAAAAGTAGCAAGAAATGGTCCCAAAGTGATCAAAATGGCCTAAAACCAACAAAAAGTAGCAACAAAACTTAGTTTGAGGTAGTGAAAATTGCCAAAGAAGCAACAAAAATTGGTGTTTGAATTGGTATAACAGCTGGAAATACTCAAAAAGTAGCAAAAAATGGTCCCACAGTGACTAAAATGGCCAAAAACCAACAAAATGTAGCAACAAAACTTAGTTTGAGGTAGTGAAAATTGCCAAAAAGCAACAAAAATTGGCATCTTAATTGGGATAGAAGCTGGAAATACTCAAAAAGTAGCAAGAAATGGTCCCAAAGTGATCAAAATGGCCAAAAAGCAACAAAAAGTAACAACAAAACTTAGTTTGAGGGAGTGAAAATTGCCAAAGAAGCGACAAAAAGTAGCAAGAATATTCGGAGGGAGCATTGAAAAAATTAAGAGACTTGCATAAAAATAGTGGAAAAAGTGACAAAAACTGTGAAAACAGGAAAAAATGGCCCAAATCAACAAAAATGGCAACAACGTTAGGATTACACATGGATAATCGTCAGTTTATTGCAAAAAAAATGTTCAAAAGTGTCAAAAAAAGAGTGAAAAGAGTGAAAAATGGGAAAAAATTATCAAGAAAATTGGCAGTGAATGTGGAAAATAGTGAGAAAGTATCAAAAAATGGTCCAAATGTATCAAAAAAGAAGGTAGAGGGTAGCTAGAAGGTACTATCAGAGTGATTCTTTCACTAATTAACTTTTGTTGGTGAAGAAAACTGCAAAACAAACTTAGAGACTGAAACGTGACATTAGTGTTTATAATTTGATGACATCAGAGAAATGGCCAACAGCTCGCAGGTTAAATTTGAGCTAGAAAGTTCATCATTTGAGTCATTTAACAGTCAAACTTTGGAGATAAAAAGTCAAAACTTTGGGTTGAGTAACAATTTTGAGATAAGAGGTAAAAATTCTTCAGTAAAAGTAATAATTTTGAGATAATGAAGTCACAGTTATGCACAAAAAGGTCAAAGTAATGAGCTTAAAGTCAAAATTTTGATTGTTAATGTCAAAGCAATGGGCTGAAAAGTCATTGTTTTGAGATGATGGAGTCAAATTTTTTTTAAAAGAGTCAACACTTTGAGGTTAAAAGTCAACGTAATGAGCTTAAAGTCATAATTTTGAGATGACAAAGTCAAATTTGTTTAAAAATAGTCAACATTTTGAGCTTCAAAGTCAAAGTAATGAGCATAAAGTCAAAATGTTGAGATATAAAGTCAAAATTATGCACAAAAAGGTCAAAGTCTTGAGCTTTAAGGTCAAAGTAATGAGCTACAAGGTCATTTTTGAGATAATGGAGTCAAATTTTTTTAAAGAACATCAACATTTTCAGCTTAATAGTCAGAGTAATGAGCTTAAAGTCATAACTTTGAGATGATAAAATCAAAGTTGCTTTAAAAGAGTCAACATTTTGAGCTTCAAAGTCAAAGTAATGAGCTTAAAGTCAAAATTTTGATTGTTAATGTCAAAGCAATGGGCTAAAAAGTCATAGTTATGAGATGATGATGGAGTTAAATTTTTTAAAAAGAGTCAACACTTTGAGGATAAAAGTCAACGTAATGAGCTCAAAGTCATAATTTTGAGATAACAAAGTCAAATTTGTTTAAAAATAGTCAACATTTTGAGCTTCAAAGTCAAAGTAATGCGCTTAAAGTCAAAATTTTGATCATTAACAGCAAAGCAATGGGCTGAAAAGTCATAGTTTTGAGATGATGGAGACAATTTTTTTTTAAAGAGTCAACACTTTGAGGTTAAAAGTCAACGTAATGAGCTCAAAGTCATAATTCTGAGATATAAAGTCAAAATTATTTCAAGAGAATCAACATTTTGAAATATAAAAGTCAAAGTAATGAGCCTGAAATTCAAAATTTTGATCATTAACAGCAAAGCAATGGGCTGAAAAGTCATAATTTTGAGATGATGGAGTCAATTTTTTTTTAAAGAAATTCAACATTTTTGGCTTAAAAGTCAACGTCATGAGCTACAAAGTCATAATTTTGAGATATAAAGTCAAAATTATCTAAAAAGAGCAAAACATTTGTGCTAAAAAGTCAATCTTTGAGACTATAAAGTGAAACATTTGTGATATTTCAATCAAAATTTTGAGATAAATAGTCAAACTTATGAGAAAAAATTGAAATATTGCCTTTTGTAATCAATACATTTGTGTTATTTGGATCATAGAAAATATTCAGCTCAATCTTTAGGTATTTCCTCCAATAACTGGGGTCAGGGTTCATCTTTCGGGGCTTTTAGAATATGGTGACCTGACGTATTTTGATAATTTCAGTGGTGTGAACAACTTGTGTAATAAGTTGTATCATGTTTCCCTGATATTTTGATTTTTCCAGCCTTTTCTTTTTTTACAGTGTTGTGATCTTACACCATAAAACCCATTCCCCCCCTCCTTCAAACGCCAGCTCAAGAATATTGACAGTGTTACAAAAAAATGAAGCATTTGGGGGGAAAACATAATTCCACTTGTAGTGATATTGACACGGCGTTGACATCTTGGCCTGTTCAGATTTTAATGAGACGCGGTTCGATAACTCTCAGAAATGCAAACGAGCTCTGGAAGCCGAAAAGCGAACAGGCACCTGTAATCTCAGGCTGACATCCCCGAGTCAAAACACTTCCTTCAGATAATGATTTCAGAGGAGAACACGCTCTGGGAAATCAGATTTATTTACGTCCAGTTGGGCGCTCGAGTTTCACAAACTTGGCCGCGCGTCAAAGCGTCAAACAGACGTGACAGCGGCGGCAGCGGCGGCGGCGGTGGCTCCTGTGTGGAAGATCTGGCAGTAAGGTCACAGTTATTTCTCAAGCGCTCTGCTAATGGAGGGAAATTTGCAGCTGAGTTGTGAAGAAGCTGGGTCATACAGTAAACATCAGCTGCAGCCGCTCGCCCGCCCTCCACCTCCACCTCCACCGCCACCGCCGCCGCCGCTGCCTCGCTGTGTGAGATGTTTCTCAATGGGCAGATGTAAGCCAATCAATCGATCCTGTCAGAGCTGCTTTCAGGGCATCTGTGGTTTATTTATTGTATGTTTGTGCCATGATTGTGCCTGAGTGTGTGTGTGTGTGTGTGCCGGGTTTTAAAATATGTGACTTCAAGGTTACTGCCGGATGATATCTCCATCCCATCAAGTCATTTTTGTCAATAATGGAGTTCTATCAACCTTGTTTTCTTAAAACAAGGACAGATATCAAGCAGTGCTGCGAGATTATATCAGCCAATCTCTGTTCGGAGGCAGATTGTTTCTGAAAATGACGTTTTTTTTTCTTCATTTACCTCTGATTGTACACTCTCTCACACACACTGTGAAGTATAACCTGTTGTTGTCGACTAGATTAAACCCCATATTTTAATCCCAGACAGTGCAATATTTATGTAACCTCAAATATTTCACACAATATCAGATGCAATTTATCCCAGTCAATGTTTAACCCTGTAAAGCCAAATGTATCATATTTGAAACATGAGTTCAAATACCTCTATCTTCCTCTATCTCTAAAATCATTGCTTGATTTTCAAGAAGTTGCAGCAAGAATAACATCAAAATAGTTCCTTTTAAAAAAACAAAAAGTGTTCTCTGCATGAAATAAATGCATATTTACTAAAAAACTTTAACAAAATAGTACCCAAAATTGCTCAAAGTGTCAAATGTGATACAAGAAATATATCATGAATGAAATGATACAGCAATATTTTTCTGTGGATTTTGTTAAAAGGGTTAGTAAACATCTCAATTCCAAAAAAATTGAATTTTTTTGATGGTTCAAGCTTTACAGGGTTAATGCTTTACACTAGTGTTGCTCAACTCTCACTCTTTTTAGTAAACACATCTTTTAAGACTCAGTATGAGCCAAACTAACCTGACAAAAATGTCTCATTTCAAGATATTTGGAGATAAAAATGATGTTGTACTTGCTTGTAATGAGTCACAAAATCTGGATTCAGAAAAAAGTTTGTTGTATTTATGTCAAAAAATCTTTTCTATTCCCATTGGAAGATTGTTAAACTCGTTACAAGCAATTCAGACGTCATTTTTGTCCCTAAATATCTCACAATAAGACACGTCTGGATTTGTAAGTTGAATTTGGCTCATATCGAGACTAAAAATACACTTTTTCACTAAAAAGAAGGCATAAATACTTGACTAGATATCAGTTTTTGCAGTGTGCTCAACCAGAAAAACAAATTAACGAAAAAAAAAAAAAACTTTGCAAGTACAACAATCTAAGTGGTGAGAAGTCACAAAAATGGCATCAATGGTCAAAAAGAAGCAAAAATGAGAATGAGAATTAGGAGAAAACTTAAGATACACTTAAGAAACATAAGATAATTGTTTGGAATAGAAATCATCACATCATCAACATCAAAAGTGAGAAAAGTGACGTTTTCCACGTCCTAGATCTTCACTCCAATAAACTAAAATAATAAATGTGCAAAATCACTTTTTACAGTACTTGCAAAAGCCCAAAATGTTCCGTAACTAGAACAGCAGGGTTTTTTTTCTTTGACATTTTAAGTTTAACTTTAAAGCTGTAGCTTTACTACACAGCTGGGAGGGGATAAAGTGATTTATTTGGACATGTTGTTGTTGAGACAATGCTAACTCTTAATTAAGTGTTATCACAACAACTTCAGGAATATTTTGTGATATTGACATAGAATAATGTGCTAGAATAAAAAATGTCCCAAACTGCATCTTACAGTGCAAACATATTAGACACTTTGGGACATAAATGCATTACTTATATCCAGAAAATGTCCAAAAGTGCATCCTAGTTTCACTCTGTGTTGAATAAAATAAATGTTTGTAATAGAAAGTATCACATCATCAACATATAAAGTTAAAAAATGATGTGTCCCTCATCCTGGATCTTCACTCTTATAACCTAGAATAATAAATGTGCAAAACACCTTTTACAGTGTTTGAAAAAGCCCTAAATGTTCCATAAATGTAACCACAGGCTGATTTTTCTTTGGTATTTTGAGTATAACTTAAAAGCTGTAGCTGTGCTAAACAGTTGGGAAGGGATAATGTAATTTATTTGAACATAAAATTTCAAGTTGATGTTAAGACAATGCTCTTAATTAGGATTCATCACAACAACTTCAGTAATATTTTGCCAAATTGACATAGAATTATATGCTAGAATAACAAATGTCCCTAATTGCATCTTACAGTGCAAACATTTTAGACACTTTGAGACATAAATGCATGACTTATATCCAAAAAATGTGTCCAAAAATGCATCCTAGTTTCACTCTGCGTTGAATAAAATGATTTTTCTTAATAAAAAGCATCACATCCTCAACATATAAAGTGAAAAAAAAGATGTGTTCCTCATCTTGGATCTTCACTCTAATAACCTGGAATAATAAATGTGCAAAATCACTTTTTACAGTGTTTGAAAAAGCCCTAAATGATCCATAAATGTAACCACAGGCTGATTTTTCTTTGGTATTTTGAGTACAACTTAAAAGCTGTAGCTTTACTAAACAGCTGGGAGGGGATAATGTGATTTATTCGGACATAAAATTTCAAGTCGAATATGTTTTTTAGTTGAGATGAACATTTTAGACCTAAATGAATGACTTATATGCAAAAACATGTCCAAAAGTGCATCCTAATTTCACTCTGCGTTGAATGAAATAATTGTTCTGAATAAAAAGCATCACATCATCAACATATAAAGTTAAAAAAAAAAGGTTTTCCTCCTCCTGCCTCTGCACTCCTCCTCCATTTGTGTGTCCTGCACACACTCACCAGTGCTTACTCTTACAAACTCATTTGATACCATCAGCAAAACAGTCGCTCAGCTGCACCGTGCTGATTGAAACCTCTTAAAAGTGTGCATTTAGGTAATTGCACGACTCCCCCTCCAAATATGTTTTAGTCCACTTAAGGCTTCTAAACACCGAGGGCAATGCCGACTCCGCTTGTTTCACTCACCCCTGACGTAACCCGTCTTTAATAGAAAATAAATTAGTTCCCCCTAAAGTGATTATTACTCACTCACTGCCGCCACATGTAAATGACTTCTATGAGAAACTAATGATGTCGAAGTGTCCACTAAGGGAAAAAAAAGAGAGGATGTGGACACGGAAAAAGGGAGAGAGGAGGAGAAAGGGAGGGGGAGGAGGGGGGAGTTGGCTGGGTACACAAAGGCGTAAGGTTGGTGTTGTGTTTCCTGTAAATACAGAATTACAGCGTGTTCGGGGGGAAAGGTTGAGCCGTGGTTATGCAGAAGAACACGCAGCCTGAATTCAAAATGTTCGTCTGATTCTCAAAATGGATCTGAGCTCAACCCACGCACTTCGCTCTATTTTCCTCCACAAAAACCGAGTAATTTTCCTAAAATCTCAGACTTTTTTTCTGGTGAAGAAATATTGATTGTATAATTGGACAGGCTGCAGCAGCTACAGTGGTGTTTAACCCAGACTCTGAGTCTTTTCATTTTTTTTAAAGTTGCTTTAAGCAAAACTGACATTAAAAACAACTTCATCACCTCTGAGGCTGATTTAAAAGTTTGGATACGAGCTCATTTAGCAGGAAATAATGACTTCTTTCTCCTTTTTTGGTCAGAGTGAAAATAACAAGCACATAATTTAAGTATATCCAGAGGGTCTCATCAAAAACGTGCAAAGTTTAGAAGGCAGAGTTGAATTTGAATGTTTTTTAGGATTGAGGCGTTGAACTAGTGCTGCAACAATAATCTGCTTTTTATTATTATTTTAAACATGAACAGTTACATTAATTACAACACAACAACAACAACCCACTACCACTACAAATGAGACTGATTTTTACACATTTTAACCACTTTAACCTTCTTTTTTTGGACCATTTTTTGATATTTTCTCACTTTATTCCGGGTTCACTCCCAATTTTCTTGTCAATGTTTGTTGTTTTTTCCCATTTTTGACACTGTCCACTCTTTTTTTGCCATTTTTGAACCTTTTTGTGCCATAAAATGCCTATATTCCAAGTATAATCCCAACTGTCCTGCCATTTTTGTTGACTTGGGCCATTTTTACCACTTTTCACTGTATGTCGTCACTTTTTCCACAATTTTTGCTACTTTCTGAATTTTTTAAGATGTCCACGAAAATTTTTCTTGCTAATTTTTGTTGCTTTTTGTCCAATTTAGTCATTTTTCACTCTAAATTTCCCACTTTTGGACCATTTTTTGATATTTTCACATGTTATTTCAAGTGCATTCCCAATTTTCTTGCCAATATTTGTTGTTATTGCCCATTTTTGACCCTTTTCATGCTTTTTTTGTCATTTTTGAACAATTTTTTGCAACAAACTGACTGTTTCAAAGTTTAATCCCAACTGTGTTGCCATTTTTGAACCATTTTTTGCAATAAAATGCCTGTTTTCCAAGTTTAATTCCAACTGTCTTGCCATTTTTGTTGACTTGGGCCATTTACATCACTTGTCACTGTTTTCTTCACTTTTTTCACCATTTTTGCTACTTTCTGATTTTTTTTAAGTTTCCGTCGAAATTGTTTTGCTATTTTTTTTGCTTTTTCTCCATTAAAGTCACTTTTCACCCTTTGTTTTAACCACTTTTTGACCATAAATTGATACCTCCTCACTATTTTCCAGGTTCACTCCCAATTTTCTTGCCAATTTTTCTTGTTTTTGCCCATTTTTGCCTATTTTTACTCTTTTTTTTTGCTACTTTTGAACCATTTCTTGACTATTTCCACATTTTATCCCAACATTCTCACCATTTTTGTTGACTAGGGCCATTTTTTACCACTTTTCACTGTTTTTCGTCACTTTTTTCACCATTTTTGCTACTTTCTGAATTTTTTTAAGTTTCCACCAAAATTTCTTTGCTAATTTTTTTTGCTTTTTAGTCAGTTTTCACTCTTTTATGCCACTTTTGGACCATTTTTTGATACTTTTTCACTATTTTCCAGGTTCACTCCCAATTTTTATGCTATTTTTTCTTCCTTTGCGACACTTTTAGTAACTTTTCACTCTTAATGTTCCATTTATGGGCCATTTTTGGTACTTTTTGTGTATTTCTCGGTTTAATCCCAATTTAAATGGGCAGATTTTTTTGACTTGTTACAAGGAATTTACACCTCATTTTTGTCTTTAAAAAAACATGAAACAAGACATTTTTATGACCTGGTCTGGTGATTGTGGCTCAAATTAAGAACAATAAGACAATTTTTACAACAAATAAGACAGAATGACTTGCTTAGATTTCAGTTTTTGCAGTGTAGTGAGAAAAAAATGATGGGATTGTTTGGTTATTTGAGATGCAGGTTAATGTATTCACTGGGGGAACGTTATAAAAAACCACATCCAGCTCTGGAACCAGATCTAAGCTCTCGTTTCAGCCGCCTCCAGCTGCTCGCTGGCAATAAGACGTGATGGCTCCAACATCTCGATTCCCTCACAAGTTGCTGATTCATCTCTTTTAACTAATCAAAGTTGCTTAGCTAATCTGTTTTCTTTCAACAAATCCACTTTCCCTGAGCTTAATCCATTTGTCCTAGTTAGGTAGCCGCTCCGTTAGCTAACCTGTTTCCTCTTTTTCTTTTTTTTTTCTTTTTATAATTCGCCCCGCAGCCTGCAAGAGGAAGGAGCAGGAGCAGAGCAAACTGGAACGCAACCAGGGCCCGAAGCGCACCAGGCTGGTGTTCACGGACCTGCAGCGGCGCACGCTCCTGGCCATCTTCAGGGAGAACCACCGCCCCACCAAAGAGCTGCAGGTCACCATCTCCCACCAGCTGGGCCTGGAGCTCTCCACCGTCAGCAACTTCTTCATGAACGCGCGCCGACGCAACATCAACAAGTGGGCCGACGAGGGCCGCCCCTCCTCCACGGGTTCCTCGGGCTCCAGCGTTTCCTCCTCCGCAGTGTCCTGCAGCACGGCGTGATGACGGACCGCCCAGGACGGCGCGGCCCGGGAGGGAGCAAGGGGGCACATAAGACTGGTCTGGGTAGAGATCAGCCGTCATAAATGTCCTCCTCGTTATCAGAAGGAGTGACGGAAGGAGCCAGCTATTAAAGATGATTCTAAGAAGACGAAGAAGAAGAAGAAGCATTTCCCAAACCAAAGTTGAACGCTCCCTTGAAATGAAAGGGAGTGAAACCCAGAGTGATATGAGCGCGGGGCGAGAGGTCCCGCTTGTATAGTCGAGGGTGCGAAAATGATTTGACTCAAAGACGAGTCACGCCCTCACATAGACTTCATCTCATTGCATTATTTTGATTATCTAGATTAGAGATAATGAGGGTATTACAAATCAGGAGAAAGCATATTTTGGTGTACCTTCAAATCTATAGTCATCTCTCCAAACGTGAAGAATCAAGAGGTGCCGTTTGCTCACATGTGGAGAGCTCCATTGTGTAACTTTTAATCAAAAGTGTTCACCATCATCCAAAGACGTTAATCCCCCCCCCCTCCTTTATCTAGTTTTTTACCCCTTTTTTTCCTCGAGAATCAAGGTGAGAGGAAGAAAAGGCTTTTCCGTTTCCTTTTCCCTTTTTCTTAGCATGTGTTCCCGAGGACTTTATGGCTTATTTCCAAGTTCCCTGGAGTTATCAGGAGGGTCCCGTAGCGTCCGTCAGTCAATCCCCCATCAGCGGGAGCTCGTCCTGTGTGTTATTTCGCGAAAGGTGGTCCCACCTTGAATGAATCAGAGTTTTCAAGGCTGGGGGAAAGCATCTTTTCGCTGTAACGCCAGGACAGAATCAATAAAGCAAAAACAGACTCATTTGGTGCAAAGTGTCTAAGCTTTAAGACTCTGGGAAAGAAAGCTTCACAGCCATTTTTTTGACTCCAAATCAAGCCAAAAAAAAAAGAAAAACCAACCACCACTCACAAAGGGGAAGAGAAACACCTGCTACAATGTATAGTGACTTTTCTTTTTTTCCTTTTCATTTCCAAACTACTGTAAACACCTCGACTCCATTACGAAATCTTTTTTTACAGATGTCTAGAAAATGGAGGAATGTGATTCTTTCAGCCCTTTTTGTACAGATTTCAAGCACATCGCTCTATTTATAGATCTTAACACGTTGGAAGTGCGGGGCGGTTTGTTTCAGCCCCGCTGACGTACAAGGTCGTGTTTTTGGTCCACAAAGGAACGGCTTTAACATGCCTCCTTATAGCCAATAGTTCAATCAAACCAAGAACGTTTCAAATGCAATTGCTGATCTGATCAATGTATTTATTACTGCATTTGTGTATTTATTGTTTTCCCTTTTTCTTTCCTCTCTATTTATTTGGTTATTTATTTATGCTATCTATATACTGTAAGTATTTATTTAACAATGCTCTGTATGTCTGTGTGAAACTGAAGACTTTTTCTGATGGGCACTTTTAGCTGTAGATTCCCATCGTAATACCAAAGATTAACATTGCCTCCCTGAATGTACGGCCTGAATCCCTAAAACCCAGTCCCCCGATCCCGTCTGATCTAGCCCCGCCTCCCCCAGTGATGTTACGTACTCTCTATCCTCAAGGCCTGACCTTTGTTTCTATTATTTTTGGAAGGATAACGGGGATTTCTTTTTTGCAAATGTCTCTGCGGTCAGCTCTTAATGCCAAGGCCAAAGCTTGTTTGAATGTTGTGATAATATTTAAAATTACTATGAAAAATAACAACAGTAATAATAATAATAATAATAATGATTATAATGTGGCATCCCATAGGTTCACAGGTTGTTTACGAAGTCGCGTTCAGACCGATGCCGCCTGGCAGAGTCTCTGAAGTGTTAGGGGGACCCACTTAAAGTGCCATCTGAAGGCCCCATTAAGTGCAAGTCCTGCAGGGTCACATGCAAACATGTATGTCTGCCTGGGGAAATGCATGGCCGTGCCCCCCCCCCTCACCCTCTCCACATATCCCTTACGAGCCCCCATTCCCCGTCCCTCCCCAGTGCAGTGCAGACACTCCTGTCTACGTCCACCTCAGTGTGATCTCACCGTCCTCCACATGCCAAACCCTTCTGCCAGTTGTCTCAGTTCCAAAAAGGGGTTTTTAGGGGTTTCTTCTTCTTCCTGGACCTTGTTCCTTGTTTTGGGGGAATCTTGGGTTTTAAGGGTCTTAGGGTTTGACTTCTGGGTTGCTTCTCATCCTCTCTGGATCTCCAAATGGATTGTAAGGCCTCAAAGACTTGTCAGAAGGACTAGGTCAACTTTTTAGTTTCTTCAATGAGTCTTTCTGAATTCAGTGGGACTTGGGTTTATGTACTTGGTTGTTTCTGGACCATTGGTATCCTTGGGTTCTAGAGATCTTGGGTTTGTTTCGAGCTTTCTAGGATTGTTTCTGGGTTGCTTCTCATCCTCTTGGATCTCTGAATTGATTGTAAGGCCACTGAGACTTGTGAGATGTTTGGTTTCATTCTTTGGGATCTAAAGGTCTTAAAAGTTGGTTTCTGGCCTTCTTGTTTTTCTGAATTTAACGGTTCATGTACCCAGGGTTCTGATGGTTTTGTTGCTTAAATTTTGCTCCTTGGGTCTCAAAGGTCTTAGGGTTGATCCCTAACTTTCTAGGATTCTTTCTAGGTTGCTTCTTGTACTCTCTGGATCTCTAAATCGATTGCAAGGCCCCTAAGACTTGTCAGATGTTTGGTCTTAAAAGTTGGTTCCTGGCCGTCTGTCTTTCTAAATTCAACGGTTTTCGTACCCGGTGATCTGGCAATTTTCTACCTTTGGCTTTTTTAGTTAGTATCTCTTACTTTAATCCTGTTTCTTGGCTCCTAAAGGTCTTAGGGTTTGTCTTCGGCCTTCGGAAACTCTTTCTGGATCTTTGAATCTCTGAATCGATTGAAAAACCTCTAAAACTCGTCACGATGTTTGCTTCAAGTTTGATCCTGGTTCTTTGATTTGTTTTTCTGAAACTAGACACTTAAAAGATTTTGATCTTGGACTTTTGGGTTTCTGAGTTGGCATTGCTTGAATTTCATTCCTTGGGTACAGACGGTCTTAGGGTCAGTTCTTGATTAAGGTGACGTCCGTGGATCTCTGGATTATGTACCCAAGGCTCTGATGGTCTTGCGGGTTTTTTTCTTGGCCTTCTTCTTTGTGAATTCAATAGAAATAGGTTCTTGGACTTTCGGGTTTCTGAGTTGATACCACAAACTTGAATCCCATTCTTGGTTCTTTGTCATTTGGACAGTTCAAGAAGTTTTCTGTGGTTCTCGAAAACTGAAGGTTTTGACCCTGGATTGTGTCTTTTGTGAGTCTTGGGTTTGTTTCTTTGGTTCTAAAGGTCTTACAAATTTTATTCCTGACCTGGTTTTCTAAGTGTTCTTGGACCTTTGGGTTCCCTACTTGGTTTTGAGGTGATGTTTTCCATAGATTTCAGGATGTACCTGGAGCTCTAAAGGTCATTTGGGACTGTTTGATCCTGGATTGGAGTCTCTTATCTTTTGTGGATCTTACTTTTGGGGCTCTGAAGGTCTTGGGATATGAACCTGGGTGTCGATTGTTTCCAGTGACCTTTGGATTTCCTTGGCCCTTTCAGGTTTAATTTGTCTCACCCAACAAAATTTGAAGAGCTTTACCTCGTAGGAATCTGGCCGGGAAAGATTGTCCCAGGTCTTCATGGGATTTTCTTTGGTGGTTTTTATCTCCTGTGGCGTTTCAGCAACGTTGGAGTTTGAGTTTGTCTCTTGCTTCTGTAAAGTGTTTGGGTTTATCCCTGATTATCTCTGCTTTTGGGGATTTCTTTTGGGTCTCTTGCAGCTTGCAGAAGCACAGGTGATTTGAATTGTCAGCATTCTGCTTTGTCGATGTCCAAATGATTAGAAAAAAAAAAAAAAAACTCAAGCCGTGACCCTGGTGTAAATGCTGCCAAAGAGTGGCGAAGATGGCCTGGCTGTTCTCCACTCTCTCTTCTCTCTTTCTCCTCTTTTTTTTTTTCCTGTCTTTAACATTGAGAGGGGCGGATTGCCAGGGCCCCCTTCACAGCGTGCACTTGAAAGACGGGCGGTCATGAAAGAGGCCATCGACTTTTTCGCAGACTTCAAAGAGCAGGCTTTTTTCATCCCGTCTCCTCTCTGGGTATCTGGTCTGGGGTCCGCTCATGGCCAGACCTGTGGGCTTTGGGGGGCATTCAGAGGGGGCGGTGGGAGATCAGAGAGGAGGCTGAATCATCCAGAATGAGGATAGCGAGGGCGGCGGCAGCAGCGGTGGTGGTGGTGGTGTAGGAAAGGTGGGAGGGAGGTTGTTTGAGGAGCGGGAGGTGTTGGAGTGGTGGGGCATGGAGCCGAATTAAACTTTAATGAGCAACAATTGTAAGCATGCTGAGAGCAAAGGGGGGCAGTAGTGGGGAGTGCGGTGGAGTCAGGAGAAGGGAGGGAGGGGATAAAAAATAAAAGACCTGGGAGGCTCCTCTGCTGACCCCTGCTTACTACTGTCATCGTATCAAAGCTGAGGTGACACCTTTCAGGTTTCTCTTTGTCTCTCTGACTGGGAGTCTAAAATGGAGACAGAGCTTTTCGTATTGAGCCACCTTCTGCTCCTGTCAACTCGGAGAGATCTTCCCTTTCTGTGCAGAGGAGGAAAAGAGGGAGGGAGGGAAAGAGGAGGCGGCTATTGCAGGTGTGAGCCGCAGTGCCATGTAAACCTGCGGCACCCCCTAGTGGTTTAACTGGAAACATGACCCAAAAAAAAACCCAAACTGCAAAAACTGACATCTAAGCAAATGCTTATATCTTATTTTTAGTTAAAAATTGTCTTATTATTCTTGATATGAGCCACATTCAACTGTTAAGTCCAGAGAAATGTCTCAATATAAGTCACTGGTTTCTCCAACAAACTCACATTTATTCTACAATTATTATTTTTGTAATATATGGTGCGTTAGACCTTGAGTATACCTCTTTTTTGAGTAGAAAGAAGCAAAATCTTTTGATGCATTATCACACACAGGTGCGTCAAAGTGCAGCCAGGATGTTGTTTTGATATTTCAAATTTTTTTAATGCCAGCAATTGATGCTTTAAAATTTTATAAAACGCACAATTTAACAAAAATAATCATAACTGCACTGTAAAAACTTAAATCTAAACAAGTCATAATATCTTATTTTAAGTAAAATTGTCTTGTTTTGACTTGATACAAGCCACATTCGCAAGACCAGTCCATAAAAATGTCTTATTTCAAGATATTAAAAGACAAAAATGAGATCTGAATTGCTTGTAATAAGTCAAAAAAATCTACCAATGGGGAAAGAAAAGTTCTTGTTTCCCATTGGCAGATTTTTATGATTCAATACAAGCAATTAAGACATTAATTTGGTCTTTTAAGAAGTTGAAATAAGACATTTTTCTGGAATTATCAGTTGAATGTGGCTCAAATTAAGACAAATAAGACACTTTTATACTAAAAATAAGATACAAATACTTGATAAAGTTTCAGATTTTGCATTGTTATTTTACATGCAAATAGAAAACAAGGAACCATCTATGTAATTTTCTAGCATTCTATTATAGAAAACTAAAGTTAAGACAACATAACTTTTGAAATCAGGGTTAAATACGAAAATTAGGTCTGAATTGCTTGTAGGAAGTAAAAGAATCCGTGAATGGGATGCAAAAAATTTGCTTGTCAAGTTTCTTGAAATTAGAAAGATGTTGTCACACAAGAAACTTTCTCACAGCAAAAACTAAAATCTAAGGAAATGTTTGTCTTATTATTAGTCAGAATTGTCTTATAAGTGTTGGTATGAGCCATATTCAACCGACAAGTCCAGTAAAATGTCTTATTTAAAGAAATTTAACGACAAAAATGATGAAAAATCTGCCAATGGGAAAGAAAAATATGCTCTTTGAGTTTCTTCAAATAAGAATGATGTCTTAAAACAATACAAGAAACTGTTTTCTTTACCCATTGTAAGATTCTTTTTGGAATTTAGACTAAATTTTGTCTTTAGATAAGTTGAAACAGGACATTTTTATGAAATGGTCTGGTAGATATGGCTCATATTGAAACTAAGAAGACATTCCTTCCTGCTTAGATTTCATTTTTTTTGCAGTGTACCCCCACATTTTTGTCTTTAAATTACTTGAAATAAACTTGTCAGTTTAATGTGGCTCATATCTAGAATAATGAGACAATTTTTACTAATAATAAGACGCAGTTTTTGCAGTGCAGCGAGGGTGGAGATAACAAAAAACTTGAGATGTACTTTCAGAATGGAAAAAAAAAGACAAAAAAGAAAAGAAAAATGTTTGTTATTATTTTGATAAAAACCAAAAAAAAGAAAACAACCAAAGATCGATGGGTTACTGCTGAATCAAAATGTATCATGGGTAGTTTTAGCAGTTTCCTATCAGAGCTACCGTAGCACTCAGAGGATTCAAAAGCACCAGTGGCGTTTGGCGTGCTATTTTTACGTGACACGAAACAGTATTATCTTGAACTGGAACTGAGAAACTGACATGAGGCAGTGTCTTCAGATGGAAGTCTTTTGACTCTGTGCCCCCCCTCCACCCCCTCACCCCCCCTACTGTACGTCCCCCGTCTTCCCCCCGCTGTGTGTACACGAAGACTTTACCCATCTACCTCAACTGTGTGAGATGTTGTGTGGCAAAGATATTCCTTAACCAAAGAATCCATCCTGTCAGGGTGTCTGTCGAACTATCTATCTATCTATCTTGTCTGTCCATCCGTCTCTCTCTTCATGCCTTTTACTCCAAAAACCAAATGTGCTGGAATCAATCCGCAACAGGAGCCTGAACGAGGCCCCCGTCCAGCCAAAGCTAAAGTCCAGTATGCTCGAGCGTCCCATCCATACATCCGTCCGTCCATCCGTCCATGTTCTGTATATAAAATCATTCTCAAGACCAAAAAAAAAGAAGGAGGTGACAATCCAAGCAAGGAGGATCTTGCTGTAATCAACGTTGCCTATTCCTTGTTTTCCGAAAACTAGAATCATGACTTGCTATAATAATAATAATAATAACCGAAAAAGCCCAAGAATCAAGCACTCATCCCGAAATAAACACCAAAAAAACGAAAAGGTCGGAGGAGTCAGAAGCTATTTTTCCACATTTGTAAGCCACCCCTCCCACCCCCTGTTTTTTCCAAAATGTTTAGTGTAGTCGAAATACTGTTTGATCCCACTGTTGTAAGTAGGAATTAATGAATCCATACAAAAAGCTTTAAGCGGGGAAGAGCTGAGGGAAATATTATATTTGACTGAGTCGGACTTTCCTCGGCTCGGACTCGACCCACCATGCTTTATCGTGCCATTCTTGTCCATGTGTTAGACTTACTAATGAATGTGGCTAACCAACCAAAGGCTTTAAAAGAAAAAAAAAGATACACAACACTTTAAACGTCAATCATGGTGGGACATTTTGTATCAACAACTAAAGAAAATCCCTTTGAATACCTCATGTGAAAATTGTTTGTTGTGATGTTGCACTAAAAAAATAAAAATGACTCATTTGTAACCCAACACTGAACTCTGTGACTCATTTATGAACCTGATGGATGGAGGCGGAAGAAAGAAAGAAAGGTCAGAAGTGAGACATCTTCTCTAAAAACGTTACCAAAGTCTCACTTAATCCTTGTGTGCACTGCAAATAATCTTGCACTTGCCAAGATTTAAAACCTTACTTTGAGTGTTTTAATGTTTTTTCACTTATTTTTAGCATTTAAAACTACACTGCCTGGCCAAAAAAAAGGTCATACACTAATATTTCATTGGACCGCCTTCAGCTTTGATTACAGCACACATTCGCTGTGGCATTGTTTCAAAAAGCTTCTGCAATGTCACAAGATTTATTTGCATTAATTTTTCACCAAGATCTTGTATTGATGATGTAGAGTCTGACCGCTGCACAAAGTCTTCTCCAGAACATCCCAAAGATTCTCAATGGGGTTAAGGTCTGGACTCTGTGGAGGCAAATCCATGTGTGAAAATGATGTCTCATGCTCCCTGAACCACTCGTTCACTATTTGAGCCCGATGAATCCTGGCATTGTCATCTTGGAATATGCCCGTGCCATCAGGGAAGAAAAAAAAAACATTGATGGAATAACCTGGTCATTCAGTATATTCAGGTAGTCAGCTGACCTCATTCTTTGAGCACATACTGTTGCTGAACCTGAGCAACTGCAGCAACCCCAGATCATAACACTGCCCCCACAAGCTCGTACAGTAGGCACTAGGCATGATGGCCCTGATGCGCCCATCACTCTGGAACAGGGTAAATCTGGACTCATCAGACCACATGATCTTCTTCTATTCCTCCAGAGTCCAATCTTTATGCTCCCTAACAAACTGAAGCCTTTTTTTCCGGTTAGCCTCACTGATTAGTGGTTTTCTTAAAGCTACACAGCTGTTCAGTCCCAATCCCTTGAGTTCCCTTCTCATTGTGCGTGTGGAAATGTTCTTACTTTCACTATTCAACATAGCCCTGAGTTCTACTGTTGTTTTTCTTCCATTTGATCTCACCACACGTTTAAGTGATCGCCGATCACCATCATTCAGGATTTTTTTCAGGCCACATTTCTTCCTGGAAGACGATGGGTCCTCACTATCCTTCCAGTTTTTAATAAAGCGTTGGACAGTTCTTAACCCAATTTAAGTGATTTCTGCATCAACCTCCTTAGATGTTTTCTCTGCTTGATGCCAATGATTTGACCCTTCTCAAACAGACTAACATCTTTTCCACGACCACGGGATGTGTCTTTCCACATGGTTGTTTAGGAAATGAGAAGCAGCTCATTGCACCAGTTGGGGTTAAATAACTTGTTGCCAGCTGAAAGATAATCGCCCATGCAGTAATTATCCAATAGGAGGCTCGTACCTATTTGCTTAATTAAATCCAGGTGGCGACTTTTTTTTTGGCCAGGCAGTGTATGTTAGATCTAAAACAAAAACATGAACGTTTCAATTTTGTCTTAATTAGTCTGAGAATCCTAAAATGAGTGGATAACTGTTAAAACAAGTTACTTTGGTTTTCTCACATGTAATTTCATAACATTAAAACTTGCTTCAAGATTTAGCTCGACCTCAAGTTGCTTGATTTAAGAATAACACAAAAAAATCATCGAAACCAACGCTCAAAAATCATTATTATCTAAATCATACTTCTCTAATTCTAAGTAGCTTTGACTCCAAAAAGTGATATTT
The DNA here is from genome assembly GCA_008086565.1 of Thalassoma bifasciatum. NCBI lineage: Eukaryota > Metazoa > Chordata > Actinopteri > Labriformes > Labridae > Thalassoma > Thalassoma bifasciatum. The sequence continues at coordinate 109,753 of RPOG01000891.1, read as the reverse complement.
TTCATTCCATTTGCTAAAATTAAGAATATAAGAAGCATGAAATTAGATTCTGTTGCTCATATTTAGTATATTTCACTTTAAATTCTTCTTCAGGAAGTTTGTTTTCAAGCATTTTAATCTAAAAAATGAGCATTTTCTTCTTGTTTTAAGATCTGAAAATACTTATCAAGGCCATCTTGTTTTTAGATTTATCAGTCTGATTTCAAGATTTCTAGTCAAGTGAAATTATCTTGCTGCATGAACAGATAATTTCACTAGTTTTATGATATTATTTCCATCAAAAACAACAGGATTCTGCATTAAATCTGCCACTTTGGAAACTCAAGGGGGTTAAAGTCCAAAAAATGTCAGTCTACAAATTCGAAGTAAAAAATAAGGGTGAAAAAGCTACAGGAGTAAAATTTGAATAAATATGCAGTAGTATGAGATAAAGGTCCAAATAAAGTTTTAACAACGGGAAATTTATGTGCAAATACAATGAGAACATCAACAGAATTTAATTTAGTCCAAATAAATTCATAATGTTTCGAGATTAAAGTCATTATTTTACGGTCAGAACCAAAGTCATGACATAATTAGTGTTAAAATTAAATCTTTTTGTCATTGAATTAAATTCCAGTTAAAGTTGAGATACCGATGATTTTTTTATACTTGTATTTTTTGTTGTATTTATACTTTATGGTTATTTTTTTGTATCTGTACTATCGGAAGAAAGGTGTAGTATTTTGATTTTTTTCTAATTTCTTTCTTATATACATGGAACACCGACAATAAAAACCTTTGTTTGAATCGTGAATTTTGAATATTATGATATTGAAATCAAAATAAAGTTTCATGTTTGGGGAGAAAAGTTGAAATAAAGGTGTAAAGTTGAGAGATCAAAGTCAAAATAGAGTTAAAATGTAATAAGATTAAAGTGAATATAATGAGCTATATTACAAAATAAAGCTCAAATAGGTCTTTATGTTCCAAATATCGAAGTCAAAATAAATCTGTAAAGTAAAGAGATGAAAGTAGAACAAAGCTGCTTAAGTGTTGACAGAGGGAGGTTTAAAGATAATCTGAGAATAATCCAACTTTTCAGACTAAAATCAAATAAAGAAAAACTCCATGTTGAATTCTGAGTGTTTTTTACCTTTCAAGTAGTTTCTGTTTGTTAAACAAAACCCAAATTATTCATGTTTCCCTCAATGACAAACCAGTAAAGCAGAGATCCAGAAGGTTTTCTTTCCCTCTCACACATGACGCTGTTTTCTCGCCTGCAGGCGTCTGGTTCAGGACATGATCTCACATCAGCGTGAACATGAGACAGGAGATATTCACCAGCTACACACTTATTGATTTCTGCAGCTGCTTCCTTCAAAACATGTAAACGCTAAACGAAGCAACGAGTCAATTTCTCCGATACGTCGATGAAATCCTTTCCACTAACCTGGAATCACATCCTGGTGTTCGTGGCCTCCAGAAAACAACCTGAGACACCGACGCTGATCCAGGATCTGATTCATGGATCTATCTGAGAGTCTGAGGCTCAGTCAGGAGAAAAAAAATTAGTCTCTTTATTTCAGATTTAAACATAAAAAACATTTACAAACATTAACACAGTCAGAGAAAGTCAGTGTAGTATCTTTAGATTTGTCATTTTTATGCTTGTCAGAGGCGTTTAACCCTTTACATCCCACCAACTTTGACCTATTTACCCTGCTATGTTTCAGAGCTTATAACTGTCGAACTATAAGGTCAAAATTCATCAGTGACTCCTCATTTTAAAGATTAAATCTCTAGTTTCAGAAAACATCATGTGTTTTATGTGGCTAAAGTCAACATCAGGATAAATGCAGCTGAAACACTTCTTCTCTAAACTTTTTATAACCGATTTTTGAGCATCATTAACTCCAAGACGCTTCATCCCAGATATAAAACATCCACCACATCACTTCTACACCTTCTCATAAACATCTGGGTGAAATTTGAGCTTTTTAGGTAAAATTTTGTAGGAGTTAGAGTGTTTTTAAGTCTCAGGTGGCCAACACTTGCAGATTTTCCAGTCTAGTCTGACGACTTCGCGCAAACAAAACCAGCTTTATCAGCGCTCAGTGTCTTCTTTGTTGTCAACTTTGTTCTCTCTGTGAAAAATCGTGATTGTCGTGACGAGTGATTGTCAAAGCCGATAGTCAATAAACGAGCCTGTTAGGACGGCTTTAAGCAGCTTCAGCTAATGCTACAGGCCAGTCAAGCAGAGAGCAGTTGTTGTATAAATCAGGCTCTCCTGGCATCAAAACTCTGAGTATCAAGATGGAAGGAAATCAAACACACCCAGCTTTGTCAGATTGACATTGAGGAGGAAATGCTCTAAGACTGTGAAGCTGCTGTTATTGATGAGAACGGACACGACAGAGAGACAAACAACGGACTTTACAGGAGAAATTTCACCACTTGGAATAATTTGATGAAACAACACTTTTGATATGTTTGAACTCTGGATTCCTCTGGTGGAAAGGAGAGTGAATATTCAGGGTACGGGCGTCAGGATGTGACGTAATGACCCCGAACAGGTAGAGGTGATCACTATCAGTGTGATTCTTTCACTAATTGCATTTTGTTGGTGAAGAAAACTGAAAAACAAACTTAGAGACTGAAATGTGAAGAATCCAAACTTTCTAAAGCAGGATGTGTTCCAGTGTTTGACAAAGTTGTTACTGTTGATACTTTTATGACATCAGAGGGATGGCAAATGGGTCGCCAATGACCCAGGAGAGCATAATGGGTTAAAGTGAATTTATGAACGAAAACAGTAAAATCATGATGAACTCCATCGATACAAACATTAAAAAAAGGTTTTAAAAAAGTAGATTGTTCCCTTTGAGGCTACATGATGGGGTAACAGCCGTACAGAGCGATGCCACACTGGTTGTTTTTGTTGCGCGCCATTCGGATGTAACCTTTCTCTCCGAAACGCTCGCCCCAGCTGGAGAGAGAAGAGAAAGTTTGATTCTGTGAAACTTTTTTCCCTCTATCTCACACACACATAAAAAAAAAACAGATTTCATTTAGAGCAGCTCTGCAAACACAATCCTTCCACAGGAACATGTTTGTGGAGCTTAAAGTCGGCAAAGTCAGCAAACCCCGAGGTGAGCTGCGCCGCCGCCGCCGCCGCCGCCCGCTTGTTGACACGGCGTTGAGGAGGAGCTCAGAGAGTAAAAGTGGTTTCATGAAGCTGAGGAGGATTTACGCTCTCACCTGTTCTTCACCAGCCAGTAGTCCTGTCCGTTCAGGTTCCCGTAGCCGACGGCCAACACGGCGTGGTTCACCTTCTGAGTGCAGCTCTGGTCGTCGTACACGCCTTAAACAAAAACAACAACACGTCCTAATCTCTTCAGTAACATTTCCCATGAGCAGATAAACCCTGGAATATTTTTAAAAAGCCTCTTTCAGCTTTTACTGCCAAAGCTTGGACTGTTTTCCCAAAGTTATCTGAGGTCAGAGGAGTTTTAAAGGTCCTGTTACGAGGTTTAAACACGGACGTCTCCATAATTTTCTATACCAGTGATTCCCAACCTGTGGGTCGTGGCCCCCTGGTGGACCGTGAGGGTATTGAATGTGGGCCGCCAAATCATTTCCAAAATATTATGATTTAAGAGGAGTGTAATTATATAAAGATACAAGACACAAATAAATAAAGACAGGTACAAATCTACAGAATACTGATAATTGCTTCACTCAGCTGTTTTTCGAACTTTTGATTTCTCTACTGACATTTATGTGAAAAAGAATTAAAGCCTGAGTTTTGATGACAATTAAGGGAGTAGAATAAGAACTCAAATTACAAATGAGTTTCTGAAGTTCTGTTTTTTTTATTATTTTTAGATAAGTACAATCAAAAGAATTAGCTATTTTAGAAATGATTAGGTGGCCCACTTGTAATACCGTTGTGGTCCACCAGGGGGCCGTGAACCACAGGTTGGGAATCACTGGTCTAAATTACACGTACAAACAATTCAGGTGTCATTTTTTACTCTAATTATCTTGAATCAAAACATTTTTCTGGATTTTTTTTAGGTGTATGTGGCTCATTTTAAGTCTACTAAGACGATTTTTGCTTAAATGACAACACAAACACTTGTTTACGTCTCAGCTTTTGCATTTTGCAGCCACAGTTTTTAATTATTTTTAGATAATTACAATCAAAAAAATTAACTATTTTAGAAATGATTAGGTGGCCCACTTGTAATACCTATGTGGTCCACCAGGGGGCCGTGAACCACAGGTTGGGAATCACTGGTCTAAATTACACATACAAACAATTCAGGTGTCATTTTTTACTCTAATTATCTTGAATCAAAACATTTTTTTCTGGACTTTTTAGGTGAATGTGGCTCTAATTAAGTCTACTAAGATGATTTTTGCTTAAATGATGATACGAACACTTGTTTACGTCTCAGCTTTTGCATTTTGCAGCCACAGTTTTTAATTATTTTTAGATAATTACAATCAAAACAATTAACTATTTTAGAAATGATCAGGTGGTAATACCTTTGTGGTCCACCAGGGGGCCGTGAACCACAGGTTGGGAATCACTGGTGTAAATTACACATACAAACAATTCAGGTGTCATTTTTTACTCTAATTATCTTGAATCAAAACATTTTTCTGGACTTTTTAGGTGAACGTGGCTCTTATCAAGTCAACCAAGACGATTTTTGGTTAAATGACAACACAAACACTTGTTTACGTCTCAGCTTTTGTTTTTTGCAGCCACAGTTTTTTTTTTATCATTTTTAGATAATTACAATCAAAAAAATTAACTATTTTAGAAATGATTTGGTGGTAATACCTTTGTGGTCCACCAGGGGGCCGTGAACCACAGGTTGGGGATCACTGGTCTAAATTACACGTACAAACAATTCAGGTGTCATTTTTTACTCTAATTATCTTGAATCAAAACATTTTTCTGGATTATTTTAGGTGTATGTGGCTCTTATTAAGTCTACGAAGACGATTTTTGCTTAAATGACAACACAAACACTTGATGATCTCAGCGTTTGCATTTTGCAGCCACAGGTTTTTATTATTTTTAGATAATTACAATCAAAAAAATTAACTATTTTAGAAATGATTAGGTGGTAATACCTTTGTGGTCCACCAGGGGGCCGTGAACCACAGGTTGGGAATCACTGGTCTAAATTACACGTACAAACAATTCAGGTGTCATTTTTTACTCTAATTATCTTGAATCAAAACATTTTTCTGGATTATTTTAGGTGTATGTGGCTCATATTAAGTCTACTAAGACGATTTTTGCTTAAATGACGACACAAACACTTGTTTACGTCTCAGCTTTTGCATTTTGCTGCCACAGTTTTTTATTATTTCTAGATAATTACAATCAAAAAAATTAACTATTTTAGAAATGATTTGGTGGCCCACTTGTAATACCTTTGTGGTCCACCAGGGGGCCGTGAACCACAGGTTGGGAATCACTGGTCTAAATTACACATACAAACAATTCAGGTGTCATTTTTTACTCTAATTATCTTGAATCAAAACATTTTTCTGGATTATTTTAGGTGTGGCTCTTATTAAGTCTACGAAGACGATTTTTGCTTAAATGATGATACGAACACTTGATGATCTCAGCTTTTGCATTTTGCAGTTTTTCCTCTCAGATCTGAATATTTCTTTGTCTGTTTCTAGTTTCAAAGCACAGAAAAGAACCCGTGTGACGTACCGCTCCTGTAGAAAGCGAATCTCGGGCGCGTGGCGTCGATGGCCACGGAGACGGGTCCGATGGTGGCGATCCCCTGCTTCAGAGCGCCCTCGTCGCCCTCAGGAAGGAAGCTGTAGCGGGAACAGTTGGCGGCGCGGTACTTTGGGCTGTAGCGGCAATCCTGAGACTGAAAGAAGAAGAGGAAGAAGATTATTTACTTAGAGCTGGAGTTTTTAAAAGCACAGAGGACGAGTTTGAAACAGTTTCAAAGCAGCTTAGAGTCTTCGACGTAGAACCAGAGAGCGTAGAGTGACTCACTGAGCTCATTAAGAGAATATCTCACTTCACAGAGTTTTTATTCTGGTAAATTAGAGCCTCAACACCTCCGCTCGGCTGCTGGATCAGCTCAGACCTGCCCTCGCTCTCCTCCTCCTCCTCCTCCTCCTCCTCACAAACACTAACAGCAGCAGCAGCGAACCAGATGAAGCCTGGAGGACAAACATGTTGTCGGCTCCGATTAATTTATTGTTGCTCCAAAGAGACATTAACGGCAGAGTACAGACGAGTGAGGAGAGTGTTTCTGTCTGCAGCCTCCAGGGTCAGACTTTAACTTCTTCTACTCCCACATTCTCCTGCTCACAGACACTTCTTCACCAATTTACATGTTTCCAAACAAAAACAACATTTAAATTTCTCCAAAAACTAGAATCGCAAAGCTGAAAGATATCAGACAATAACAGCTGCTGCTTTTACTCAGGAAACAATCCATAAACTCGACGCGCTGGGAGCAGACTTGAGGAACGTGGATGTTGAAAATTTTGAAATAAATGTTAAATTTGCAGCAGATTAGCATTAAAAAAAGCAGTTTTGACGTTTTAGATGCAATACGTATTCTGAAACTGATCTAAAAATAGACCAGATCTTCACCAGACTTGAAATAATGAGGTTTTTTAATACAGATCTCACAACTGGGGCCTCAAACACCAAGGTCCCCCTATAGCTCCGCCCCCATTAGACCTCCAGAGGGCTGGCCAATCAGGGGGATTTTGAAGTAGACATCATTTTCGTGGCTACACCCCCTCACACGATCCCTTTCCATGTTGCACACATCTGGGAATTTTAACGTCTGGGTGAGGACAACATGGCGGACGAGTGATACAACTATAACATTCTCACAAAGAGGCTAAATTAAAGGTTTTCTTAAACAGTAAGTTGAGGAAAATCAAGATTTTGAGGTAAATATCGTTGTTTAAAAGCAGATTCATACATTTATTACACACATTTACTAAAATTTACGTTAACTTTGAGGGGTCCTTTAATTGTACACCACTGTGTACAATCATATAAATTTTTTTTTATTATTTCACTGCTAAAAGAAAAAAGATTCACCTCAGTTATAAGTGTTTGACTAATTCAATTTATAGACTTAAAGCTTTTTTTGGCAACTACATAGTTGTCTTGTTGACATTAAATTAAAGCTATCCATTAAAATTTGTTCAATTGAAACTCTCTCTTTTTTTTTTAAATGTTCCATGAAAATAAAAAACAAAAAAACCCAACACAATTAACCCGTAGACCACAAGGGGGAGCTGGTGGACCACCGGTGGTCCCTGGACTACAATTTGAGAAACAATGGTTAAACATTTTTTCTTAGTTCTGTGTGATTTTAACAGGTAGGGATCCACCTCTCTGCTAGAAACCTGAAAACGGAGCCTTTTCCAAAAAAATTTAATTTTTTTTTTTTTTTTGGTATAGACTATGTAGAGCTACTACGGTGGCTCCAGAGGGACAAAATAGAGACTAAAGCCTCCCCTTAAAGGTTTGAGACACTGTCCACACACAGATCTAACTTAGTTACTTTTAAAGTTAACATTTTAAGCAGCACTTTTTAATAACGGACAACAAAGTGCTTCACAAAAATAAACATATTACATGCAATATGCAAAAGAAGTTAGTAAATAAATACAATAACATATTCCCCTTAAAGATTATACAATATACAATAAGAAACATTACAGGGGGAAGTTACAATGACTCTTAAACGACAGTAGCTCAATTAAGCCTTAAAGAGACGGTAACTTTACGAAGCTTTAAAGAGACGGTAGCACAACCAAGCCTTAAAGAGACAGGAGCTTATTCAAGCCTTAAAGAGACGGTAGCTGAACCAAGCCTTAAAGAAAGCGTAACTTTACGAAGCCTTAAAGAGACAGTAGCTTAACTAAGCTTTAAAGAGACAGTAGCTTAACTAAGCCTTAAAGAGACGGTAGCTTATTTAAGCCTTAAAGAGACAGTAGCTTCACTAAGCTTTAAAGAGATGGTAACTTTACGAAGCCTTAAAGAGAAAGTAGCTTGATTAAGCATTAAAGAGACAGTAGCTTAATTAAGCCTTAAAGAGACGGTAGCTTACCTAAGCCTTAAAAAGACGGTAGCTTTACGAAGCCTTGAAGAGACAGTAGCTAAACTTATCCTTAAAGAGACAGTAGCTTAACTAAGCCTTAAAGAGACAGTAGCTTAACTAAGCCTTAATGAGACGGTAGCTTACCTAAGCCTTAAAGAGACGGTAGCTTACCTAAGCCTTAAAGAGACTGTAGCTTAAATCAGCCTTAAAGAGATGGTAGCTTTAATAAGCTTTAAAGAGACAGTAGCACAACCAAGCCTTAAAGAGACAGTAGCTTAACTAAGCCTTAATGAGACGGTAGCTTAACGGAGCCTTAAAGAGACATTAGTTTACCAAGCCTTAAAGAGACGGTAGCTTTACGAAGCCTTAAAGAGACAGTAGCTTAACTAAGCCTTAAAGAGACAGTAGCTTAACTAAGCATTAAAGAGACGGTAGCTTATTTAAGCCTTAAAGAGACAGTAGCTTCACTAAGCTTTAGAGAGATGGTAACTTTACGAAGCCTTAAAGAGACAGTAGCTTAATTAAGCCTTAAAGAGACAGTAGCTTAATTATGCCTTAAAGAGACGGTAGCTTACCTAAGCCTTAAAGAGACGGTAGCTTAACCAAGCCTTAAAGAGACAGTAGCTTAACTAAGCATTAAAGAGACAGTAGCTTGACTAAGCCTTAAAGAGACAGTAGCTTAACCAAGCCTTAAAGAGACAGTAGCTTGACTAAGCCTTAAAGAAACTGTAGCTTAAATAAGCCTTAGAGAGACGGTAGCTTGAATAAGCTTTAAAGAGACAGTAGCACAACCAAGCCTTAAAGAGACAGTAGCTTAAATAAGCCTTAGAGAGACGGTAGCTTGAATAAGCTTTAAAGAGACAGTAGCACAACCAAGCCTTAAAGAGACAGTAGCTTGACCAAGCCTTAAAGAGACAGTAGCTTAACTAAGCCTTAATGAGCCTTAAAGAGACAGTATCAAGTCAGTAGGGTCTGTGTTGCACTCACGTGTCCGGTGTAGGGGTACCCGGCGTCAGAGTCGATGCCCTGGTTGTCGATGACGTACTGAAACGCTCGGTGCATGAAGCCGCCGTCACAGCCTTTGTTCCCGTATTTAAAGGAACAGTCCACCAGGTTCTGGGGGCTGAGGTCCACCAGTTTCCCCGTGGTCTTCGCTAACTGACCCTCCAAAGCCCCCGCAGCACTAAAGGCCCAACAGGAGCCGCAAGAACCCTGGAGGAAAAAAAACAAACATGTTTTTTTTTAGGTCGAGTTAATTTTGAAACAGAAAGCCACTGATGTGAAGTTTGGGGAAGTTTGACATCATGAGTTAAGTTTTCCAAAGATTCACTTCACTTTTCTTCTGACTGACTTTACACGTTAAACTCCTGAAACCTGAACGAAAACACTCTTTAGATCAGCTGTTCTCAACCTTTTTGAGTCAAGACCCCTAATTTTAGAGTAATATTTTAGCATCTGGAACCCCCAGGGTTTATTTATGTACTTTTATTTTTAATTAAAGAAAACAAAAATCAACTTGTGCAAATTAAAACCTTAATAAAACAGCCACAGTTTGTTTTTGAACGTTTATGTTGTTGAGCATAAAAAATAACTAATCAACATTTTTGTTTTTCTATTTCATTGAGTTATTTAAAGACAAAAAATTGTCTGAACTGTTTGTAACAAGTAAAAAATATCTGCCAATGGGATGAGAAAGATTTGTTTTTCAAGTTTCTTGAAACTTAAATGTTTTTTTTTCTTTCTTATTTGTAGTTACTTAATATCTGTTTTTATTTAAATATATTTGATATTTAATGTTTATTCTTACTTGTTTTTGTACAAAGAGCACAGTTAATGCTTCTTGATGATACATGGCAATGAAGCTGAATCTGAAATTTAAATGTCTTAATACAAGAAACTTTTTCTTACCCCTTTATTATTTTTATTTTTTAATTGTTTTAAGCAATCTAAATTACTTGAAACAAGACACTTCTCTGAACAAGTTGCTTGATTGTGGCTCATATTGTGAGTGAAAAGACAATTAAAAAAAAAATAAGACATAAATACTTGATTAGATTTTGTTTTTTTAAGTACAAAATATGAAAAATGTTATCATTTTTTGCTCAGTTCAGATTAGAAAAACTTAGCTGATACAACAAAATCTGGAATGATAATGAAAGTGAAAACAACTCGAACAACCCTGCCTGAATTTTTGTCATTTAATATTAATTAAATTATCCAATATGATCTTGCGACTCCCATTGGTTGAGAACGGCTGCTTTAAATGAAACTCTGTCTCCTGATGTAGGAAAAAGTGTTTTTTCTGAAGAAAATGTGACTCAGAGATTTGGTAAAAGTGGATGTGGAAACCAAACGTTGCTAAACTGCTGCGGTGACCACTTCCTGTTTGAACACCATCAATGTGACGGTAAACAGAGCAAAGGATTGTGGTTAACGTGTCCTGTCTCTGCTGCAATCATCACATCAGACATCAGCTTCTTTCTGCTTTCACACACAGTCTGAGAGTTTTCACACACACACACACACAGTCTGAGAGTTTTCACACCTGCATCTTGACTTTGGTCACCCAGCCTTTCTCCCTCCAGTCCAACGTGTCGGGGGCGTCAGCGCCAGTCGCCCCAGCGAAGGGAGACGGCGCCCTCTGGATGTCGGTGGGAGGAGTGAGCGTGGCGAAGTGCTGCAGGATTTCTTCTTCTGTCTGTAAAGAAGGAAAACAACTCAGTCATGAAAAGATACTTCACATCACAGCTACACTGCAAAAACGGAAATCTAAGCAAGTCATTGTGTCTTATTTGTAGTAAAAATTGTCTTATTGTTCTTAATTTGAGCCACATTCACCAGACCAGGTCATAAAAATGTCTTATTTCAAGTTTTTTAAGACAAAAATGAGGTGTAAATTGCTTGTAACAAGTCAAAAAAAATCTGTCAATGGGATAAGACTAATTAGCCCGGGAAGTTTCTTGAAATTAGAAAGATGTCTTAAAACAAGAATCTTTTATCTTATCCCATTGACAGATATTTTTTTTTTACTTGTTACAAGCAATTGATGCCTCATTTTTGTCTTTAAAAAATTTGAAATGAGACATTTTTATGACCTTGTCTAGTGAATGTGGCTCAAATCCAGAATAGTAAAACAAATTTGTCTAAAAATAAGACATAATGACTTGCTTAGATTTCAGTTTTTGCAGTGTGCGGCTTAGAAACAACATAGTGGATGAGGGATGTAACCATAACAGCTTCACGTTATCTTGCGTGTAATCCCGGACGAGCCCCCAATTTATGTTACGCACCTGCCTAGGGGAGCAGGTGGGCAACACAAAGAAGCAACAAAAAAGAAAACCACGACAGCCACTCTCCCCGTGTCTTTAAATATATATATATAAATATGGCTCAAATCAAGAATAGTAAGCCTTTTTTTTCAGACTGTTACTCCTCAACCAAAGTTGCACCGATTCTGACTATTCAAAAAGTAAAATGTTAACAATGTTGAGAAATGTTATACCTGTGTAGGGTTTAGCCCTAACTTCTGTCATTTTTAAAAATATTCAGAATCCAGTAAGACCTTCCGAGTTAATAAACAGGTCTGATGGGTGTCACTCACTTCAACGTTAAGCATTTGCTGCAAGGAAATGCAAGAGTGTTGAAATGCTGAGTCAGAACCTGAACATCTCCATGGTCAATTTGTTCTAAAGGATGTTGGAAATAACTAGTTTGGGTTGTTGAAATCCTCCGAGCTCTTAAGTAGGAATAGAAACAGCAGCAAGCGCTCGAGTAAAATAGTGGAATCCCCTTTTTCCTTAAAATCCCCAAAAACCTCAGCCTCAGTTTTCTGGTGTGAAGTTTTTCTCCAGTGTGAATATTGTTCAAACACTAATGTTTGGATAATGAGGAAGTGAAATCAGAGAGTCAGGTGATTTTTAAGCTGATGTTCTGTGTTTTCAGGCTCATAAACCTGAACCAACCCTCAGTTTTTCTGAATTTGTGATTGAGTTTGTGAGTTTGCTGCCAAAGTCACGTCAGGTCAGTGAGACAGAAGAGTCACGCTGAAAGTCTCTGCAAAGGTCAGAAAGTTCATCAAACTCTCGGAGAAAGTTGATCACAGATATTTCATTTCCAGTGAAAGTTAGTCTGACGCTGTGTAACAAACTCAGGATGTGGGATAAAAAAAGTGTTTTGTTTCTCCTGCAGAATGTAAATGAGTCAACTCTGCTGCTGGTCTGACTCCCTTTGACTTCACAAACTCCACTTTTTCTGCTCAGAAAACGAGCAAAAACACTAATGATGTATAAGAAGCTCACAGTCTGCTGAGGTATAAACTTAACAAATATCTGCAGGTCAGAAAGTGGCAATAAAGAAGTGAAAAAAGTGACTAAAATGCCCAAAAAGCAACAAATTGGTACGGAAATTTCGGAGGAAACTTCAGAATATAGCAAAAAATGATGAAAAGAATAAAACTTAGTTAAAGGTAGTAGAAATTGTCAGAAACGCAACAAAAGTTGGCATTTACACTGGGATAAAACCTTGAAATACCAAAAGTAGCAAAACATGGTCCAAAAGCGGTAAAAAAAGAGTGAATGATGACTAAAATGGCCAAAAGAAAAAAAAAAGTAGTTTGGAAGAGTCTTTAAAAATTCAGGAAGTAGCAAAGATTGTGAAAAAAGTGACGAAAAACAATGAAAAGTGTTAAAAATGGCTGAAGTCAATAAAAATGGCAAGAACTTTTGGATTAAACTAGGGAAATAGTCTGGTTTTTTTGCAAAAATTTGCCCAAAAGTGGCCAAAAAAACGAGAGAAAAGTGTCAAAAATGGGAAAAATAGAAACAAGTATTAGCAAGGAAATATTAAGAAATTCAAAAGGAAGAAAAAAATTGTGAAAAAAGTGACGGGAAAACAGTCGTAAAATACAATAAAAATGGCCAAAGTCAACAAAAAAGGCAATAAACTTAAGATTTAATAAGAAGGTGGTCAGTTTGTTGCAAAAATTTGTCCAAAAGTGGCCAAAAAAAGAGAGAAAAGTTTCAAAAACTGGCAATAAGCAACAAAAGTTAGCAAGGAAATTTTTGAGATAGCTTTAAAAGATTCAGAAAGTAGCACAAAAATGGTGGTAAAGGGACAAAAAAAAAAAAAAAAAAGCTAAACTGGTAAAAAATAGCCAAAGTCAACAAATAGAAACTTGGGAATAACTTTGGAAAATGGTAAGTTTTGCCCATATATGGATATGGCTATAAAGTTTAACTGTATTGACTTGGTGTGTATGTGGTTTCTGGTGACACTGGTGCAGCCTCTAGTGGACGCTCAAGGAACTGCAGCTTTGCAACACTACAGCATTGGATACATATGTTTTTGGACCCATATTCAGTGAAAATGTTGAGATAAAAAGTCAAAACTGTGGGGATAAGAAGTCATAGTATGGGAAACAATGAAGTCAAAATTATGAGCTTTAAGGTAAAAATTCTGAAAAAAAATATCACAATTTTTGGGCGAAATTCTGAGATTAAAAGTTGAACTTTTGAGAAAAATAAATTCAATTTTGCAATAAAAAGACCAAAATTTGAGATTAAAAGTGGAAATTTTCCAATGTAATGCCAAATTTTGGGATAAATAGTCAAAATTTAGAGATAAAGAGTCAAAATTTGAGATTAGAATTAAATATTTTGAAATAAGAAGTCTGAATTTGAAAATAATCAAGTCAAAACTATGAGAAAGGAGTCAAATCTTAAGACAAAAAGTGGAGCTTTGGAGACAATAGGGTCAAAATTATAAAGAAATTCTCGATAAAAATCCAAATTTTGAGGAAAAATTTGAGATACAAGAGTCAAATCTGCAAGAATAAAAGTCAAAATTCGGGAAAAGTAAAGTCAATATGTTAAGATTAAAAGTGAAATTAAAAAAAAAAACAAAACTGAAATTTTGGTACAAAGACTCAAAATTGTAGGAAATTGAAATCAAAATTGGGAAAAATAAAGTTATGAGACAAAAGTCACAATTTTGAAACAAAAGGTTAATAAAATCAGAATCTTGTGATGAAGAGACCAAATTCTGAGATTAATTAAAATGTTGAGATTAGAAGTGAATATTTTGAAATAAGAAGTCTAAATTTGAAAATACTCAAGTGAAAATTATGAGAAAAAAATTAAAATGTTGAGATAAAAAGTCAAAACTGTGGGAATAAGAAGTCATAATTTTGAGAACAAAGGTCAAAATTTGGGGTAAAAAGCTGAATTTTTGACCTTTTATCTCAAAATTTCAACTTATTTTAGCAAGAAAAAAATAATCAGCAAAGTTAGCTTCTCATAATTTATGTTTACACTATATAAAATGTTCATTTTAAAACAGTAAGGGAGTTTTTAAAGCAGTGCATGCATTATGAAGCTACTTTTTTGTCTTTGAGGATCTTTGGGTATTTTTATAATATCTCCTAAAGTTCGGGTAGGGGCTCCACTTTAAGGGTTTTTTAAATATGGTCACATTAGTTAGATAGTCCTCTCTGGAGACACAGATGATAAAAAAAATTAAGATTATCTCAAGAAACTGTTGAGAAACTTTGGTAAAATCTTATGAAACCTACTTTCTTGGCTGCGTGTCCCTTGAGGGGATCCGTACTCAAACACGTCTTTGTGCCTGAGCGATTGTTTACAGTCCTGAGTTGAGTCATAAATATTCATCTGTGCTGTTTCCTGATGCTTCATATCCCCAAACAAAACTGCATCTTATTAAATTACTGTAAACCACAGAGCGCTCGGGGCCCGCGGGGCCTCATGGGAGTCCAGTCAATACTTCAGCATGTAAATAAAAATACTCTAATGTAAAGATTATCTGCTCAGCTTCAAAGTTCAAACTACGTGTTGTGTTTCTGCTCTGCGTTCCTCCGACCTCCCGCTGTCGTTGGTGCGCGGTCGTTAATGAATAAAGGTGATAATCGTGAATCGATGCAGACTCCTGCTCGGCGGCGTGGAGGAGTTTCTCACCAAGTCTCCCATGTGGTTCATGCTCAGATCGTAGGTGTGCAGCCCCATCGAGGCCTCCAGGTTGTGCATCGTAATGAGCATCAGGTTCTTCTCCCACAATTCCCGGCGGCGCACTTCTTCCACCTCGAGAAAAAACACACATGAGGTCAGATGAGCGGGTAAAATCCTCATTTATGGATTTTCAGAAAGTTAGAGATTCACATACCTCGTTTTGATACTTTTTCTCGTGAGTCTTTTTCCACAGCTGCCAGTGAAAGTCCAGGTTACTGTCCAACGCAGCGACGCATGAGGCGGCGAGGAGCACGCTCACCAATATCAGGCCTGGGAACACACACACACACACACACACACACAGACAGTGAAATATTTCTATAACCTGAAATGTGTCAAAATATCAGCTACAGTTTTTACAGCAGATGTTTTCTGTTCTACACCAGAGTTACTCAACCAAAGAGACAAACTGTTAAAAAACTAACTATACAAAAGAAACAAACTAAGTGGTAAAAAGAGGCAAAAAAGGGACAAAATTTAGTTTGAGGTAGTAAGAATTGCCAATAAAAGCAACAAAAACTGGCATTTAAATTGGGATAAAACCCAGAAATACACAAAAAGTGCCAAAAATGGCCCATAAATAGCACATTAAGAGAGAAAAGTTACTAAAATTGCCAAACAAGGAACAAAAAATGGCATAAAAATTGGGAGTGAACCTGGAAAATAGTGAGAAAGTATCAAAAAATGGTCCAAAAGTGGCATAAAAGAGTGAAAACTGACTAAAAAGAAAACAAAAATTATCAAGAGAAATTTTGGTGGAAGCTTCAAAAAATGCAGAAAGTAGCAAATATGGTGAAACAAAGTGATGAAAAACAGTGAAAAGTGGTAAAAAAAAAATGGCCCAAGTCAACAAAAATGGTGAGGATGTTGGGATAAAATGTGGAAATAGTCAAGAAATGGTTCAAAAGTAGCACAAAAAAAAAAGAGTAAAAACAGGCAAAAATAAGAAAAATTGACAAGAAAATTGGGAGTGCACTTGGAAAATAGTGAGGAGGTATCAAAAAATGGTCCAAAAGTGGCAAATTTAGAGTGAAAAATGACTAAAATGGACAAAAAGCAACAAAAATTAGCAAGAAGAATTTTGGTGGAAACTTAAAAAAATTCAGAAAGTAGCAAAAATGACAAATTGATAAAAACTACCTTTACAGAAGAAACTATGTAAGTGGTAAAAAGAGGCAAAAACAGCAAAGAGAAGCAATAAAACTTAGTTTCAGGTTGTAAAAATTGTCAAAAAAGCAACAAAAATTGGTATTTAAACTGGGATAAAACCTTGAAATACCCAAAAAGTAGCAAAACATGGTCCAAAAGCGGTAAAAAAAAGAGTGAATAATGACTAAAATGGCCAAAAAGAAAAAAAAAGTAGCTTGGAAGAGTCTTTAAAAATTCAGGAAGTCGCAAAGATTGTGAAAAAAGTGACGAAAAACAATGAAAAGTGTTAAAAATGGCAAGAACTTTTGGATTAAACTAGGGAAATAGTCTGGGTTTTTTTCAAAAATTTGTCAAAAAGTGGCCAAAAAACGAGAGAAAAGTGTCAAAAATGGGCAGAATAGAACAAGTATTAGCAAGGAAATATTATAAAATTCAGAAAGAAGCAAAAAAGTGTGAAAAAAGTGACGGGAAAACAGTCGTAAAATACAATAAAAATGGCCAAAGTAAAAAAAAGGCAATAAACTTAAGATTTAATAAGAATGTGGTCAGTTTGTTGCCAAAAATTTGTCCAAAAGTGGCCCAAAAAAAAAAAGAGAGAAAAGTTTCAAAAACTGGCAATAAGCAACAAAAGTTAGCAAGGAAATTTTTGAGATAGCTTTAAAAGATTCAGAAAGTAGCACAAAAATGGTGGTAAAAGGGACAAAAAATGGGTGAAAAGGGGTAAAAATGGCTTAAGTCAGTAAAAATGGTAAGAAAATTGGAATAAAACTTGTAAAATGGTCCAAAAGTGGCAAAAAGAGTGAAAAGTGTCAAACATGGGCAAAAAGCAACTAAATTGGTGAGAAAATTCAGAGGAAACTTTAAAAAATCCAGAAAGAAGCAAAAATGGTGAAAAAACTGATGAAAAACAGTTTTGAAAGGTGGTAAAAATGGCCAAAGTCGACAAAAATGGCAAAATCCTGGAAAATAGCCAGTTTTTGGCAAAAAATAAGTCCAGAAGTGGCAAAAAAAAAATAGTGAGCAGTGTCAAAAATTGGCAAATAGCAACAAAAATGAGCAAGAAAATGTTTGAGGAAACTGTAAAGGATTCAGAGAGTAGAACAAAAATGGTGAAAAAAGGGACAAAAAAACAGTTAAGAGGGAAACAAATGGCCAAAGTCAGTAAAAAAGGCAAAAAAAAATTGGAATTTAACTTGGAAAACGGTCAGTTTGTTGCAAAACATGTTCTAAATCTGGCAAGAACAGAGCAACAAAAATTGGCAAGAAAATTTCAGAGGAAACTCTAGAAAATTCAGAAAGAAGCAGCAATGGTGAAAAAACTGACAAAAAAAACAGTTTTAAAAGGTGGTAAAAAATGGCCAAAGTAAAAAAACAGCAAGAAACTTGGAGGTAACTTTGGAAAATAGTCAGTTCACAGAAAAAAATGGTCAAAAAGTGTCAAAAATGGCCAAAAAGGCAACAAAAATTAGCAGGGAAATTTTGAGGAATTCAGAAAAAAGCACAAACGGGGTAGAAGGGACAAGAATCAGTTTAAAAGAATGGTAAAATGGCCAAAGTCAAGAATAATAGCGTGAAAATTGGAATTAGACTTGTAAAACAGTCGGTTTGTTGCAAAAAATGGTCCAAAAGTGTGAAAATTAAGCAAAAACAACACAAATTGGATAGAAAATTGGAAGTAAACCTGGAGAATACTGAGAAACAATTGAAGAATTGTCCAAAAAAAGAAGGTAAAAGTGGTTAAAATGTGTAAAAATCAGTCCCAGTTGTAGTGTGTTCACTACAACTGTTCATCTTCTACAATGAGTTTGTTTAAAAACAGAGAAGATGGGAACTGAGAAATAATTGCACAAAAAAATGCAATTGCAACATAGGAAATAACAACTGCAATAAGATTATTTTTTGTAAGTCGTTCAGCCGTAAAGTCAGCTGACGTTTGAGAGCGAAGTAAAAACAGAATCAGCTCTGGCTCATCTCAGATGAATGTTTCTGATTCTAAAGCCGCTCTGAGACGCTCGGCTGCAGATGAGAAAATTAAAAAAGCCTGGGGGAGTTCGCTGCATGAGGAGGAAGTGGTTTCTCAAGAGGGTTTCAGGTAAACACAGTGAACGACCGTGAGGAAGAAGATGAAGAAACACATGAGGAGCAGCTGGTGGTTGAACTCCAGCTCTCACACCCACAGAGTTTAGAGTTTGTGCTCTTACAGTAGAACATACACCTCCAAGATGAACGTATATTTTTACATTTTACATATTGATCCTGTATTAACTCCTCTTTTCACTCTGCATGTTCCCTCCACAGCTGACATCCTGACTCAGCAGGAAACAATATCATCAGTTTCCTCCACTAACAACCCTGTTTTACCTCAATGACACATTTAAAAAGTGTTTTCTTTTCTTTTTCTGGTGAATCAAACATGGTGACAGGTTTTACTGGGGTTTGTGTTTGGGTAGACAAACCTATGAAGATGAAGTGGTGGAGTTTGGGGGAACAGTGAGAGCGGTTCACAGTTAAGTAATGAGGTTAAACTCGCTAGAATATATAAACAAGGTCACACAGATTTGAGATTTCAACGGTTACAAAGCACTGCTGTGTGTAGTATTTGTAGCAGTAGTTTAGTACTCACAGCTCGGTGCTCTGAGACGTGTCAGTAACGTTAGTGAATCCTGGTTGTGTCCTACCAGTGCTCATCTACCAACTCCAACCTCACCAAGCAGAGCAAACGTAACCTGGCTCTTCATTTTATTGATAGACTCTCAGGTTTGAACAGATCACTGCAGAATAACTGCTGCATGTGGACAGGAATCAACATTAGCACAAACACATTAGAGACTGTTTTAGCCTTTAGCCTGTATTTTAATGTTGAGCTAATGTTTGAGCCTTTACTTCGTGTTTTAAAAATTAGTTGGTGTTTGAGCTTTTAGCCTGTGTTTTAGTCTTTGGCTCGTGTTTTAGCATCAAGCTGATGTTTTAACCTTTAGCCTGTTTTTCAGCCTTTAGCTAGTGTTTTATCCTTTATTTTGTGTTTTAGCTTTTCACTAGCATTTTAGCCTTTAGCTGGTGCTTTAGCCTTTACCTCATGTTTGAGCATCCAGCAGGTTGGAATTAAACTTGTAAAATGGTCAAAAAGATGCAAAAAGGGTGAAAAGTGTCAAACATGGGCAAAAAGCAACTAAATCTGTGAGAAAATTTCAGAGGAAACTTTTAAAAAATCCAGAAAGAAGCAAAAATGGCAAAAAGAAAAATGACGAAAAACAGTTTTGAAAGGTGCTGAAAATGGCCAAAGTAGACAAAAATGGCAAAACCTTGGAAAATAGCCAGTTTTTGGCAAAAAAATAAGTCCAAAAGTGGCAAAAAAAATAGTGAGCAGTGTCAAAAATTGGCAAATAGCAACAAAAATGAGCAAGGAAATGTTTGAGGAAACTGTAAAGGATTCAAAGAGTAGAACAAAAATGGTGAAAAAAGGGACAAAAAAACAGTTAAAAGTGGTTAAAATGGCCAAAGTCAACAAAGATGGCATTAAAATTGGAATTGCCTGAAACACCAGGCAAAGGCCTTCAGCTGGTGCTTTAGCCTTTACCTCATGTTTCAGCATCCAGCAGGTGTCTTAGCCTTTAGACTTTAGCCTGTTTTTTAGTCTTAAGCTTATGCTCTTTCACTCTCCTGTTTATCTTTCTTCTGCTGTTCTGTCTCTTTTCTGTCAGACATTCCAGCTCCAGTTTCCACCATTATTACTAAATAAACCACAAAAGTCATTTCAGCAGAGAAAAACACAGATGCTAAACTTAGTCAGCCAGCGTGGCGTTGTCATGGAAACTTTGACTTGTCGTTAATTGATCCAGTCCAGTCCAACCTGATTAGGAAGCTAAAAATTAGCATTTAGAAATAACAAATCAAAAAGCCTGTCAGTTGGAAAGTCTGATTGCCCATTTTTTAGAAAGTTAAAAGGCCTGTTGGTCAGATAGTAGAAGGTCCTATTGTCAAAAAATCAGAAGAGTATCACATAAATCCAAACTTGTTTTTTTGACAAACAGTGAGAGTAACTTTTACATCAGAGTCTGAAAACACCAGAAAGAGAAGTTTGATATTTGCTTTTTTGAATAACAGTGTCCAGAGGTGTTGAAAACTTGCTTAATGGTGCAAATATTGTTAAATATCCTGTAGAAAAATTCACTCTGGTGCTGATTCTCTTATTTTTTATGTGTTTTATGAACAGGTGAATCTATAAAACTTCACGTATCTCTGAGCTTAAACTGAAGAGTTCACACGTCCAGTTTGATCAGTTCTCCTCATCAGTGGTTTAGCTTCACTTCCTTAAATATAAAACTACTGAACTTTTTATAAATTAACCTCAGATGAGGCGACAGTCACAAGACCAGAGATGAAACTAATGAGCAGGCGATAAATTCATCTGAAGGCGTCACAAACATCAGCTGTTGTGTAATCCGTTCATAATCTTTTTATGTTTGATAAAGGAGGTTCAATAAGCAGGTGGAGAGGATTAAAAAAGTCTGAGTTTACAGCTTTAAAAACAAACAGAGAGCAAATAAAAGAGGCTTGATCCAGGAAATCAAAACTAACACGAGTCCAAAGTGACAGGAAGTGAACAACACGTCTGTTTTTAGACCTGAAAACATCCTTTGTTTACATTTAGGGAACAAAATCACCTCAATTTGTACATTTTAGTATCTTAATCTTACACCTAAAGACCTTAAACAGAGAAGTAGGTATCAGAAAATATCACTAAAGAGGAAGAATATGAACAGTTTGATTTAGTAAAAGCAGATAAAAAGTGATGCAATAGCTTGTGGAGAAACTTAAGTCAAAAATGTGTCAAGTAAAGCAGGATACACATCAAAAAAGTATCATTTTTGTGATGTTTTAGTTTCCAACAGAGCTGTAATGAAGATGTGCATAAGCTTTTCTTTATCTTCCACACTTGTTTGTGACTTAAATCGCATTTGAAGTCTCTTTATGTGAACTAAATATCTCGAAAATGATTCAAATAACAAGTAAAAGTAGTAAAAGTAATAAGGATGAAGCATTTTAAGTTACTTAAAGCGTCTCAAGAGGCAAATTAAAGTAATATAAGAACAAAAAATCACCCCCAAATTGATTTCTTGGCTTCTTCCTGCTGTGTTTTGTTAACAGGTGTAATCAGTTGAGCTCAGTTTGATTAAAGGAAACAATCTGTGACAAGGTAAATATTTACAGAGGGATAAGACTTTAAAAAACTTTCCTGGGTTTAAGTGATAAATATTAACTTCCTGAAGAGTAATATCTGACTTTGTTTAACTAAAACCTCTTTTTATGTTGTAAAAACTGCAGATTAAAGAGACAAAATAAGTGTAACCTGTGTCAGAAGTAGAGACACAAAGGAAACACAAACCGAAAGTAAAAGAAGCTGAAAAAAAACACGAACTACACCTTTAATTCACAAACTCTTTCACTCATAAATCTTCTGTTTTTAAGTCTAAATGTGTTTAATAAAAGTTAAATTAAAGAGTTTAACTCACCTCGATGTGTCAGAGCCATCGCTGTCAGTGTTCACCCTGCGAGTGTGTGTGTGTGTGTGTGTGAGAGAGAGTGTGTGTGTGTTCCTGCTTAATATCTCTGAGGTGTGTGTCACATGATCTGAGAATCACTTCTTCTTCCTCATCAAACACACACACATATAAAACACACACACACACACACACACACACACACACACACACACACACACACACACACACCTGAGGCACAAACAGGAGGAAGTGTGTGTTTGCGGAAATAAGTTTGAAATAAAGATTTAATCATTAACTTTCACTGCAAGAAATAATCAAAAATAATATATAATATTATTTAAAATTCAATAAAATAACTTTAAGTGTATCTTCTGGTATTAATCTGACTCTAAAATCATTAAAAATGTAATAAAGTTCACAGATTATTGAGTGATTAAAAGTCGCTCTGGCTCCCTCTACAGGCTGAAGCATGAATTACGTCATCAGCCTCATGAAGCGGAAACGTGACGTAAACATCACATTTAACAAAATAAAACGCACAATCATCGTTTTTGATTTTTTTTTTATAACGTTCAGTGAATTAACGAGGAACTACTTTACTTAAATACTTGCAAATGAATAAAAAATCTATAATACAAAGAAAAAAATTAAAATCAAAACTGAGTTTAAATATTTGGATTTTTTTTTTTTCAAAATAAATTATTCATTTTGACTTATTTGAAGAATAATTTGGGATAAATAATGTAAATTTTTGTTTCAACCTTTTTATCTTTTCTTGAGATTATTTTTTTTAATATTTACTCTTTTTTAATGTTTGAACTTTAAGATGTAGATTAATATTTCTCATTAATTTTGGCAATTTGCTTTTTATATTTTCATTTTATTGTATTTGCCTTTTTATTTCTGTTTTTATGTATTTTACTTAAACTATACTCAGTTTTCATGGTTGATTTTTTAATTTTAAATTGTCCTTTGTGGATTTGTGTAGTTATTTTGTCATATTTACATTTGGCCTAACCGCATTGTGTTCAAGTGTTCATAAGATAAGAAAAACACATTTCAATATATATTTATTATGTTTAGTTGCTTTTTTAAAATTAATTTTATATTATCTGTATTACTATTATCAACTTACTTATTTTATTCAAACTACTATTCAATAATCATATCACTTAGGCAATTATGCTTGGGGTCACACAAAATGTTTGATTAAATTCTCTCTTCATTTTGTATATTTTAATTCCCATTTAAGGTATTTAGCCGTTTGTTTTTATCCATTTCTTTAAAAAATATATATTTGTAATTTGGTTGTCATTTGGTCGGTGGTTTATATACTTTTCACACATCATGTTGTAGCACAAATTTCTGACCATAAATAAAAATTATAGCAAATTAAATGAGCTAAAAATAAAGTAAATAAATAATCCATGAGACATTCTCCCCCCAACCTCAACCCAACAATGTATTTACAGTTTAAGGAAACTTTCAAAATAAAAGAGTTGATAAAAGCAGGAGCTGAACTGATGTAACACTGGAGGTAAAATAAAATATTCAGAATGAAAACAATAAGGTAGGACAAACAAAATAAAGCAATTAAAGAAACACAATCTATAAAAAGGATGAATAAAGTCTGAAAACAGAAACATTAAAAACTCCAGAGTGTGTTTTAAATGATCAGTAGTTTTGTTAAAGGATGAAAAACACAGACGTCCTCTGTCTGGAGAAATAATTTGATTAATAACTTGAGCGCACAGCGTCTCGTCAGTGTTTAATATTTCAGATTTTAGGAGTCGAACATTTGGTCTGATGGTTGAAACTGAAGCAAAGGTCACAGAGGTCACAGAGGTCACAGAGGTCACAGAGTCCAGTCTGAAGCTCCTCAGACACAAACGTGGACCAAAGTCTGGGTCAAGAGGTAAAAATGACCCGTCAGCGGCCTGAGGAAAGGTCACGAGGTCATCACTGTGCGTGGCGAACTGCCAGATGGTTCTAAGACTCTCGATAAACGAACTGAAAAATCCGATTGTTGTGACCGAGCTTTAAAGTCTTATTTACTTACGCTTCTTTTTGATAGATTTGTGTGATCTAATTTTTGTCTTTCCATTACGTGTAAGGATTTTTTGGGGTTCTTTATAAATTTTAAACCATCAATCAGGCAGAAACACTCAGTTCATGTTCACCCACATGACAAAAACTGAAATTTAAGCAAATGTTTGTGTTAATTTTAGAAAAGAAAATGTTTTTTTATCCTTGATATGAGCCACAAGAAACTTTTTTCTTACTCTATTGACAGATTTTTTTTGACATTTTCTGGACTGGTCACTTGAATGTGGCTCATATTTAAAGAATAAAAAGACAATTTTGTTAAAAATAAGACATATGGGTCAATGACGTGACGTCCCTTTTTTGTGTCAGAGTGCAATATTTCCTTCCATCATGAATTGAGTATTTCATCACATTTATTTCTTTATTCTATGAAACCTGTGTTATTTGAACACATCTTTAAACTATTAAAATATAACATGTTTTTTTGTGTTTTGGTTCCTCAAACCCCCAAAATGTCAGGTGGTGCAACCGTCCTGACAAGTATCCACAGTAATTAAACTCTAAACATTGAATGTCAGTTATTGTAAATGGAAATTAAAAATACAGTGGAATTATTTTATGCTGGAACCTTTTTAAATAAAACATTCTTTGCAAATAAAAAGAATTTTAAAGCTGTTGAGAAATGTAAAAAACTTTTGTCCCGTAATTTTCACCTTGTCAAATGTCAGGGTGGTGCAACCGTAACATTAGACTTTTATTTTAAAGTGAAGAGAATAAAACAGGAAACAGGAAACTGCATCAGCCAGAGGAGCCCAAATGACATTTGTGACCAAGTGGAAAAGTTTGTAGATTTCTCTGAAATACTGATAAAAAAGGTTTTTTCACTTCATTGGTGACTGGAACAATTTCCATGTCAGGTGGTACAACCAATGTAATAATGTGAAATGTTATTTTAACATCAAATTATTTATCTTATTCACAAATAAAAGAAATGAAACACACAAAATAAAAATGTATGAGTCACTACAGAAACTTGAGAGATACTTGCCAATAATTTCACACAGAAAAAATAACAGGAACATATAAATATATTTTCATATATTTGGTTGCTCCACCTGACATTTTTGGGTGCTCAAATTAAAAATACTAAAAAATTATGAACCTAAAATCTTTGAAATGTTGGTCAACTACTGAAATCTGTTAGAAAACATAATTCTTCTCTCAGAAATATGTTTTTATCCATTTTCAAAGAACTTTTTAAAAATATGATTTTAGACGCTCTTGTTGTGATTGACCCATAAACACTTGGTTAGATTTAGATTTTAGTTTCTGCAGAGCAAAGTATGAGCAAGTTCATGAATGATCTTGGCTGAAATGATGCATTTCGGAAAAATAACGACTGTCACATTTATTTAATCTTCTTCTTCTTTTGATAGAAAAACGAACAAACGATGCGTTCAAAGTCAAAGTGAAACCTTTATTCATCTTCTTAGAAAACATTAGTTTACAGTTTGATCATCAGAAAAAGTGCTTAACAAAACATCAACAACAACAAAAGTCGACGCCATCGAGAGAAACACGATTGAAAAGAGCGACTGCGTCAACAGGAGGGAGGAGCTCCCATCGTCCAGCAATGTCTCCCGCCACGAAAACATCCAGTCTTTGTTTTTATTTTTGCGGATTCATGGATTAAACTTGGTATCTGGTTCGCAAAAGTAAACGAGCTCGAATTGTGGGTTTGGTTTCGTAGTGGTCGTACGTTTTCGTGCATGTTTCATCGTGTTGTCGTTTTCTTTCCCCCCTTCATCTTCCTCTCTCGTCTCTTTACATCACGGGGTAGCTCGCCAGGTTGGTGATGCCGCAGAGGTTGCCGCGGTTTCGTGCCATCAGGATGTAACCGTTCTTCCCCCAGCTCTCGCTCCAGCTGTCGGAGAAAGAAGAGAAAGAGATGTCAAACGTCGCCAGGGGGGAAACATCTCATCAAATCAACGCCAAAGTGCATCACGGCGGCATTTGATGCCACCTGATGCTGTCGGACGCTGACGTGACCCACCTGTTCTTCACGATCCAGTATTTCTTCCCTTTACCGGTGACGCCGTAGCCGACGGCCAGCACGGCGTGATTGATGTCGTCCTTGTTACACTGAGGGTCGTAGTAAACACCTGAGCACATGACGGAGAAGAAGAAGAAGATGAAGTGATGAAAGATTCTGGACACAAACGCTGTTTTCTTCTACTTTGTCTGAAATTCAGTTTGTGAAAACTTGTGAGATCTGCAGTAAACTACAAGTTCCAGGATGTTTCTACCAATGACTGTATATAGAATGGACAGCGTGCTTCCGCCTGTCACCGTTCTACGTTTTTGAAGCCAAAAAACCTGTTTCTCTAGCCGCCATTGTGCAGCCAGAGTCTGCGCAGTAGAGAATTTCCGGTGGAGCCAAGTAAAAAAGAGAAATAAAATTATTTATTTCTTCTTCTTCAGAAGGTTTAGTCTCCTTTTGGCTCTTTCCCAAAGTTTCTTATATCCCTGATAAAAACTACTCACGAACGGCAGCTGTCAACTATCGTAAAACGAAACTTATAGATATACCAATAACTAATGAGAAACTAACTTCTCAGGAAAAAAAAACACCTGAACACCATGCAGCCAGATGACATCCTCATACTACCTTAGTGTAAGGATGAGAGAAACGTTTCTACGAGGTATCGTAATTTTTTAAAGTTTTCCCGGCTCATATCTGGAATACATGGGGAGGCGGGGCTTATGACCTATACTGCAGCCAGACACCAGGGGGCGGGGCTTATGACCTATACTGCAGCCAGACACCAGGGGGCGGGGCTTATGACCTATACTGCAGCCAGACACCAGGGGGCGGGGCTTATGACCTATACTGCAGCCAGACACCAGGGGGCGGGGCATCTGCAGGAGGCTTCAGTTTGAGCCGAACGTCGTTACGTCCACTCATATGTTTGTACCTGTGACTTCACCTCTGATTGATATAGTAAATTTGACTGAAATGCCAAATGTTCCCATGGTAGTTTTCTGTATTTGTGATAAAATTGAACATTAGAAAAAAATCCACGAGCTCCACTTTCAGAAACAGAAATCCAGAGTAGTATACGACTGAACAGACCCAACTGAACAGTCATACTACAGGTGTAGTAGGCAGTTTGGAAAACAGTCAAAAGTTTATCAAAGAAGTGAAATATCCACAAACTCGCTCCCTCGCTCGCTCACTGACCTTTGGTGTAGAACTGGAAGCTGCTGAGCGTGGCGTCGATGCCCACGGACACGGGTCCCTCTTTGTAGAGCGCCACCGCCAGCGCGTGCTCGTTGCCCTGCTCGATCTCCCTGTAGCCTTTGCACTGAGCCGCCATTCCTGTGCTGTTGTAGCGACACGGCTGATCCTACGGGAAGAAAGACGAGTTCATGTTTCACTCTACGCTGACGACACCTGAACATTTACACACGATCATTTCAGAGATTTAACGCTCAGAAAAACTCAGAACATCAGGTTCATTAATGCTGATTTTACACTGAAGGGAACTGAGGCATCATATCTAAGATAATGTTACTGGGTGTAAAATATCAAGCCAGATTTTCAAAATAAGAGCACTCTTTGCAAATGCTTTTTGCATTCTTTTAATTTTTTCAATTATCTTAAGACTTTTCCTTTTCTTAATTATGTTTCTATTGTTTTACACTGAATTGAAAAGCAATAAAGGATTTCAAGGTCACTGCAAAAACTGAAATTTTCAAAAGTATTTAAGTCTTTAAGCAAAAATGTCTTATTGGATTATTAATTAACCACATTTATCCAGAAAAAGTCAAGAAAAATGTCTTATTTCAAGATATTACCAGACAGAACTGACGAATTGAAGATACGGAAGCAGCATTTTTGTTGTTTATAATTTCGCCTTTTCGCACACACTCAAAAAAATGAACCATTAATTTTAATTAAATTTATTATGTCAACTGGTTCCATGTCATTATATATATAAGGCTAGTTGAAAGCAATAATTTTAGGGTCAATCTAATTTATTCACATGACATGAAATAAGTTATAAGACGAAGAATTATATCGAAAAATATATAAATATAAATATTTCACTTCTAAGCTCAATGATATAAATTTTGTTGAGCTGAACAGTCAGTATGCAAAAGACGTCAATGTTTTCTCACCATTTACATTTTTTTTACAGTAGTAGATTAAAAAATTATATTCATTAAAACTTTTTTTTGCCCAAAATCAGATTTTTTTATGGGACACATTGGAAACAGGAGTTGAATTTTATCAGTTTCACCAACGTCAGACCACCTCTGTCACCCTTTAAGAGATTAATGCTGTCAAATCACATGAATTAAAAAGCATTGTATTTATAAAATTAATCAATGAATAGTATTTTGAATTTGAGGATAAAGCTAACATAACTTATTATTGCAGAAAAGTTTCATTTGAAAATGAGATTTATTTTCTTGTTTTTCATGATAGTAATCACTGTTGTTACTTTTGGTCAATTTTCTAGTTTAATTTCAAATTTTTACATTAAAAAACGAGGTATTAAACACCAAATATCTGTGTTTTAACTCATCTGTATTTTATAAGTAAGAATGATGAGTGTTTTTTTATCCCAAATGTGAGAATATAAAGCGACTTCTTGTCTTTTACTGAAGTATCTCACTCTGTGTCGTCAAACAGCTCGAGAAAAAAGTTAATTTTGAACAAAGTAAGATGAAAAAGAAGCTGAATTAGTGATTTAGTTTGACCCCAGAGTCACATGAAGACGATTCACCTGATTATCACGTCTCTGTAATTCCCTGAATTAAAGTTATAACGACACAGCTGCTTTTTATCGTTAGCCGTCACTTTCACTTCCTTTATTTGAACAAAAACTTTAGATAACGAAAGAGGAACTGATGGGAGTTTTTAACTTCTCCTTTTTCAGTTTGAAACTCTGTTTTTAACTGGTTTCTGCTGATTTAAATGTTCACAGGCCGCGTTTCCCCTCCTGACCACAAGGAGGGGAAACGCTCGGCTTTAAGTCTGACTCAGCAGATTCTTTATGAGCAAGATTTCTGGGAGTTGTCGTCATCTCATCCAGCGGTTTTTGACCTTTTTGAGAATCTGGGACCCCAGGGTTTATTTATTTATTACTTTTAAATGTAGAAAACAAAAATCAACACATAACAATTAAAACCTAAAAATACAGCCCACGTTTCATTTTGACAGTTCTGTTACCTAATCTGTAAAAGAACGAGTCGACATTTTTGTCTGACATTGTGGGACGGGGGGTCTTTATAACTCTTACACTGTCAATTAGGCAGAAATACATTAAGTTCACATTCGCTCACGCTGCAGAAACTAAAGTCTAAGCAAGTGTTTGTGTCTTAATTTTAGAAAAAAATGTTGTTTTTATTCTTAATATGAGCCACAATCAACTGACCATTCCAGAAAAATGTCTTATTTCTAGTTATTTAAAGACAAAAATTATGCCTGAATTGACTTAAACAAGTAAAAAAGAAAAAACTGCCGATAGGGTCAGAAAAATTAAAATGATGTTATAATACAATAAACTTTTTTTCGCTCCATTGGAAGATTTTTTTAACCTGTTTCAAGCAATTCAGACCTCATTTTTGTCTTTAAATATCCTGAAATAAGACATTTTCTTGACTGGTTAGTTAAATGTGGCTCATGTTAAGAATTAAAAAGACTTTTTCTTGTTAAAAATAAAACAAAAGCGCTTGCTTAGATTTCAGTTTCTGCAGTGCAAAGAATGAACGACTTCACTGAACATTTGCAGTTTGGATTATTCATATTTAGCTGATACAATCAATTTTAGAAGAATAATGGAGCAGAGAACAACTAAAACAACCCTGCCTGAATTTTTGTGATTTAATATGAGTAAAATTTTCCTGAAATTATTTGGCGACCCCCAGGAAATCATCCCGTGACCCTCATTGGGGTCAGGACCCACAGGTTGAGAGTGGCTGATTTCATCAACATATTTTTGTGGATGTGAGAAAATGCAAAAAAGAGAAGGAGGTCAAAGAAGAGAAACAGACTGGTTTTGGCTGCAGCTGAATATTTTCTGTGCTGCTAGAGGATTATGGGAAATGTAGTTTGAAGCCACAGTGAAAGGTTGTGGACCTCGTACCTCTCCCACGTAGGGGTAAACGCTGTCGGAGTCGATGCCTCCGTTGTCCCTGACGTAGTTGAAAGCGTTGGTCATGTATCCTCCTCCGCAGCCGTCGTTCTCTTTGACACAGTCCACCAGGTTCTGAGGACTCAGGTCCATCAGCTGACCCGTCTTCTTGGCCAGCTGACCCTCCAGGGCCCCCGCAGAACTGAAGGCCCAGCAGGAGCCGCACGAGCCCTGGATGGAAGAAAAACACATCTATGAGTTAAAATCTGACTCGAACTCACTTTAAGGAGGAAAAAAAGGAAATAAGGACGGAGATTCATGAAAAAATGTCATTTCCTCAAAGAGTCGTTAAATTAGCAGAAAAAGAGGCAGAAATTAAAGAGCTGAAAGGTTTAGACATCACTGTGTGGTCACTTTCATAACTGTGGTGATGGTGGTTTTAGTGTGTTAGATGGCTCCAGGGGCGGATCTACTGGGGGGGCATAGGGTGGCAGCTGCCCCCCCTGAAACAAAGCCTTACCACCACAGTTATAAAAATTTAATTTAGAGAAAAATTAAACCTCATCAGACACATCTATGAATTAACAACTGGAGAGAATGAGATGACGTGACATTACCATCTCTAGTTTTCATTTGAACACAGCGGCGTGAAGAGACAGAGCAACACAGTTAGACTGAGTGAAAAATAATAAACCATCTGTCAAGAAATGGAAGATCCATGAATTCCTAAAAGAGTTGTGAGTTTAAGACGATAGAAATTCACTGACTGTGAGATAAAACTAAATTATGAGTAGGAATTTTGGAACCGTCCTGACAAGTATCCACAGTAATTAAACTCTAAAAATTGAATGTCAGTTATTGTAAATGGAAATTAAAAATACAGTGGCATTATTTTATGCTTGAACCTTTTTAAATAAAATATTCTTTGCAAATAAAAAGAATTTTAAAGCTGTTGAGAAATTTAAAAAACTTTTGTCCCGTAATTTTCACCTTGTCAAATGTCAGGGTGGTGCAACCGTAACATTAGACTTTTATTTTAAAGTGAAGAGAATAAAACAGGAAACAGGAAACTGCATCAGCCAGAGGAGCCCAAATGACATTTGTGACCAAGTGGAAAAGTTTGTAGATTTCTCTGAAATACTGATAAAAAAGGTTTTTTCACTTCATTGGTGACTGGAACAATTTCCATGTCAGGTGGTACAACCAATGTAATAATGTGAAATGTTATTTTAACATCAAATTATTTATCTTATTCACAAATAAAAGAAATGAAACACACAAAATGAAAATGTATGAGTCACTACAGACACTTGAGAGATACTTGCCAATAATTTCACACAGAAAAAATAACAGGAACATATAAATATATTTTCATATATTTGGTTGCNAGTTTCAGCCACCAGGGGGCGACAACACCCACCACATGGAGTCATACTGAGTTTACAGGATGGGAAATAAAAGCTACTCATCCTCACTTTGGCTGCACATAAATCAAACCTCCTCTTCCTCCCTCTTTAATTATACTCATTAATAACGGCGTCTTTTGTTGTTGAAGTCAGAAAGAGAACAGAGTGTTTCTTCTTTCTTCTTTCACAGCGTGAAGGAATGTTTTCAGGTGTTTTTCTTTATCAGCCACAGGAGGAAATGTTCACCGCAGAGTGTGAATGAAAGACAAACACGACTGTGACTCACTCTTTCATCAAACCACCACAGAAAAACAGGAAAAAAAAAACAGCTCGCAGTGATTTTTGACTAATTATAAAAGTCATTTCCTCAAAGAGTCGTTAAAATAGCAGAAAAAGAGGCAGAAATTAAAGAGCTGAAAGGTTTAGACATCACTGTGTGGTCACTTTCATAACTGTGGTGATGGTGGTTTTAGTGTGTTAGACGGTTCCAGGGGCGGATCTACTGGGGGGGCATACGGTGGCAGCTCCCCCCCCCTGAAACAAAGCCTTGCCACCACCACAGTTATAAAAATTTAATTTAGAGAAAAATTAAACCTCATAAGACACATCTATGAATTAACAACTGGAGTGAATGAGGTGACATGACATTACCAACCCCATCTCCAGTTTTCACTTGAACACAGCGACGTGAAGAGACAGAGCAACACAGTTAGACTAAATGAAAAATAATAAACCATCTGTCAAGAAATGGAAGATCCATGAATTCCTAAAAGAGTTGTGAGTTTAAGACGATAGAAATTCACTGACCGTGAGATAAAACTAAATTATGAGTAGGAATTTTGAGCTAAAAAAAATCAAATTTTGAGTTTAAAAGTCAAAGTTCTGAGATGAAAAAGTAAAAAATATAAAACTAAAAGTCAAAATTTTGAGATTAATAGTCAAAATTATGGGGCCATATCTGAGAACTTTTAACAGTTTAGGTTCAAAAAGAGAGTTTAAAAGTTAAAATTTTGAGTAAAAAAGTAAAAGAAAGGAGATAAGAGTCAATAATTTGAGGTATTAAATTCAAAGTTCTGAGATAGGGGTCAAAAATTTGAGATAAATAGTCAAAATTATGGGGCAAAAGTTGAAATTTGACTTATCTGAAAATGTTTAACTGTTTATGTTAAAAAAAGAGTTTAAAAGTCAAATTATTGAGATGAAAAAGTAAAAAATGGGAGATAAAAGTCAATAATTTGAGGTATCAAAGTGAAAATTTTGAGATAAATGGTCAAAATTCTGGGACAAAAGTTGAAATTTTGCCATATCTGAGATGGTTTGACTTTTTATGTTCAAAAAGAGACTTTAAAAAAACAAAATTTTGAGATTTTAAATTTTAAAAATGTGAGATAAAGGTTAATAATTTGAGGAATCAAAGTCAAAATTTTAAGAAAAAAAGTCAAAATTTTGAGAAAAATAGTCAAAATTATGGGACAAAAGTTGATATTTTGCCATATCTGAAAATGTTTGACTGCTAATGTTTAGAAAGAGAGTTTAAAAGTCAAAATTTTGAGATGACTAAGTAAAAAAGTAAGATAAAAGTCAATAATTTGAGGTGTCAAAGTAAAAGTTCTGAGACAAAATGTAAAAATTTTGAGATAAAATTAACATCTGAAAAATTTTCATGTTAAAAAAATGGGGCACGAGTTGAAATTATGACATATCTGAAAATGTTTAAATTTTCATGTTCAAAAAAAGAGTTTAGAAAGTCAAAGTTCTAGGACGAAAAAGATAAAAAAAATAGGAGATAAAAGTCAATAATTTGAGGTGTGGAAAACAAAAATTTGAGATAGTGAAAATTGAAAGTTGAAATTTTTTTACTTTCTTTGTTAAAAAAAAAAACATTTCTCTGAACAGAGCCAGTTTTTCATTTTGATATTTTTAACTGTCAGAAATTGACTTCAATACATTATTTATGTTACCATTATACTAATATTTCACCTCAAATGTCGAGGAAGTGTTTTAAATAAATATTTGGGTTATGAAGCTTCTTTGTGGTCTTTGGTTGAGTTTTCAGAATAAAATATCACCCTAATATTAAATGGTATGAAAAACGCTCAAACATGTTATATAATGGTATAAAATATTAATATTTTGCTGTAACTGAAGTCTATTATTGATATTAAACTTACACAAGTGAGTGACATGAATTGGTTATGTCTGCATGTGTAACTTGGTGTTTGCGTCGTGACCTCTGACCTGGTCCTTCACGGCCGTCACCATCCCCTTCTTGCGGTAATCGACAAATTTAGGCAGCCGGGTCAGTCCTCCCTCATCCAGATCCACGGTGAAACTTTGATTTCTGTTATCGGGAACCAGCAGGCCGGTCATCTTCTCCGATACTTCCTCTGAGGTCTGCACGGAGAGAAAATTACATGTTCAAACATTTAAAGACTGAGACAAAGAGTAAAACTCTCTGACAACAGAAGGACGACATTAGATCGTCTGGTTGAATAATCTGGTGAGATTGAAATGTTTGAGGACGGGGAGAAGACACAAGAGGTAGAGAGAGGGTTTATTTTTAGACAAGAGAAAAGGAGGATTTGATTCAGGAGGTCGACAGAGCCTGAAAAGTGTTTCATGAAGACGTCACTTTTTTTTCTGATCCCGACGCACGCCAGGAAAAAGAGGCAGAGAGAAAGAAAGAAAGAAAATTAGAGAAGTGACTCCTGCGCTTTTGCTCTCTGGTGCAGGATTATTCAGTATTAAGAATTATTGAGCAGAAAAGTCCCCTGTGTTTTCGTTTTATCTCCTTAATGAAAGAAATAAAACCCATCTGCTCCTTCTCCTCATTTCACTTAAAGAGCTTCCAGTGAAACCTCCTTCCGTCCTCGGCCACCTGTTCCTCCACAAACATAAAATCAACCGTTTATCCCGAAT
Organism: Thalassoma bifasciatum; assembly: GCA_008086565.1. Taxonomy (NCBI): domain Eukaryota; kingdom Metazoa; phylum Chordata; class Actinopteri; order Labriformes; family Labridae; genus Thalassoma; species Thalassoma bifasciatum. Next base: position 75,462 of record RPOG01000891.1, on the reverse strand, counting down.
CTGGATTCCTGTTTATGTTCCCGTCTCTGATAAACGAGCTGAAGCACTCAAACGCCTCGTGTGTGACGTGTTTTCCTCCCCTCCTTTTTTTTTTTTGATTTACGGCGTGTTACATTAGATCCTGACGCAAACGCCGCCATCAGTCACGACCCGCACAAACAGCGACAGCAGCTGATTTAAAGGATGGTGTCACCTCAGGGAGCTGAAGGGTTCAAACCAGGGCAGGAAAATTAATCACAAATCAGATTAAATCACAATATTCTAGTCACAGACAGTGAAATATTTCTATAACCTGAAATGTGTCAAAATATTAGACACAGTTTTTGCAGCAGATGTTTTCTGTTCTACACCAGAGTTACTCAACCAAAGAGACAAACTGTTGAAAACTACCTTTACAAAAGAAACTATATAAGTGGGAAGAAGAGGCAAAAACAGCAAAGAGAAGCAATAAAACTTAGTTTCAGGTTGTAAAAATTGTCAAAGACACAACAAAAGTTGGTATTTAAATTGGGATAAAGCCTGGAAATACCCCAAAAGTAGCAAAAAATGGTCCAAAAGTGGAAAAAAAAGGAGTGAAAAGTGTCTACAATGGCCAAAAAGAAAAAAAAAGTAGCTTGGAAGAGTCTTTAAAAGTTCAGGAAGTAGCAAAGATTGTGAAAAAAGTGACGAAAAACAATAAAAAGTGTTAAAAATGGCAAGAACTTTTGGATTAAACTAGGGAAATAGTCTGTTTTATTTGTAAAAATTTGTCCAAAAGTGGCCAAAAAACGAGAGAAAAGTGTCAAAAATGGGCAAAATAGAAACAAGTCTTAGCAAGGAAATATTAAGAAATTCAGAAAGAAGCAACAAAATTGTGAAAAAAGTGACGGGAAAACAGTCGTAAAATACAATAAAAATGGCTAAAGTCAACAAAAAGGCAATAAACTTAAGATTTAATAAGAATGTGGTCAGTTTGTTGCAAAAATTTGTCCAAAAGTGGCCAAAAAAAAAGTGAGAAAAGTTTCAAAAACTGGCAATAAGCAACAAAAAAGCAGCCAAAAGCAGCAAAAACAGCAAAGAGTAGCAATAAAACATAGTTGGAAGATGTAAAAATGGACAAAAAGCAACAAAAATTGGCATTTAAATTGGGATAAAACCTGGAACTACTCAAAAAGTAGGGGAAAAATGGTCCAAAAGTGGCAAAAAAGAGAGTGACAAGTGATAAAATGGCTAAAAAGTCACCAAAATTACCAAGACAATTTAAAGGAACCTTTAGAAAATATTCAGAAAGTAGCAAAAATGGTACAAAATGTGATGAAAAACAGTGAAAAATGGCCAAAGTTAATAAAAATGGCAAGAAATTTGGGATTAAACATGGGAAATAGTCAGTTTATTGTTTAAAAAAGGCCCAAAAATGGTCAAGAAAGAGTGAAAAATGACTATAATGGCCAAAAAGTAACAAAAATTACCAAGAAAATTCTGAGGGAAACTTTAAAGAAATTTATAAAGCAGCAAAAATGATGAAAAATGTGACGAAAAACAGCGAGATGTGGCCAAATTTAATGAAAATGGCAAGAAAGTTGGGATTAAACATTGGGATTAAACGTGGGAAATATTCAGTTTATTGTTTAAAAAAGGCCCAAAAGTGGCCAAAAATAGTAAAGAGTGACTAAATTGGCCAAAAATTAACTAAAATTACCAAGGAAATTCTGAGGGAAACTTTAAAGAAATTCATAAAGCAGCAAAAATGCTGAAAAATGTGACAAAAAACAGTGAAAAATGGCTAAAATCAACAAAAATTGCAAGAAAGTTGGGATTAAACTTAGAAAATATATAGTTTGTTGCAAAAAATGGTCCAAAAGTGGCCAAAAAAGAGTGAAAAGTGTCAAAAATGGGTAAAAACAACAAGAATTGAGAGTGAACCTTGGAAATAGTGAGAAAGTATCAAAACATGGTTAAGTGTGAAAATGAAGTGTAAACTGAGTAAAATGTGTAAAAATCAGTCCCAGTTGTTGTTGTTGTTGTGCTGTAATTAATGTAACTGTTCATGTTCTACAATGAGTTTGTTGAAAAACAGAGAAGACGGGAACCTAAAAATAATTGCACATAAAATCTCGTTTCATTACAGGAAATAATGATCACAGTTAGATTATTTTTGTGAATCGTTCAGCCTCAGTTGAAACTGGATGCTGAGGCAGTTCTGAGGTCATCAGACTCACCATGTCACCGAGGTGGTTCATCCCCATCTCGAAGGAGTGCATGCCCAGCGCCGCCTCCTGGTTGTGAGCCTCGATCATCCTCATGTTCTTCTCCCAGACGGCTCTGCGGATCCCCTCTTCATCCTGGAACAAAAACAAGAGTCACTTCAAAGCAGGGTCAACGTGCTTTCAGAAAATGTTTCAGAATACAACAGAAGAAATGAGAGCGAGACAAAAAGACTGAGTGAAAACTAGGGCTGGGTTTTGTTAGAAACCCCACGATTCCATTAGATTTTGATTCTTCAGGCTGTGTTTTGATTTCATATTAATTCAGTAACAGGTAGAAATGCACAAATAATAATTCTGTTGACAACATTTTTATTTTCATTTTCAGTTTAGTTTAGTCTTTGCATGGCTTTGTTTTTGGGTGTTTTGGCCATCTGGGGCTTCCGTAGAATGGAGCCAGAGGCAGCAAGAAGCGGCTTGTGAATGTTTTCATTTTCTCATATTTCATCATTTCTACGAGCAAGGAAACATATTCTTCCAACAATCATGTGCAAAGTGTGTTTTTTGTGGGTCTGAAATCAATAATCAGCTCATGTCGAGCAAAAATAGTCATGATGCTAACTTTGTTAGCCCCTTAATGGAATTTTCCATTCACACTAGCATCAAGCTAGAGGACTTTTTGCTGACTGGAGCCAGCCACTAAGTCAGTAAACTTTGTGAGTGAGCAGCATTAGGTAGTATTTGCGCCAAGTTTTATGTTTATGTACCAAAAAAAGGAACATACGATAGATCTGATCTAAATCACATTGAGAACATTATGGGATGGATGGGAAGGGAAGTTTACAAAAATGGACGTCAGACATGAAACATCTTCACCACTTGGAGCAACGTTCGTACAAACCTCCTGGAAACACTCACATCATAAGATTTTGATCAGTATAAAACAGTGAAAAATGGTAAAAATGGCCAAAGTTGATATAAAATGGTGAGAAAGTTAGGATTCAACATGGGAAATAGTCAATTTGTTGCACAAAATGGTCCAAAAGTGGCCAAGAAAGAGTGAAAAGTGGCTTGAATGACCAAAAAGTAGCATATAGTACTGAGAAAATTCTGAGGGAAACTTAAAAAAAAAATCAGAAAGTAGCAAAATTGGTGAAAATTTGACAAAAAAAAAGAAAAACGGTAAAAATTTGATGCACAAAATGATTCAAAAGTGTCAAAAATGGGCACAAATGACAAAAACTAGCAAGAAAATTGGGATAAAACCCTGAAAATTTTGAGAGGGTTTCCAAACATGGTCCAAAGGTGTCCAAAAAAAAAGGTAAAGGTGAGTAAAATGTGTAAAGATCAGTCCCAGTTGTAGTGGTAGTGGGTTGTTATTGTCGTGCTGTAATTAATGTAATATTCTACAATAATCACACTTACCTCGTAGAAACACTCACATCATAAGGTTTTGATCAGTATAAAACAGTGAAAAATGGAAAAAAATGGCCAAAGTCAACAAAAATGGTGAGAAAGCTGGGATTTATCATGGGGAATAGTCAGTTTGTTGCACAAAATGGTCCCAAAGTGGCCAAGAAAGGGTGAAAAGTGGCTTTAATGACCAAAAAGTAACAAAAATTACCAAGAAACTTCTGAAGGAAACATTTAAAAAACTCAGAAAGTCGCAAAATGGTGAAAATTTGACAAAAAAACAATGAAAAATGGTAAAAATGGCAAAAAGTTGGGATTACACTTGGAAATCAGTCAGTTTATTGCACAAAATGGTTCAAATGTGTCAAAAATGGGCACAAATGACAAAAACTGGTAAGAAAATTGGGATAAAACCTTGAAAGTATTGAGAGGGGTTTCCAAAAATGGTCCAAAGGTGTCAAAAAAAGGGTTAAGGTGAGTAAAATGTGTAAAAAATCAGTCCTATTTGTAGTGAGTTGTTATTGTCGTGCTGTAATTAATGTAACTGTTCATGTTCTACAATAACCACACTAACCTCATAGAAACACTCACATCATAAGATTTTGATCAGTATAAAACAGTGAAAAATGGTAAAAATGGCCAAAGTCAACAAAAATGGTGAGAAAGTTGGGATTCGACATAGGAAATAGTCAGTTTGTTTCACAAAATGGTCTGAAAAGAGTGAAAAGTGGCTTGAATGACCAAAAAGTAACAAAAATTACCAAGAAAATTCTGAAGGAAACATTAAAAAAACTCAGAAAGTAGCAAAATTGGTGAAAATTTGACAAAAAAACAATGAAAAATGGTAAAAATGGCAAAAAGTTGGGATTACACTTGGAAATCAGTCAGTTTATTGCACAAAATCGTTCAAATATGTCAAAAATGGACACAAATGACAAAAACTGGTAAGAAAATTGGGATAAAACCTTGAAAATATTGAGAGGGTTTCCAGAAATGGTCCAAAGGTGTCAAAAAAAAGGGTTAAGGTGAGTAAAATGTGTAAAAATCAGTCCCAGTTGTAGTGGTAGTGAGTTGTTATTGTCGTGCTGTAATTAATGTAACTGTTCATGTTCTACAATAACCACACTAACCTCCTAGAAACACTCACATCATAAAAATTTGATCAGTATAAAACAGTGAAAATTGGTAAAAATGGCCAAAGTCAACAAAAATGGTGAGAAAGTTGGGATTCGACATAGGAAATAGTCAGATTGTTGCACAAAATGGTCCGAAAATCGGAAAAGTGGCTCAAATGGCCAAAAACTAACATAAATTACGAAGAAAATTCTGAGGGAAACATTAAAAAAAACTCAGAAAGTAGCAAAATGGTGAAAATTTGACAAAAAAACGTGAAAAATGGTAAAACAAAGTGGCAAAAAGTTGGGATTACACTTGGAAAACAGTCAGTTTATTGCACAAAATGGTTCAAAAGTGTCAAAAATGGGCACAAATGACAAAAACTGGTAAGAAAATTGGGATAAAACCTTGAGAATATATTGAGAGGGTTTCCAAAAATGGTCCAAAGGTGTCAAAAAAAAGGGTTAAGGGGGTTAAAATGTGTAAAAATCAGTTTTGGTTGTAGGAGTAGTGAGTTGTGATTGTTGTGCTGTAATTAATGTAACTGTTCATGTTCTACAATAACCACACCAACCTCATAGAAACACTCACATCATAAGATTTTGATCAGTATAAAACAGTGAAAAATGGTAAAAATGGCCAAAGTCAACAAAAATGGTGAGAAAGTTGGGATTAAACATTGGAAATAGTCAGTTTGTTGCACAAAATTGTCCTACAAGAGTGAAAAATGGTAAAAATGGCAAAAAAGTAACATAAAATTACCAAGAAAATTCTGAAGGAAACATAAAAAAAACTCAGAAAGTAGCAAAATGGTGAAAATTTGACAAAAAAAAACAGTGAAAAATGGCTAAAAAAGATGGCCTAAGTCAACAACATGGAAAAAAGTTGGGATTAAACATGGGAAATAGTCAGTTTGTTGCACAAAATGGTTCAAATGTGTGAAAAATGGGCAAAAAATGACAAAAACTGGCAAGAAAATTGGGATAAAACCTTGAAAATATTGAGAAGGTTTCCAGAAATGGTCCAAAGGTGTCAAAAAAAGGGTTAAGGGGGTTAAAATGTGTAAAAATCAGTTTTAGTTGTAGTGGTAGTGAGTTGTTATTGTTGTGCTGTAATTAATGTAACTGTTCATATTCTACAATAACCACACCAACCTCCTGGAAACACTCACATCATAAGATTTTGATCAGATAAAAATTGAGACAATCACTAAGAAATTCCTCACAGTGGCTTTAACTTTGAAGAATCTGAGATTGGGATATTCCTGGAATCAAATATTCAATAAGAAAAACATCCGGACTGAGCGGTTTAATCAGTCTCTGTACATATTAACACAATCATACCATCACGCCTCTCTTTAAAAAGCTCTGTGCCGCAGAAACCTCATGAAACAATGTTGACTCTGGGAGGAAGAAGAAGAAGAAATATGAGGCCGGCCCGGTCGCTCTACTTCCTTGTTTTGGCCCCGGAGAAATGAGACAGATGGAGTTAGAGACGAGAGAGTGTGAAAGTAAAGCAGGGCAGTCACAATGAGAATTTACAGACTTCATCTCTCTGATGCTGCGCCACTTCTTCAGGAAAGTTAATTTCCAGAAGAGCGATGGTGGACCCACTTCTGCCAGAGCGTGTTTATCTGCTTTGATTCAGGGGGACGGCCCGTTTGGCGCTCAGCGGGGACGCCGTTATTTCAGCCTCGCTCGCTGTTAAACGGGGTTGACTTCAGTGAAAGCTGAAATTGACCGTTTTTACACTAATTAACTGTAATTTCATGCAGAAACCAGGTGTTAAAACTCCCCACGGTTGAAACACTCCTGACCTTTCACTCTTTTATTTTCACTTTCCTGTTTGATCGTGTTTGTTTTTATCTGTGAGAGGAAGAAAATAACGTTCAGTTGGTGTTAAAGCACAAATTTCCTCCATCACCATCTGTTCACCTCCGGCTAGAGGTCACCACAGCTGTGTGTAGATGTGTGTGTGGTGTTTATCTCCTGCCTGGTTTCATTAACAGTATGTTTTTATATTTCTTTAAGTGTCTGAGTGCTTGTTCATGCGTTCACCGTGTGCTCATGTGATCATGAGTGGAGCGTTATCGAGGCCACAGCGACAAAAAAAAAACAGAAAAAACACCAATGACACTGCTCCTGTGAAATTAAATCAGTGATATAAATAACCCCCACACAAACCTCAACTTGTACCAGGAATCTTAAGGATTGAGGTATCAAAGTCAAAATTCTGAGATACACAGTCAAAATTATGGGCGTCACTTCTCACTGACGAGAAACAGTGAGAAGTGGCCAAATTAAATTAAAAATGGCAAGAAAGTTAGGATTAGAATAGTAGGTTTGTTGCAAAAAATGGTCCAAAAGTGGCCAAAAAAAGAATGAAAAGTGTCAAAAATGGTTAAAAAAACAAGAATTGGACAGAAAATTGGGAGTATAGTCAGTTTGTTGGGAAACATCTCTTATTTTCTGTACTGTGACCCAAGTAAATCTCAAATTAATCTTGGAATCTGAAGGATTCATCCTCTTTTTCTTTTTCTTCTTGGCAAAAAGCCTCCAGTTCCTGTAAATTCTTGGTCTTGTATGAACTGCAGGTTTGAGGTCTGGAGACTGAGATGGCCACTCCAGAACCTTCACTTTATTCTGCTGTAGCCAATGGCAGGTCAACCTCTAAGGGTGGTAAACTTTTGAGCTCAACTGCAAATGCCAGATTTTGACAACTTACAAGGTATTTATATGAGCAAACTTGTCACACAGTTTTTTCATTATCATCTTCAAATTTTCCATATGTTTACTAGAGACATTGACAATGAAAAGTTATGAAAGGATTTGTTGCAACTTAATAGGCTTGGCCTGGGTAAGCGCCCAAAGTTGAAGATTTTTCACCAACATTCAAACCTAAACATGTCTTATTTTCTGTACTGTGACCCAAGTAAATCTCAAATTAATCTTGGAATCTGAAGGATTCATCCTCTTTTTCTTTTTCTTCTTGGCAAAAAGCCTCCAGTTCCTGTAAATTCTTGGTCTGTCTTGTATGAACTGCAGGTTTGAGGTCAGGAGACTGAGATGGCCACTCCAGAACCTTCGCTTTATTCTGCTGTAGCCAATGGCAGGTCCACTTGGCCTTGTGTTTTAGATCCCTTGTAACTGTGTGTCCGGTGATACACGGCTGCAGTTACTCACAACGATAACAGACGTGTGAATGAAGACGGGTCAATGAGTTTTTACCATGATACTATCTCAGTTTAACAATGCCCCATATAGCACAACCTGCTTCACCCCCAAATAAACAAAGTAATAAACTGGAGTGGAGTTTCTAGAAAAACCCCTCCTTCTTCACAAGATAGTCTTTCATGCTTGTGAAAGGTTAAGAGACTGAGATGGCCACTCCAGAACCTTCACTTTATTCTGCTGTAGTCTACAACAGGTCCACTTGTCCTTGTGTTTTGGATCATTGTCATGTGTGAACGTCCAAGTACGTCTCATGTGCAGCTTCTGGGCTGATGAGTGTAAATTTTCCTCCAGTATTTTCTGATAACATGCTGCATTCATCCTTCATTCATCAGTTTGGACCAAGTTTCCTGAGCCTTTGTAGCTCACACATCCCCAAAACATCAGTGATCCACCTCCGTGTGGCCTAATATGCGTGTAGTTCCTCTCTCAAAGAGCTGAGCTGACTTCCAATAATACGACCGGACACTGAGTCAGATCAGAGACAAGAGCTTTTTTTGTTCCTTTAAGTTTAGTTAAAGTTTTGCTTCCTCTCTTTTCTTCATGCATTAACAGCGGACGGCTGAAAGAGAAACTAATCCGGGCAAATAGGACAAAATGTATGTTTTAATTAGCCGCGGGGATGGAGGCTTGTCCGTGTTACAGCCTCGTTTCGATAATTAGGCCAATTAAATCAGCCCAACGGTCCCAAAAAAACACTGAAGTTTTACAACGTTTGCATCACTGTAAGACTCTGTTGTTCATTTATATGCAAATTACAGACATCTGTAAGAATACGGGACAAAGACACGAAGAAGTGCTCGGTGGAAAAACATCCATTTTCTATTTAGTATGGGACCATTAGCAGAGCTACAATCATCATTTCTACCTCAGTTTCCATCCCACTAATGGAAAATGCAAATGATATGAGCGGACTTTGATTCTGTTACAGGGGACAACAGTTCAAGGAGGAGTGATTAAAACCACCTCCAGAGAGAAAGAGTGAGAGAGGATGTCTTTGTGCTGACTGAACAGGAATGGCAATAAAGTCGGAATCAGTAACAAGCCATCCATACATGTGCAGCGAGATCTGCTTCTTCAAAAAGCTATTACTTCCTCTTGGCAGTAGGGGGCGCTTTACTTTGAAGGAAAAAAGACATAACGTGCACTCAGGCTGTGACCCTGAACCTGTGGGTGCATTTTGGTCCTGAGTCAACATTGTACATAAGCAATATTTAGGTTTGCATGTTGGGGAAAAAATCATCAACTTGACCACTGAGTTTCAACAAATCCTTTCATAACTTTTCATTGTCAATGTGTAGAGTAAACAGAAGTAAACTTTGAAGATGATAATGAAAAAACTGTGTGACAAGTTTGCTCGTATTAATACCTTATAAATTGTCAAAATCTGGCATTTGCAGTTGTGCTCAAAAGTTTACCACCCTTAGAGGTTGACCTGCCATTGGCTACAGCAGAACAAAGTGAAAGTTCTGGAGTGGCCATCTCAGTCTCCTGACCTCAATATCATTGAGCCACTCTGGGGAGATCTCAAACCTGCAGTTCATGCAAGACAGAGCAAGAATTTACAGGAACTGGAGCCTTTTGCCAAGAAGAATGGTCAAAAGAAGAAGATGGATCCTTCAGATTCCAAGATTAATTTGAGATTTACTTGGGTCACAGTACAGAAAATAAAAGATGTTTAGGTTTGTATGTTGGTGAAAAATCATCAACTTTGGGCGCTTACCCAGGCCAAGCCTATTGAGTTGCAACAAATCCTTTCATAACTTTTCATTGTCAATGTCTCTTTTATACATATGGAAAATTTGAAGATGATAATGAAAAAACTGTGTGACAAGTTTGCTCATATAAACACCTTATAAATTGTCAAAATCTGGCATTTGCAGTTGTGCTCAAAAGTTTACCCCCCTTAGAGGTTGACCTGCCATTGGCTACAACAGAATAAAGTGAAGGTTCTGGAGTGGCCATCTCAGTCTCCTGACCTCAATATCATTGAGCCACTCTGGGGAGATCTCAAACCTGCAGTTCATGCAAGACAGAGCAAGAATTTACAGGAACTGGAGGCTTTTTGCCAAGAAGAATGGTCAGTTTTACCATCTGAGAAAATAAAGACCCTCATCCACAACGAGCACAAAAGACTTCAAGCTGTCANGACCTGCCATTGGCTACAGCAGAATAAAGTGAAGGTTCTGGAGTGGCCATCTCAGTCTCCTGACCTCAATATCATTGAGCCACTCTGGGGAGATCTCAAACCTGCAGTTCATGCAAGACAGAGCAAGAATTTACAGGAACTGGAGGCTTTTTGCCAAGAAGAATGGTCAGTTTTACCATCTGAGAAAATAAAGACCCTCATCCACAACGAGCACAAAAGACTTCAAGCTGTCATTGATGTTAAAGGGGGAAATACACGCGATTAGGAACTGGGGGATGGAAACTTATGATCAGGGTCATTTAGGAAGTTTTTGTTGTCATTATGATTTAAAAAGAGTAAACAGATGTTTGTTAATAAATGTCTTCACCCAATCACTAACCATGGGTGACAGAAAAGTTTTTGTGTAATCTATGATAGTCTCAGAGAAAAGACCAAGAAATCATAAATTCACAACTGTATTTTCTTATGGGTAGGTCATTGACCTGTTTTGCATAATCTACCCTGGTTTTTGTCCCATGGTGGAAATGTGGACAAACAAACAATAAAAGTGTTATCAATATATTGTCTTGCATGATGTGTTGTGTGCTGTTCCTTTTTCTAATGTGATGTTTTTCTGAATTCTCACCAGTGCCTGAACTCAACCATCTTAAAAAAAAACTCTCTCTCATTGTTTTGCAAGTTCCTCTTTGGTTATCTACATTTCTGGTACAAATAAAGGAAGTGAAACTGATTTCTAATGATAATAAACGAGCTTTGTCATATTTGTTTACATTCCAGGAGTGAACCCAGATATGATTTCAGGTTTGTCCTTTGCAAACTAAGATACACCTGCATCTTTTTTTCCCCTCATGTATTTGCCTGTTTGTAAACTACAATATAAAATGGCGTTATCACCACCAGAACTGGTTATTATTAAGTGTTTTTGTGAGGATTTTGTGCTGAAGTTTTGAACATTTGCAGACACTCACCAAAGCGTTGTACTCTCTGGAGTGTTTGATCTTCCACTGCTCCCACTGCGCATCCAGAGTGGTTTCACTCAGGTCAGCCAGAGCTGAGGCTACCAGCAGCAAAACACACACGCACTGCAACATCCTGCAACGTAGAAACACAAATATTAACAGAGATTCATCATCTCCGACTGTTCTTATCCCAGAAAGATGCTGAAATTTGATCAAACTGCACCTAAACACATCCCTGTGACTGTGAGGGAGTTGAAGAAAAAGTGATTTTCCATTCTGAACATGGGTAAGGAGTAAGTAAAGCTGTGTTTTAATTTGTGCATTATTAACCCTCTGATGCATGAATTATGAAAGTCAGTGTCAGGATTTTTCCCTTGAGAGTGTTTTTATTTGTCTAAGGCATGAAAAAAGTTTTTTTTTTTTTTTTCAAATATCTGTAACTGAGCATTCAACATAAAACAGTGTGAACCTAATGTAAATATGACTTATTTTATTGTTTATATTTTTACTAATTTCATGAATAATCTTTTTTTAATGCTTTGCGAAACATTTTAACTCTCTCTCATCCATTTCAACACTGAATAATTAATAGTTTATCAGCGTTTTCACCCTCAAATGTTTGTCTATAACTGAGGTTTCCAGCCTTTTCCAACTCAGGGCCCACTTTTAAGTCGCAAAAATGTTTCACTGCCCAACTCAAACCCCATAAATACAGAGGCCAAATGATGCCATCTCATAGCACTTTTTTAAATGTATTTATCAATATTTGAACCTGAAAAAAGAGAAACCCCTTAACTTTTAAACAACTGAAATTTACTTATCATTTGCCCAATCCAAGACCTGAAAAACTGTTGAATTTGACGTCAACAAGATATGTTAACAGAGCGGGAAAGACGAGAGAAGTTCAAAAAAATATTCTGTTTTTTCTGCTTCTATCAAGCCCTAAATGATGAATATACTCCAAGTATTTGTACAGGACTTCACTTCGTAGAAACAAATAAGAACACAGTGGGTAAACACACAAAATCAAACTATTTTGGAAATAATTTAGGGGCCCACTTGCAATACCTTTGCGACCCACCTGGGGGCCACAAACCACAGGTTGGGAATCAATGGTCTATAACTTTTTAAGAAATACGTATATTTTAAGCCCTAAATGATGAATATACTCCAAGTATTTGTACAGGACTTAACTTTGTAGAGACAAGTGAGACCACAGTGGGTAAATATGTGACAGGAGCAAAACCAAGTAGAAACTGCTTGGTATCCATGAGGTTGAAGTTATTTTAATATTATTATTATATTATTGCTAAAATAATCACTTACACACACAAAATCAAACTATTCAGGAAATAATTTGGGGGCCCAATTCCAATACCGTCGCGACCCACCAGGGGCCACGAACCACAGGTTGGGAATCGCTAGTCCATAACATTTTCAAAAATATAAATATGTTTGGGAAAAAAAATTAAAAACATTTTTTCAGGCCCTAAGAAGAATAAAAATATCCTGACACAGCCTAATATGAATTTCCACAACATGAACAATTGAATTTAGGAGTAAATAACTTTTAATTAGGTGTCCACTGTAGTGACCACAGGGTTAAGAGAAAAACACTGTGTCGTTGGAGTTAATTTTAAAACGCAGACTCTTAAACTCTCTCACAGTCACAAAGAAGTGTTTAGGTACCAAAACATGAAACCGTTTGATTTTACGTGAATAAATGCGCGATGCTACAGATGGAATTTGATGGTCCCTAAAAAAGTACAGGCTCAGGTGGTGATGTGTTTGTGCAACATGACAAACGTAACAGACATTTCAAGAACAAAAAAATACCAGTATTGACAGTTTTAATTGTTTTAAAATTCCATTTCTGCTTTGGAACATAAACATTACAAAAGTTTCTCCTTTTCATTTTGGACAGGTGAGCTTTGATTTGATGATCACTTTCAAGCTGTTGCTCACCACTCACATGATGGTTGTTATTCAAATTTGATCCATAACAAGGAAACGTCTGTTTATCTCTGAGGAAACTCATCCCTGAGTCTGATTGGGAAACTTGCAAACTTTAAAGCTGCTGTGAAGTTTTCCAAAGAGAGAGAGGAAAAAAAAAAAAAGCTGACTCATGTCCTCATTTTTACCCAATGAGAAGTCCAACCCCCGGTTAGTTCAGAGAGGAGCTTTTTGTTTACATGTTTGAAAAGTTCCTGAACTTCATTCCTGCCATCTGTCATCCATTACTCTCACCCTGTGCGTCTGTTTTTTTTTTTTTATTGCTCCTCTTTCTAATCTTTGTTTCCAGGCCCCTTTGGGTTGTTTCTGATGGAAATACCCTGCTTTAAAATAGCTGAGTTTCTTTCTTTATGTAAATAATAAACAGACAGTACATGCACTGTGCTCTCACTCTGCATGAGTTGCTCTTCACTTCTTTTCGGTGGATTATTCCTGCAGTCTAGACTTTAAAAACTTTTCCATTAACATGCAGCTGGGTCACAATCAAGACTGAGTGCTTCAAGCTGCTGAAAAATACATAAATGAGCTCAAAGTCAAAGGAAAGAATCCCAGGACTGACTATACTGAAAGTAAAACTCTGCTTCAGGAAATGAAGGAACAAACTTTACCTGAGGTGTAAAAGTTGAATCGTCTGGTGCAGGTTCGAAGGTCGGGCTCCGTTTTCTTCTTCTTCTTCTGTTAATCTAGGTCAGTGTGTGAGTTTATATCTGCTGGACTTTGAGGAAGTACCATGAGGGAGCTCCGGGTTCTGGGGAGGAGTTTCTGTGTTTTTTTTTTTTTTCTTTCCAGGCGGGGATTTACATCTGGTTTCATTCAAAGAGCAAAGATCCCAAAAGCAGATGATGTCAGGTGTCGGATTACACAGAAAGCTTCACCACGTCTGGATGATATTCCTGCACACAGAAACAGAATCTCAGACTTATTATACAGACACTACAAATTTGGAAACTGAAATATGCAACTAAACTCAGAGCTGATGTGAAAACGTGTCCAGTCGTGTTTTTCTGCAGCAGCTGTGTGTTGTGTTTTCTTCTCTGCAACATTTTATCTATTAAACCAGTCAGACCTTGAGTTGCAGTGTTGTGTGAAAAGTTTCCAAAAAGAGAAAATGATACTGATAAAGAATACCTGTGGGTCAGGGCAACAGTGAAAAAAAGACAAACAGGAGCAACAAGAAGAGTAGGATAAGACTCTGTGCTTTTTCTGATCCTTAAAAATAATAATCATTTCCTTTAATGTGTATCAAGTACAGTCACACAGGTTTGATCTCTGTGAGTTAAGTGATCTTGAAAAGTCTCCTCTCGAGTAAAACGCCTGATCATAATGCACAATGGCTGCTTAAGGGCCATCTTCAAATCAAAACTCAAAACTCATCTGTTCAGAAATACCTACTGTCTTTAACTGCTCCATATGGTCCTCACTTTATTACTTTATTGCTTTTATGTTGCTGTTTTTAACTCGATTTGTTTTATGTGCTTTCGCCCTCTGTAAAGTGACCTTGGGTGTCTTGAAAGGCGCTTTGAAATAATAATAATAATAATAATAAACTTTATTTGTATAGCACTTTTCAAACGCAAAGTTACAAAGTGCTTTACAGGCAATAAAAGCAACAGTGCTCTGAGAAAAAAGGTTCAAGTAAAATCAGTCATCAGAGCAGGCAAGAAAACACAAGAATAGGATCAGCTAAAAATAATGATTAAATATACACAATTGAAACAAACAAGGTAAAAACACATGTGTGAACAAAATAAAATAAAATAAAAGGCCTCAGCTAAAATCAGGGAAAGGCTCTCCGATAAAAATATGTTTTAAGAAGCGATTTAAAAGTGGTTACTGACTCAGCAGATCTAATTTCCTCTGGGAGACTATTCCAGAGCCTCGGCGCACACGCTGAAAAAGCCCTGTCTCCTTTTTTTCTCAGCCGAGTCACTGGCACATTTAAAAGACCTTTGCCCGAGGACCTCAGCGGACGCATCGGCTCATAGGGGGTTAAGATAAATAAATAAAATGTATTGTTATTATTATAAACAAAGACTGAAAGCTAAAAAAAAAGGGGCAAAATGCTACAACACAAGCTTGAGGCTGAAACAAAAGCCAAAGGCCGAAACACAAGCCATAGGCTAAAACGTGAGCTAATGGCTTAAACAGGCCAAAAGCCAAAAAATAAGGCCTAAACGTTGAAACATGAGCTAAAGGCTAAAACACGAGCTAGAGACTCAGGGCGCGATCACACTGGCCAACCATGCCTTGCTTTGGCAAACTTCAGATGTAAATCGTGGCTTCATTGGCCGTTGTGACTGCAAGTAAACAGTGCCTGGACTCAGCCTACTTTCCCAGCTTGGCACTCTTTGGGGAGGCGGGCCAAGCCGCTACTTGATTCATGCACGTGAGGGCGAGCGCCGTGTGTAAACGATGCATCATGCATGAGGTATGATAATCATTTTAAATAATGAAGGGCTGTTGGAGGGCTGTATCGGTCCAAAACGACTTAATAAAAGCCAAAAAGTGAGTAAAGTTGTAACAACGCTCTCTGTGTTCTCTAATCTGCTCACTCTGATGAAACTGCGTCGTGTAAACAGACGCTTCAGAGTGACGTCGGCAGCCGTGTGTGCGCCAGCAACTGTGCTGAAGCCTGGTTCATGTTGTAGTAGTGTGACCGCCGGCCGTACTGTCCTGGGGCAGAGCGGGGCTGTGGGGGGTGAATCACGAATGGCCAGTGTGACCCATAGTCTGTATAATGAGTGGACGTAACGACGTTCGGCTCAAACTGAAGCCTCCAGCAGATGCCCCGCCCCCTGGTGTCTGGCTGCAGTATAGGTCATAAGCCCCGCCCCCTGGTGTCTGGCTGCAGTATAGGTCATAAGCTCCGCCTCCCCATGTATTCCAGATATGAGCCGGGAAAACTTTAAAAAATTATGAAACCTCATAGAAAAGTTTCTCTCATCTTTACTCTAAGGTAGTATAATGATGTCATCTGGCTGCATGGTGTTCAGGTGTTTTTTTTCTGAGAAGTTGGTTTCTCATTAGTTATTGGACATTAAAAACCGTGATATGAGTTTTGTTTTACGATAGTTGACAGCTGTCGTTCGTGAGTAGTTTTTACCGGGGACATAAGAAACTTCAGGAAAGAGCCAAAAGGAGACTAAACCTTCTGAAGAAGAAGAAATAAATATTTTTATTTCTCTTTTTTACTTGGCTCCACCGGAAATTCTCTACTGCACAGACTCTGGCTGCACAATGGCGGCTAGAGAAACGGGGTTTTTTGGCTTCAGAATCGTAGAACGGTGACAGGCGTAAGCACGCTGTCCATTCTATATACAGTCAGTGGTGTGACCACGTCATTAGACATGAGTTAAAGGCTAAAACATGATTTAAAGGCTTATCTCCAAAACTTTAATTTCCCCTTAGATTAGGACTTCAACGCTGTAACATCAGAAATGTTTTCTCATAATGATACAACTTAAATTCTGTAACTTCATAACTATCATCTGGAAACAAAGTGACTAATCTCATGAATGAATGATGAATTAAAGTGTTTCAAATGGATTCTTCGATCATCCTGAAAGTCTCCACAGAGCTTCACTTTTTCACTTGGTGTTACAGCCTCATTTCGAAACAGAATAAATTCTCCTGAAATCTGCATTAAAAAATCCCAAAATGGCAACTTGAAAAAAAAAAACATTTATAATTCTGGAAAATTTTCTAGAAGCAAAAATCTAGGGCATCACATGTACATAAGTATTCACAGCCTTTGCTTAATACTTAGTTGATGCAGCTTTGCCAGTGATCACAGCTTCAAGTCTTGAGTAGAAAAGTGCATCAGTATCACGTGTGTGAAAGGAAACGGTATTTTTCAAAACTGCACATTTACAAACTTAAAACTGTAAATTTTGCTGAAAACATCCTTTAAAACAGTAAATCAAAGTCCAGTCTCCACGGCCTGATCTAAAAAAACTCCTTATCATATTTATTTTCCTGCCGTTGTCTGGTTTGATGACACTTCCTCATCAGTTAGTCAACAGTCGAATGTGTCATGTCTGTGTGTATATATGAACACGTCGTGTGACTCCTATAGTCATACAGCAGACATATAGTCACTAACCTAAATATACGACGGTCCCGTGTAACTGTGTGTTCGGTGATACACGGCTGCAGTTACTCACAACGATAACAGACGTGTGAATGAAGACGGGTCAACGAGTTTTTTCCATGATACCATCTCAGTTTAATAATGCCCCAATTAGCACAACCTGCTTCATCCCCAAATAAACAAAGTAATAAACTGGATTGGAGTTTCTCAAAAACCCCTCCTTTTTCACAAGATAGTCTTTAATGCTTGTGAAAGGTCAGGAGACTGAGATGGCCACTCCAGAACCTTCACTTTATTCTGCACATCGGTTACCGTCCAGGTGAACTGGAACACAAAACCTAGTAACAGTACACACTTGCAGGTTCATGCAGAGTACACGTCGAAGACCCGACTACTCACATTTAAAAGGAGGTCATAAAAGACTATTGTACGACGTAAGTAGGAAGTAAGTAGTCAAACGACCAAGTTTCCTGAGCCTTTGTAGCTCACACATCCCCAAAGCATCAGTGATCCACCTCCGTGTTTCACAGTAGGAATGGTGGACCTTTCATCATAGGCCTTGTTGACTCCTCTCTAAATGGAACAATGTTTAGTTTTGGTCTCATCACTCCAAATGACTTTGTTCCAGAAGTTTTGAGGTTTGTCTCTCAAGCGAGATACTTTGTGGCTTTCTTCTGGCGACTCGACCATGCAGCCCGTTTTTTCTCAAGTGCCTCCTTATTGTGCATCTTGAAACATCCACACCACATTCTTTCAGAGAGTCCTGTATTTCATCTGAAGTTATTTGTGGGTTTTTCTTTGCATCCAGAACAATTTTCCTGTCAGTTGTAGCTGAAATGTTTGTTGGTCTACCTGACCGTGGTTTGGTTTCAACAGAATCCCTCATTTTTCACGTCTTCATTGGAGTTTGAACTCTGCTTATTGGCATCCTCAATTCCTTGGATATCTTTTTATATCCCTTTCCTGTTTTATACAGTTGGATTAACTTTTTCTTTCCTCATGACTCAGAATCCAGAAATGTCAGTGCAGCACTGGATGAAAGATGCAAATGTCTGTCAGGAGCTCAGAAACTCACTTACCTACTCAGTTACCTTTTTCCAACATTCAAACCCATTTTTGTTGACTTTTGTGCACGTTTTTAGGCCAAAATCACCAGAATGTTTAAACTTTTGATCACAACTGTGAGCAGCTCAAAGAGGAAAAGACTCAAAGATGAGGTAGGGATGATGGTTTTCCTCAAGGTCAGCAGCAATCTCAGCTGTGCCGTGTGTTATGATCTGTGTTAAATGAAGCCCAGGCTCAGGCTCTCATCACTGACAGCTCACTATCTCTCTGATCGATCGCTGTTTTTCTTTTTTTCTCTCTCTCTCTCTCTCTCTCTCTCCTGGAGACCCTCACGGCAGCAGAGCGCTCTTTAAGCTCCTCTCAGACTCCTCCTCACCATTCCTCCATCCACGGCCACTTTAGATAATGAGCCTCTGGACCGTAGTTTCTTGATTGATCTGTCACACCGCTCCCTTTACCATCCCCCAACTCTCAGCTCCAGCAGCAGCGGCGGTGAACAGGCAGAAGGTCACGACCTGAGTGTAAATGTATGTGTGTGTCACTTTGATGAAAAGGGGGATGGATTTATAATCCAATGTTGCTCACTAAGGTGATTTCCGAGCGGTCGATGGCTCTATTTTTAACAGCAGTGTTAAAAAGTCTATTAATATCTCTGGATGTTGAGGGTGTATTTCAATAATCCAAAAGCTGGGACGTAAGCTAAACGCTGTGATTGATTTTCCTCGCTCTGCAAAGAAACCTGAGACTTTGTGTGACACTAAATTCCTGTTTTCCTTCTTCCTCTTCCTTTTTTTTTTTTTTGCAAGCTGCAGCTGCATCCTCTGCTCCTGTCATCATGTGACCAACCTGCTGACTCAGGCCATCACAGGACGCCGGCTCCTCCTCGCCTTCACGGAGCATCTGTAATGGCAAAAAGTAATCTTGCATCACCCCCGCGGGAGGAGAGCAAAAAAAAAAAAAAACGACGTCCCATTTTCTATACGCAGGCCTGATCCATACGAGTCCCCGGGGACAGATTACGTAAGCGTAACGCTGCAGGAGGGAATTGTGTTTAAGCACCAGAAAACATCAGCATGTTCTTCTCTCTCTGCCAATGTACGAAGAGACGGTTTAAATCCCGCACTGAACTGTGTGCACTTTTCACTGACCAGTTCAGAGATTAGCGCTGCAGACAGAGGAGGTTTTAAAGGCTTGTTTTGATTCTAGCAGATTAGACTGTGTTTTCTTTTTTTTCATTTACTGACCTCAGGCTGTTTGTTTATCCACTCA
Organism: Thalassoma bifasciatum; assembly: GCA_008086565.1. Taxonomy (NCBI): domain Eukaryota; kingdom Metazoa; phylum Chordata; class Actinopteri; order Labriformes; family Labridae; genus Thalassoma; species Thalassoma bifasciatum. The sequence continues at coordinate 55,975 of RPOG01000891.1, read as the reverse complement.
GGGTCAAAAAGACGTCTCTCACACTGAAAACTGTCTTACAGTCTCTTAAGGCAACAAAATAACCGTCTGTGTCAGAGAAAACGGGCGTTATGTAACATAAACCTGGAGTTAAACAACAAAACAAAACATTAAAACCATTTTTTTTTTTTTTAACCCTTCTGCTGTTTTTGGGTCAATTTCACCTGATTCAAAAGTTATTTTGTCACTACTTTGGTTTTCTTTCAGAGAATTGCTCAAAAATTACACTGATGTTTCCATGCTTTGAATAGAATATAATGTGTTTATTGTCATTATCCAGTTGTACAACAAAATTTCTAAAGCTTCTATTATCGTGAAGCAACAATGAAACAAGAAAGAGGAAAATTTGCATGAGCTAAAAAAGAAATGTGCTGTGTGCAGAACTATTTTTTATAATTATATTGCACTGTCAAGAGGTCATGTAGACAAGAGTCATTAGAATATATATATAAATATTTGTATATGTACACAGGGTGCAATATATATAAATATGCATAAATATAAGTACATACAATGCTGCTTGCAAGAAAATTAGTTGTGACTTTTTTTTGTAAAATTATGTGTTTTATAAAAAGTTTTAGCATCTTGCTGCCATTATAGAAACTGAAATTATTTCAAAACAATATCTTTCCTACACTTTGACATAAACCTGTTTGTGATAAAACACCAATTAATGTAGCTCTGATAATAACCTCAGTGCACAAAAGGGCAAAATTTCAACTTTTTTCAGCTAAAAAAGAGGTACAGTTTTTATGTTAGTAAGGTCTATTACACCGTATATTACAAAAGTCGTTGTTAAATATATGTAAATATGTTGGAAAATATCTTCACTAACAGGGAGAAACAAAAAATTTGGAGGAAATTTTACACCTTGTTCCTTATATCAGAACAGAATCTGAAGCCAATGCCAAAGAATTTTTGTAATAAACTTTACAAACACTGCCCACTTCTGGTGGACAGCTATAAGCATCCGTTTAGATTATCAAAATACTAAATCTTGCACACTAAAAGAGAGAAATTGAGCTTCATCAGTTCAGCTTCTCGGATGAATGGCGAAACGTCTTCTACGAATACAAGGTTGGTTCAGTTGACGTGCTTACTTTTGGCTTGCTTTGAGACTTATCATGACCTGGATGACTGAGAATATCCACAGATCTACATTACTGTAAAGAAACTGACTTTTTTCTGATAACAATCTTGGTGATCAAAAAAACACACAAAATTTTGGCTTTTTTTGGCTAAAAAAAGTGGTATATTTTTATGTTAGTGAGGTCTTTCATACCATATATCACAAAAGTCATTGTTCAATTTATGTGAATATGAACATTAAAACCAGATTTTTGTTTTGATGAACTTTACAAACACTGCCCACTACTGGTGGAAATCTGTGTCTGTTTAGTAAAATACTAAATCTGGCACACTAAAAGACAGGAATTGGGCTTAAATTTACAAAATAAAGTTGTAAGAATGAAGTTGTAAATTTATGTGAATAATCTTGGTTGCAACGACTCGATTGCATGTTGTAAAAATGTTCAAAAACCTTCCACTGACCTCGACCAGAGGACAGAAAAACAACTGAAACTTTCAGCTAAAATGAAACCGTAGATGGAGGATACTCAGTCAGTGCTGATGGAGCTTTTTTCACTTCAGATAGATTTGATGACACTTGAGAGGAGACAAGCACAAGTGGCAAAGCTCTCACAGGTCGAAGCCATTTCTAAAAGCCTGAAACACTTTTTTATCTGCAGAACGAAGATGGCAGAGATTTTATGGTGTTACAGCTTAAAAAACAAGCCTGCTGCTTCCCAAACAGCGTCAATATCATCATCAATAAATACTTACATAATGAGGAGATTATGACGTATATACATACGTAAGGCGTGAGTTGTTCAGGGGGGGTGGTGTGGATCAAACTCGTCGGTGATTAAAAACTAATTTTTATAAAAGGTGGGCTGGGAAAGAGTTTTATTACAGCCTATAGTACTGGCATGGACGTTCCAACATGACAATGATCCAAAACACAAGGCCAAGTGGACCTGCCATTGGCTACAGCAGAATAAAGTGAAGGTTCTGGAGTGGCCATCTCAGTCTCCTGACCTCAAACCTGCAGTTCATGCAAGACAGAGCAAGAATTTACAGGAACTGGAGGCTATTTGCCAAGATGAAAAAGAAAAAGAAGATGGATCCTCCAGATTCCAAGATTAATTTGAGATTTACTTGGGTCACAGTACAGAAAATAAGAGATGTTTAGGTTTGTATGTTGGTGAAAAATCATCAACTTTGGGCGCTTACCCAGGCCAAGCCTATTGAGTTGCAACAAATCCTTTCATAACTTTTCATTGTCAATGTCTCTAGTAAACATATGGACAATTTGAAGATGGTAATGAAAAAACTGTGTGACAAGTTTGCTCATATTAATACCTTATAAGTTGTCAAAATCTGGCATTTGCAGTTGTGCTCAAAAGTTTATCACCCTTAGAGGTTGACCTGCCATTGGCTACAGCAGAATAAAGTGAAGGTTCTGGAGTGGCCATCTCAGTCTCCTGACCTCAATATCATTGAGCCACTCTGGGGAGATCTCAAACCTGCAGTTCATGCAAGACAGAGCAAGAATTTACAGGAACTGGAGGCTTTTTGCCAAGAAGAATGGGCAGTTTTACCATCTGAGGAAATAAAGACCCTCATCCACAACGAGCACAAAAGACTTCAAGCTGTCACTGATGTTAAAGGGGGAAATACACGCTATTAAGAACTGGGGGATGGAAACTAAAGATCAGGAAGTTTCTGTTTTATTATGATTTAAAAAGAGTAAACAGTTGTTTGTTATCATTTGTAATCTCTGAATAGTTTTCTAGCTCAGTGAAGCTCACTTATTTCCACACAAAGACAGTTAACCTTTTCTCTGAGACGTGGTGAGTTTCAGCTTAAAATCAGATCCAGAGGAATGAGTCTTAGTCATTAGACGACTGAACGCACCAACATATTTATGGAAATGAGGTCTGTAGCATCATCAGGAGCCCGAGTGACTCAGGCTCTTCTGATCCTCCTCATGAGGTGTTAAATAATGAACAGATGTTCTTCTTTTTACTTCTTTAAATGGTGTTTCCCTCTGCTTGGCTCAGATAGCGGAGACTCGATGCTTTAGTAGGTGGAACGGGAGCAGATGATGATAACCACACGACCCAGACGACGCTGGATTATCATCCCAATCATCTTTAAAACCTACAAAACTCTTCACAAACATCCTCTGACCCCTTTAAGCTTCGATTCGACACATAAACCTGATTATTTCACACCAGGACAGTTTGTTCTTTTTGTGAGGGCGACAGTCATCACAGCGCCTTTAAAGTCTTCATCCAATCAGATTAGACCAAATGTAAAGCTCAGTGTAGCAGCAGAAAGATCGTGTTGTGTCTCTTCTGGTGGAAATAAAGTCATTTTTTAATGCTGTTGTTTGTTTCTGTAAGATGATGATACATTTGACTGGTTTCTGCTGAAACTTTTTTTCCACAAGTTTGCTGTTTCCTCGAGTTTGAAGCATAGAGTAAAAAAAAAAATTCAAGGTTCAACAGTCGCTGGCATCTTTGGTGATTGGATGACAATGATAGTAAAATTTACAAACACATACAGCCGTCAGCAGCGCCAAAATGTCAAAGTTTGTGCAACTTTGTGCTTACTCTAGAGTCCGCTCTTTGGCACCAAACTTATGATTAAGTGACCTCTTGGGAGCCAAACTTCCACAGAAGCCAAAACACGCTGAAATGCTCTCCCTGGGCCAAACTTGTACGTAAGTGTCCTTTCAGATGCTAAAACACCCACCAAAGTGCCTCTCTTGGGAGCAAAAACACAGCCTTGAGTCCCCTCCTGGATGGTAAACTACACTTCTCTGCCTCTTTGGCTGGTTAAAACAAGATAAACTGTCTTCCTGGGAGCCAAAACACATGCTCCAGTACCCTCTTCTTTAGAGCCAAAACTGCTGAAGTGCCCTCCTGAATGGCAAACTATGTGCTCACTCTAGAGTGCACCAAACTTAGGATCAAGTGACCTCTTGGGAGCCAAACTTCCACAGAAATGCACTTTTGGGAGCCTCCTTGGGCCAAACTTGTGCAGAAGTGGCCTCCTGGAATGCAAAATACGTGCTATAGTCTCCTCTGAGGAGAAAAAGGTGTGCTAAAGGGTGAATTCCAATTCCTGCCTTAACCCTCAATCTCAAAATTCGCACTCCCGTGAAGTGTAAGTGCTGTCCTGATTCTCAGAACGTTAAGGTTGAGGGTTAAGACTGAGGCTGTATCTCCCTCAATACTGAGATTTTCCGACACCACCCTTGGGACTAAGGGGTACCCAGAAACGTAACGCATAAAAGTCATTTATTTGTACCGCAGGTTTCGCCGTCTCTTCCGCTCGATGTTTATATCATAAAAGAAACAATTACCTCTATATTTATAATCCTTTTGGTAACATAATAGAATCAAATCTGGGTAAAATACCTAATAAATGGAGCAACAACGTCTTGTAAATAAAAATAAAATGGTAGAAATGTCAATAGCGTCTTGTGCGGACAAGCCATGTTGCTATCGTTTAAGTTAGTTAACGTTACAAAATGGTCTTTTTTCTCAGTGGTAATGTAATTGTTTTATCAAGATAACAGCCTATATAACATGCTTGTGCCGATAATGGTATAAGATGACCGGGCTGATGTCATCTCCTGTAGCCGCAGAGTTATGTAACAATAGTTATAGCTGGTGTTTACCTTTCAATAAACTATGGTTTGCTGTGACAGCTGAATATGTCCGTGGTTGTGTTATTTATACAGATAGTTTTTTGATAACGCTAACCGAAGGAATAACTGACAGACAATCCACAACAATTTCATTTGCATTTAAGGGGTGTCCCATTTCTAAGTCACAAGATAGACCTTAACACTTGGTTTTGAGGGCTACTAAGATTGAGGGTTAAGAAAGGAATTGGAATTGGGCCAAAGTGTCCTTTCAGATGCTAAAAAACCCCTCTTGGACACCAAAACACAGCCTTGAGTGCCCTCCTAGGTGACAAACCACACTTATCTGCCTCTTTCTCTGGTTAGAACAAGATAAACTGTCTTCGTGGGAGCCAAAACATATGCTTCAGTACCCTCTTCTTTAGAGCCAAAATGTGCTGAATTGCCCTTTGGGAACCAAAACTTTTTCACCTCTGCCTTTCAAAATGTCTGTGCACTTCAGTGTTTACAACTCTCACTGTCACCAACAGTATTTTCCTCTGGTTGATCGCCTGCAGACCACAGAGCAGCACAAACATAAATAGTCTGAACAAAATGAAACCTGTTTGACCAAACAAAAACTAAAGATGATAAATCTTTGGCTCACAGGTCAGGCGTGTTCAGAGTTTCTACTTTCAAATTCATGCTCTAGGCGGCCGATGTATCTTAACTGTACGTTCAATGTTCAGTCCTAAGATCAATACTATAAATCAGCGGCTGTTTTCTTTCTGGAGGGAGAAACAAACACTCAGTGATCGCTCTGCTCGCTGCATTATGTAGAACTTTGTTTGCCCGAACGTTGAACAAAACAGTGTTAGTTTCTCTTTTTAATCATCCTGACAGTCTTGGCTCAAGAGCAGATAATTATGCTTCTTTAAATGGAGTATTTACTGAGGAATATTATTTCTATTCCATGGGGAAGTTTGGGTTAAAAGAGGCTGAATGAGGTCACTCCACAAAGAGGAAGTAGACGTGATTGAGCTGTTGGCAGATGTTTCATTCACTGACAGAAAACTGTAGTAAACACCATCGTGTGCTGTCGGAAACCGAAGCGTGACTCTGAGCTCTGAATCCACTCTGACATCTGCACAGCATCTCTGTGTTTCTGTAAAACCATCATCTCTCTGTGGACACTCCCTTTTTCCTGCATCTTCGTCACGTGCCGAGGAAAGAAAGTCATCAACGGATCCCTTCAGAAACTGGCAGCCAAACAAAGTCATTCATACTTCCTGGGTCTAATCTCTTCGTGCTGCGGTCTGGAGCTGCTGTGCGTCGCTGCACACATGTGCTCTGATGTTTAAGGGATTATTCCAAGCAGAGAGGAGGAAAAACCCGTATCACGCACGCTGGGAGGCCAACCCCGATTCACAAACACAAGCTGTCGACTCACATTCATAATTTCTCCTCTGCTTGATCTGTCGTCACGTGCTGAATCGTCTCCAAGTGCGCTCTTTAGGGATTAGTGGACGCCGTGACATTTTAAAGTGCTGCGGTGCCAACGACTCTGTCCCTTTAATTCATATTTTTAAACTGCTGATGCTCTAAAATGAAATGAGCTGGAGGCTTGTAGCGTAAGTGACACTCTCTTTATAGCGGTGCCAATATTTTAAGTCAAAGAAAACTTGCACGCTCAGCAGTGGATGGACTCTCATTAGAGGAGGCAACAGCTGAGACCTTAACATGGAATTAGAGGCTCAAAGGTTCGTGGTTTGGCTTCAGGGCGACCGATCTATTCATAAAGACTCAGATTAACACCACAGGTTTGGTATGCTGTAAAAAAAAAAAAACTGTAAAAAACAATAAAGACTGGCAGTTGTGGCCGCAAAACAAAAACTGTAAAATTAAAGTACAAGTCTGTGAGGAGTTGATCTTCAAAAGGTCTCATCTCTTAATACAAGCTTGATCATAATCCCCAATTAAGAATGAGATTATCAATACTGAAATATGTTATTTCTAAATGCTAAATGCTAATTCCTAACTTCCCAATCAGGACTGGACAAGTCGGACTGGATTAGATTGATTCATGGCAAGCTACAGTCCCGGAGGAGTTCTGTTGTAAATGATCGTTTCATAGCTGTTGTAAAGTTTTCATCACCAAACTCAGAGAAGACAGTGAGAGGAAGTTTTAACTGAAGCTTTTACAGCAATTGTACTGGTAGCGCCCGTTACCAATCAGGTTTACAAATGTCACTTAAATCACAACTATTTTTTACCTTTATAATGTGTGCATCATGGCTCTTTCCTCTTCATCTTTTTTTTTTTTTTTTTTTAACTTATCTCTTCTCTCTCGTTTATGAGAGATTTCTGAATCAGTAAAAATTTAATAAACAAATTATTGAGAATGTTTTTTTTCTTTACATATTGAATTAGAAAGGAACCATTTACAACAGATAATTAGAGGGAATTTATCATACACTTACAAGTGTATTTTTTTATGTATTAATATTATTTTTCGTGTCGCAAGAATCATTCAGACCCTTTTTATAAGTAATAGTAACAAGAAAGAAACCCAGATAAAAATCCTGCTGTCATACAAAACTACTTTTAGATTATATTTCACTACAGAGCAACGTTTACGCCTGTTTCTCTCTCCCTCTTTATTTTATTTTGAACAAGTATTACATGTCAACACTGGTAGTGAAACACTTCCAGTTCTACAAAAAAAAAAAAAACATAAAAAATGAAAAATGTTTTCAAACTTTCTGGCTCCATATCCACTTCTGCACTATGTTCAACTGCTGCGAAGCAACAAGGGCGGGGCTGAGTGACACAAATAGGAAATGCTCTGCAGACCAGACCGGTTCAATTCAGTTCAGCCTTTAAGGTCCACGAAGGCTGCAGCCTCTGAATTGAGACACAGCCGATGACAACGCCACGCCGGCTGACGAAGTTTATCAATGAAAAGAGAAATCTGTGTTTTCTCTGCTGAAAACAATTTCTGTGATTTATTTAGTCGTAATTGTGGAAACAGGAGCTGGACTGTCTGACAGAAAAGAGACAGAGAGCAGAAGAAAGATAAACAAGAGAGTGATAGAGCACAGGCTAAAGGCTAAAGTGCAAGCTTTTTATAGTCTCAGCCGTATTGTGTATATTACTTTTTTTGTTTTCATTGTGTGAGAGTGAAAGGAGGAGCAAGACTCTGTTGTATGTGATTAACTTATTGTTGAGTTGAAATCAAAATCCTTTTGTTCATTAGTCTAATGATTAGTTCTAAAAATTGTGTTTTTTTTATGTGGTTGAACAAGTCTTTTGCTTTGACTTAAGTTCATTGCTATTTTCTTTTGTGTTCAACTTTGCTTCTGTTATATTGTTTCGTTCACAATTTGTTCCATTTCAGTTTTTTCTCTGTTGTTTGTTTCTGTTTGTTTGTATTTTTCAATCTATTCCTGCAACTAGTATGATGGCAAATTGTTTATGTGTTTATATTAAAAAACAATAAAATTTGTTACAAAAAAAAAAAGAAATATGTAAAAATAAAGACCTCTTCTAACATTGAAAAGAAGAAAAAAAAAAAATTTAAATTGGTGTCCACTGTAGTGACCACTATGCACCACAGGGTTAAATGTAATTATATGACTCTTTGGTCCCATTTGGTGCAGAGGTGTTGCACTTACATAATCCCTGCAGTTTTCTTGGAGTGAGGTTTGTTTGTTTGTTTGTTTGTTTGTTTGTTTGTTTGGATGCGTGGACCAGATCTGCCAAAGAAATAATCCTCTGATAATATTGGCGGTTTTAAGAAGAGGCCGAGCGTTGGACGGCAGCAGGATAACCAGATGTCACTGGCAGCCGTTACAAAAGGATGAGCTCTCAAGAAGCCTCCCCCCTTCTCTTCCTCCTCTTCCTCCATCTCTCCGCGCTGAGGTGCCTGCTGGGAAAGAGCCAGTGCCGCTTTGCTGATTCAGACAATGAATTAAATATCATATCAGCCAGGCGCTCGGTGTTGTGGCTGCTTCACTTTAACAGACACGCTGTGAGTCAATCTGTTTTAATGGAGTTCAGCGGAGCCGGTCTCAGCGGGGGAATGAAGAAAATGAAGAAATGTGAAGAGTCAGCTGCTCAAATATTTCCCCCAAAACTCAAAAATATGTCAAGAAACTGGAAACTATCTCCATAAAATGCAGTCCTATTGAATAAAAAGCATATAANTTAAAATAACATTTCACATTATTACATTGGTTGTACCACCTGACATGGAAATTGTTCCAGTCACCAATGAAGTGAAAAAACCTTTTTTATCAGTATTTCAGAGAAATCTACAAACTTTTCCACTTGGTCACAAATGTCATTTGGGCTCCTCTGGCTGATGCAGTTTCCTGTTTCCTGTTTTATTCTCTTCACTTTAAAATAAAAGTCTAATGTTACGGTTGCACCACCCTGACATTTGACAAGGTGAAAATTACGGGACAAAAGTTTTTAAATTTCTTAACAGCTTTAAAATTCTTTTTATTTGCAAAGAATTTTTTATTTAAAAAGGTTCAAGCATAAAATAATGCCACTGTATTTTTAATTTCCATTTACAATAACTGACATTCAATTTTTAGAGTTTAATTACTGTGGATACTTGTCAGGACGGTTGCACCACCTGACATTTTGGGGGTTTGAGGAACCAAAACACAAAAAAACATGTTATATTTTAATAGTTTAAAGATGTGTTCAAATAACACAGGTTTCATAGAATAAAGAAATACATGTGATGAAATACTCAATTCATGATGGAAGGAAATATTACACTCGGACACAAAAAAGGGGACGTCACGTCATTGACCCATATATGTGCATATAATATTGATATGTAGGAAAGGGGTGAGAGTTAATAAGCTATGCTTCTACTTATTCCTTTTTTGAATAAGTCATTTCTTTCATTATTTCACTTTATTTTATATTGAAATATTGTTCATCTTTCTAAATGTTTTCATTTATATTTCATATTATAAAAACTGTTGGTAGTTATTAGGAAGCCCTCTATTATTTGCATATTCAAAAAAACAAAAAAAACAAACCCTAAAAAAAAAAAAAAGGTTATTCTGTATTCCCTCTTTTTTTTTGCTCTTTTCCTTCAGTACTTTGTCTCCTTCCTTTTGCAAAGTTTATTTATTGGCTACATACCTATGTGATCTATGATAATAATAACAAATAATAATATATTTTATTTATAAAGCGCTTTTCAAGACACTCAAAGACGCCGTACAGAGGAATAAAAAAAACACCATATAAAACATCACATAAAAACATTACAGTATTAAAGAGGTTTGATTTTTTTTTTTCTCAGCTGAGTTGTAGAGAGTTAATTTGCTTCTATGGATTTATTTCAGTGAGGCAGTTGGTGAGTGTGAGAAAAGATAAGATAAGATATATAAATAAAAACCCTACATGAAAGCCAATAATCTTGGCCAATAAACCAATAAACAATAAATAAACTTGGTCTTTGTACAAGAAGTTATGTTTTTAGTGTTTTTATTGAGCTACGAGTTTTTATAACAAGTGTTATTGTCATAAGCACACTGATTATTTTTTTTAAGTGGAATCAGTGTAGTTGTGGCATCACCTAAAGATGACGTGGGTAGTGTCTCTTAATGCTGCGAATGGGTCAAAGTTTAACAAAATGTAATTTCATGGGTCTGAAAGTGAGAAATATAATGTTCACATATGTGGATGCAGGGTCTTTAAAGGTTAAACTAAACCAGCTGAGCAGAACTGGACTGTATTCAAACACAGAAAGTGGCCTGGGATATTAAAAGAGACTTCACAAAGAGCTGAGGTTGAAACTAAACCCACAGACGACTTTAGAGAAGACGTTTTAAATAAGGAGGAAGATACAGAACACACACACACACACACACACACACACACACACACGCCGCCTCACTTTACCTCTGAAGGTGAGATAATGAGTCAGCACTGAGACCTGGAGCCAGAGAGCATTTATAAACTTCACACAGCTGCTCCAAATCAGGAGTAATGAGGCTCACACACACACACACACACAAAAACACACACACCTGAGCCAGATCTGATACCGTCACCTAAAAGAACTCAGTGGCTCCGCCTTTAACCAGTTACTGCAGCCGTCACCGTGCAGCAAAAACACAATAAAACATATATATGTTTATTTCTTTTGAAGGTCGAATCTCTTCTTTGGCTCTCTTTCTTGAAGTTTTTTCTGTCCCCAATAAAAACTACACAGAAACAGCAGCTGTCAATCATCACAAAACTCAACTCGCTTTTTAACGTCTAATAACTAATGAAAAACCAACTCCTCAGAAAAAAGAGGACTTGAACACAATTCAGCCAAATAACATCTTCATATCACCGCAGTGTAAGGATGTGAGAAACATTTCTACAAGGTGAAGTAGTTTTTCAAAGTTTGACCACAGCCCCATTGAAATGGATGGAGGAGACAGAGCTACTGCAGCCAGCCACCAGGGGGAGCAGTTTTTGTGGAGACCTCTCATTAGAATTTAAAGTTAGAACCCTGAGAGAAAAAAAGTCAGAATTTTACCACAATCTCACAATTCTAGGGGGGGGAAAAAAACCAAAAAGCTAAACAGGAGAGTGATGGAGCACAGGCCAAAGGCTAAAACAGATTCCTGTCCACATGCAGCAGTTATTCTGCAGTGATCTGCTCAAACCTGAGAGTCTATCAATAAAATGAAGAGCCAGGTTACGTTTGCTCTGCTTGGTGAGGTTGGAGTTGGTAGATGAGCACTGGTAGGACACAACCAGGATGTATTGGAATTCATTTCTTAATAAGTTTTTGTACTGATTTTTTAATGCATTTTAATTATGTAGTGCTTATGTCACCTGTCCCAGAGACAATGGTAGAAACTAGCCAACTTGGCTAAACTGGAATATTTACAGGAATGTTTATTAATGTGCACTGTCTCTGTATATTTAAACCAATAAACTAAACTAAACCAATGTTACACGTTAACTCTGTACTGTAGCAGAATTTAGAAAAAAAAGACAAAATTCTCGAACATTTCCCCCAAATTCTGATTGTGATCTTAAGAATGTAATATATATAAAATTCTGGATTTCCAGAGTATGAGTCAGGACTATGAGAAAAAATTACAATCTAACGTTTCCTTCTAAAGATTCTGACCTTGATCTTAGAAGATCTTTTAGAAAACGTTCAGATTTTGATTTTAGATTTTTGAAGTTTTGATTGAAAAAAAAAAGTTTGTCCGACTTCTTTTGTCCAACCCAACTTCATCCATCAAACATTTTAAAAGAACCTCAGTTTATCAAGGTGCTGTAAAGGAGGAAAAAGTCAAATACCTTGCAGCTGATGTGAGATAATTAAAATTATGTATACAGAATCAATTTTTTAAAAATGTAAAGCTTTTGTAAATTAAAAAGGAAAAAACAGCATTTTTTCTATTCATGGAATTCTGACTTAAAAACAGTCAGACCCTATTATTAAAAAAGGTCAACAAATGCTCCATGAAATATTTCGCTTCATGCAAAAATATTTACTATATTGAAATAAAACAATGCTTTTTGAAACTAATTTTTGAGTTTTTTATTTATATGTCTGTTTCAATGAGAAATATTTATAGTTTTTGTTTCATGACATTGAAACCTTTTTGCTTTTAGATGAATTGCTTTTGGTTGTCATCTCTTGCCGTACATACTGCAGAGACACAAACATTATTTTATCAACATAAAGTCGATAAAATAAATGACAGGTTGAGTGTTTTAAAGTCTGCTGGTTTTTAAAAAAAAGAACATTTTGATCTTTGTTCGTGAGTGTAGTTTCTGTTCCCTGTCATCAACCCACTCACCAGTTTGTCCCTCAAATTAAGCAGAGAGGAAACTCAAGGTCTTCATTTCCCGCACGAATAAACACAACCGCAAACAGAAGAGGACGGTCGGAGGTAACCAACCCTGCGAAAGCGTTTTCCTCTCACGCACACGGACGTCACCTGTTTGCTTTGGTGGAGCAAAGCGGCCGCACGCTGTTGGAAATCTGCTCACGTTCCTGCCTAATCAAGCAGAAAGCGCTCTCGACAAATTACTCTAATTTAAAGCATCGAGGAGGGAAGAGAATTAGGAGCAGGGGCAGAGTTTTACAGCTCGTGTTTATGATGTCGTTCCCCTAATCAAACACGCAGGGCAGCCGCAGTGTGAATATATTAACCTGACCACTCATTTCAAGCTCCTGGTAGTTTCTAGGAATTCAGGAAAAAAGGTCAAAGGTCGATGATGAGGATCCCTCCCCGTAGAGTTGGTGAGGATTTCAGCTCCCGTCTCTGAGTGATGCTGAATCTGCAGCTTCGGGCTAAACTCTCCTTCTCCGTGTCAGGTTATCGACCAACTGTCAGTTTGAAAATGCAGAAAGAAAAAGCACATCCATGTATTTATCTACCTCTCTTCTCCAAAGTTTCACTGACTTTTTAAAAACGTCAGAACCCATCTCGGCTCGGCGGTTGAAGCAGACGCTCGCCGCTACCCCACGAAACGCAGCACTGCCCGCTCTAATCGGAAAAACCGCGGGCAAACGGATGAGGATTAATTAAAACTGAACGTGACGTTGAACTCCAATCCAGCATCGCCTGCTGGGAGCTAAATTACAAAAGTCAAAGCTTCCTGAAAATCTGCTTATGGAGTCAGAAAACAACCTCAGTGACGCGAGGAAAAGCCTTAACCTTTTACGTTCCACAAGATCGTCTGCGAAAACTAGAAAACTTAGATTCTTCACACTAGTAGTGAGGAAACGGCCAATGGCTGCGCCCGAAGGATAGAAACTGTGTTTTAAACTGTTTTTTTTTTTAAAGAAAAACCAATTCCTTATGTCTTTTAACCACAAATCCTAGTTTGAGACAAACATTTAAGCAGATTCATACTTGTTAGTCCTTACAGTCGGGGTTCCCTTTAAAGCGTTCGAACATAGCCAGCTGTAGCCATTTAGATCATTGGTGAGACTTATTTATCGCCGTATGTCTTAATTTACATTCATGTGCTCAACAGAAGCAGTAAAATCTGTGACTAGAAACTCCAATTTTGTGATTTTTGGTGAACCTTTTCCACAATAATGGGACAAAGTTGACTAAAAAAAGGGCACTGAGCACTGATGAAGCCGGTTTTGTTTGGACGAGAGTGTGGAAAGTGAGTACAACTCTGCGACTAAAAACTCTCTAACTCCAACAAAGTTTTACCTAAAAAGCTCAAATTTCACCCAGATCTGGATGACAAAGTGTAGAAGTGATGAGGAGGATGTTTTGTGTCTGACATGAAGCATCTCAAAGTTATTGAGTTTCAAAAAAGGTCATTTAAAAAAAAACGATGAGAAAAAGCTGCATTTATCCTGATGTGGACTTTAGCCACAAATAAAAACATGACATTTTTTAAAACTAGAGACTTAAATCTTTCAAATGAGGTGTCACTGATGAATTCTGACCTAATGGTTCTACAGTTATTATCTTTAAAATCATAGTATGGTTAAAGGGCCAGAATAACTGGGGGTGTAAGGGGTTAATTGTGTTTACCTTCTAAGTTTATTGAAGGATATTTGAAACATGAACCTATCATTTTGATTTTGAACCCTCTGATTCTCTGATTTGTGTTTCCCCTGGTTTATCTTCGATGTCCTGGTCTGCTCCTGCTGCTCTGACAGACTCGTGTGTTTAAATCCAGTGGGTGCCCCCCCCCCTCCCCACCCAGGATGCATTCACTGTGAAAGTGTTTCTGCACCCGAACGCAACAGCTGAACGCTCGACTGGTCTGGAAACAGCCTTTGAGATTTGTTTGCTCCCATTTGGTTAGTGAGTTGAGTCTGAAGCCAAAGCAGCTGTGACCAAAAACACCAACGAAGCGGCGATGCTCAAAAACACCAAACGGCCCATTTTAATGTTTTCTCTTTGAAGAAAGTTCACTTTTACCTTCTGATTTATTTCTGATTTATTTGCAGAGAACACGCCTCAAAAACGCTTCACAACAGCAACTTCAATCCATCACAGTTTGTTGTAAAGATGAAGCCTCTAACTTCTGTCTGAGGCTGCAGAGTTTACAGAAATATTTACCAACATCTAGAGGCTGGATTTAAGTTTGAAATGCTGAAGGGATGGTGGCCTTCTGAGGACAAAAAGCTCCTGTGGTGCATTATGGAAATGATCCCAATGGCTTTAACCTTCAAAAACATCCGTCAGTGCAAGTTTGTCTGCACAAAACTGGAACTACACACTTCAGCTTCCAGCACTTTTTGTTCTTTAAACAACACTTTTTTCTTTCTGTTGAAGAAAATCAAAGGGTTTTTTGTCATTTCAACTCTAGGGTGACTGTATTCTTTAAACCTAAAATGAAAAATACCTACCCAGCCTCTATGAAAGATACTCAAAGACAATAATAAAGCTTTATAACCCAAACATTTATTTAAAAAAAAAAAAACAACAACTCCTGTTTCTGTTTGAAGGGGATATATTTATCTCAAAATTCCACCTTTTTGTCCAAACCTCCAACCACATCTCAATTTTTTTTATTTAAAAAGTCAAATGAATGGGATAGAAAAGTAAAAATTTCAACTTTTAACCTCAAAATTTCAGCTTTTCATGTCAAAATTTTGACGTTTTATCTACACGATTTTGACCTCTTTCTCACAAATTTGATATAGTATCTCAAAATTTCAATTTAATTTGAGTTTTTATCCCAGAATCTTGATTTTATCTTAAAATTTAGACCTTCTTTAATCTAATCTAATATCTCTAATCTAATGATTTTGATTTTTTTTTTTTTCCCAAAAGTTTGACTTCTTCTTTTTGAATTATTTTGACTTGAACAAAGTAAAATTCTTAGTATTTCTTTGACTATGAAAGACTAAAATGTTCATTTTTAGTCTCAAAACTTTAAAGTTTAATCTCATGACTGACTTTTTATCTCAACTTTTCAACTTTTTATCTCGAAATTTTGTCTTTTTTATCTCATAATCATGACATCACCTGTATTTGATCTCAAATTTTCACTTTTTTTTCTGGTAATTTTAACCTTTTATTTAAACATTTTGACTTTTTGTATTGCAATTTTGACCTTTTTATCTCATGATTTCCACATTTTATCTCAAAAATTGTCATTTTATGTAACTATTCCAACTTTTTATTTTATAATTTCAACTTTCTATCCAAAAATTCCTGTTTTCATCTCAAAATTTTGATATTTTTATCTCATATTTTTGACAATTTATCTCATGATTTTGACATTATTATCTAAAAAAGCTTGTCTTTTTATTTCCTAATTAGGATTTTTTATCTTGTAATTTGACTTATTTTATCACGATTTGACATCTCTTATCATTAGTTTGACTTTTTATCTCATAACTTTGACCTTTTTTTTTTCAAAATTTTCTTTTTACGTCATTATTTTGATTTTTTTATCTAATAATTTCCCATTATTATTTCATAATTCTGACTCTGAGTTTGGTGTATCAGAATAATGTCAGTAGCCCAGTTCAGCATCTTATTATAAATATCAATGGTTGGTGGAACAAGCTTAGATAAGTCCAGACATTTTGAATTTTAAATAATTTTATCAGCAGAAAAGATGATGTTTGTTTTTCCCTGTTTAACTCTCAGTCTGTGTTGAAGCAGAAGAAGCTGAACAGTTTCAGGTTAAAGCTCCTGAAAAGTTCCTAAAGTGTTTGAAAGCCGCTGCCCTTTGTTTGTGTCCCGGCTCCAGCTCCTGTCGGGTCATTTTGAAACAAGATGTGGTTTGATAACAACACGCAACTCTGCTTCCCTTCCTCTCCCTCACGCCGCCGCAGAATTAAAGGTCACTGAATCCAGCCGGAAAATTCACGTCCACTCCGGCTGTTTGTCGTCCACTCATCAAACTTACGGAGGCTCAAACCTCCTCGTGTGCACCTTCATCTATTTGTGGCGTGTATGTTTTTATTATAGCAGGCTTCTCAAAACAGCCATAAACGCTCTGACCTTTGACCTCATCCCCACAAAGTGCTGGGAGCGGGAATGTGTGTGTGTGTGTGTGTGTGTGGGACGTGAGGTCCATGTGAAGTAGGTGAGTCCGGCGCCTGCAGGAGGACGAGTTTTGTTCCAGCTGGAGAGAAAGGTCAGTGTTGGCGAAGGAGGCAGAACCACAGAAGAGACGAGGAGACGCTTTGTTCCTGTTTCATCACCACGCTCAGGTTTTAGTTTGGAAGATTTTTAGGGAGTCGGGGTTTTCCTCACCTTTACTGTAACTGTACGACTACATCATAACTCAAACATTTTTTTAAGTAAACACGATTTATGTATAAAAGCCAATTACCACTTGTTTAAAAAATCAAAAATGAAGATGTGGCTTCGTAAAGATTTTTCTTTTGCTCATATTAAGTCCATTTTTTTTTATTAAGAGTCAAATTAATGTCTTAATTTTAGCTCATAATTTCGAATATTTTCTAAATCTTTTGACTTCTATTCATATAATTTTGACTTCATTAAAAAAAAATAGCTCTATATCTCAAAATGTTGACTTTGCATCTCAAAATTTTGTCTTTTTATCTCATAACTTTGACAATTGATGTCAGCATTTTGACTTTATCTCTTCATTTTGACCTTTTATCTGAAAATTTGGACTTTTTATCTCAACATTTTCTCATTAAATCAAACTTTTGACGTTTTGTCATCAATTCAACTTTTTATCTGCTCATTTTGTCTCCATTATCTCACAATTTTATCTTTTTATCTCTTTTAATTCTAACATCATCTCAAAAACTTGTCATTTTATCTCATAATTTTGACTTTTTTGTCTCATAATTTTGACCTTTTGTCTCATGATTTCGACATAATCTCTCAATTTTACTCAAATTTTGTCTTTTTATGTCATATTTTCAACTTTTTATCTAATCATTTTGTCTCTATTATCTCATAATTTTATCTTTTTATGTCTATTAATTCTAACATCATCTCAAATACTTGTCATTTTATCTCATCATTTTGACTTTTTTGTCTCATAATTTCGACATAATCTCTTGATTATGACTTTATTATCTCAAACGATGTCTTTATTTTCTTAAATTTTGTCTTTTTATGCCACATTTTCAACTTTTTATCTAATCATTTTGTCTCTATCATCTCACAATTTTATCTTTTTATCTCTTTTAATTCTAACATCATCTCAAAAACTTGTCATTCTCTCTCATAATTTTGACATTTTGTCTAATAATTTCAACATTATAGCATGATTTTGACTTAATTATCTCAAAATTCGTCATTATTTCAACTTTTTATCGCATAATTTTGACATTTTATCTCTTAATTTTGTCTTTTTATCTCATAATTTTTACTTTTTGTCTCATAATTTTGACATTTTGTCTCATAATTTCGACAAAATCTCTTCATTTTGACCTTGTATCTCAAATGATGTCTTAATTTTCTCAAATTTTGTCTTTTTATGTCATATTTTCATCTTTTTATCTAATCATTTTGTCTCCATTATCTCACAATTTTATCTTTTTATCTCTTTTAATTCTAACATCATCTCAAAAACTTGTCATTTTATCTCACGATTTTGACTTTTTTGTCTCATAATTTGGACATAATCTCTTGATTTTGACTTAATTATCTCAAATGAGGTCTATTATCTCAAATTTTGTCTTTTTATGTCATATTTTCAACTTTTTATCTAATCATTTTGTTTCTATCATCTCACAATTTTATCTTTTTATCTCTTAATTTTGACATCATCTCAAAAACTTGTCATTTTCTCTCATAATTTTGACGGTCTGTCTAATAATTTCAACATTATAGCATGATTTTGACTTAATTATCTCAAAAATCGTCATTATTTCAACTTTTTATCGTATAATTTTGACATTTTATCTCTTAATTTTGTCTTTTTATCTCATAATTTTGTCTTTTCATCATTATTTTGACTTATCTTATAATTTCTCATTTTTATCTCATTATTTTGACTCTGAGGTCGGTGCATCAGAATAATGTCAGTAGCTCAATGCAGCATCTCATTATTGGTAGAACAAGCTTAGAAAAACCCAGACATTTTGGGGATTTCTGAATATTAAATAATTTAACACCAAACAAAGAGGACGTGTCTGGGGAAAGGAGGTTGTTATGTCACCGTGGCTGTTTCCAGTCTGAACTCCTGCTTGTGATTTCTGTTTGATTTGCTGCGTTTCTGCTCGTCCCTCACATAAAGCTGTGGTTGTAATATCGAGTCCTGGAAACACGCCAGCGTTCCTTCTCTCACAAATCCCCTCAGAGCCGACAGCGCGGTGTTTCTCCATCTATACCATCGTTATTATCTGCACGTCTCCACCCTCTGCTCCCTGGATTTGTTCAAACTGTTTCTTTGTTGACAAAAAAAAAAAACCTGCTGCTCTGTGTGTTCGTGTATCAGGACTGAAGCTTCTTCTGTTTAAGTGTTTTTCAACGTTCAGTCTCTGTTTCCAGAGCTTTGGTCATCACTTCTTCAGGTTTTTAGGAAAAAAGGAGCATCTCTAAGGAGAAACAGTTCTGAGTGTCCTGATGATCAAAAAGACTGTAAATGTTCTCAGATCTTTGCAGGAGGTTGTTGGTTTGGATATCATTAAAAACAGTGACCAAAGCAGCATCAATAAGATGAAACAGAAATCCTCATTAAAGGAAAGTTCTGTGAGAAATTCAGCTGCTTGAAAAGAATCTGAATCTTTGCACCAGAACACCAAGAAACTTCTGGAGAATTTTATTACATTAAGACTCAATTTCATCATTTATCTCATACTTAAGACTTTATTTGACTTCAATCACGTAAATGACGACTTGTTTTGTCTCTAATTCCCTGGAAAAACATCTTTTATTCCACTGGACTCTTTGCATTCCAACTTTTTCAACTTGAATCTCATGAAACAAATACTTTTTTCAACATTAATCTCTTTTATTCCAACTTTCTTGGAACTTTAAGTTTGACAAACATTACAACTTTTTTCAACTTAAACCTCAAACACTGAAACTTCATTTTGTCCTTATCTTCACGTTAGTCATATTGTGAGCTTGGATCTTATGCATTGAAACTCTTTTGTAACTTCGATTTTGTTAATTTGAGACTTTTGGACCTTTTGGTATCTTGATTTCCAACTTTGAATTTGTTTTTTGATTTTTTTTTGTCTTTCATCTCGCAAGTTATTTTTCTTTGACTTTATCCTCGTTCACTGAAACTTTTGGGAGGCTTTATTTCGCTATGTAAAGAATTATTTTGGACTAAAATCTAGTATTTTTTTTCTTATATTTCACCTGTGATGTGCACATGGGCATGTATTCTGACTCTCAAAAATGACACTTAACACCTTATTTTGGCTCTAAAAGACAAGATTTAAGCCCTGATTTTGGCACCAAAAGACGACAATGTAGCCCATATTTTGGCTCCAAAGGTGACACTTCAGCCCGTATTTTGGCTCCAGAAGACAACATTTTAGTCTATATTTTGGCTCCCAAAGATGACACTTAAGCCCTTATTTTGTCTTCAAAAGAAAACCCTGTAGCTCGTAATTTGGCTCCAAAAGACAACTCTTTGACCCTTATTTTGGCTCCCAAGGTCGAGTCTTAAGCCCATATTTTGGCTCCCAAAGATGACACTTTAGTCCATGTTTTGGCTCCCAAAGATGACACTTTAGCCCGTATTTTGGCTCCCAAAGATGACACTTTAGTCCATGTTTTGGCTCCCAAAGATGACACTTTAGCCCGTATTTTGGCTCCCAAAGATGACACTTTAGTCCATGTTTTGGCTCCCAAAGATGACACTTTAGCCCATATTTTGGCTCCCAAAGATGATTCTTTAGCCCATATTTTGGCTCCCAAAGATTTTTGGCTCCCAAAGATGACACTTTAGTCCATGTTGTGGCTCCCAAAGACGACACTCCAGCCTGTATTTTGGCTCTAAAAGACAATTATTGGCCACTAGTTTGGCGCGCAAAGACAACATTTTATTATGTGTTATGGCTCCCTAAAATGACACTTCAGCCTGTATTTTGGCTCTAAAGGACAAAATTTTAGCCCATATTTACAGTCCCAGAGACTACACTTGCACCCATATTTTGGCTCCCAACGACGACACTTAAGCTCATGTTTTGGCTCCCAAAGATGATTCTTTAGCCCATTTTGTGGCTCCCAAAGACGACACTTCAGCCTGTATTTTGGCTCTAAAAGACAAAATTTTGGGCAATATTTTGGCGCGCAAAGACAACATTTTATGATGTATTATGGCTCCCAAAGACGACACTTCAGCCCATATTTTGGCTCCCAAAGATGATTCTTTAGCCCATATTTTGGCTCCCAAAGATGACACTTCAGCCCATATTTTGGCTCCCAAAGATGATTCTTTAGCCCATATTGTGGCTCCCAAAGACGACACTTCAGCCCGTATTTTGGCTCTAAAAGACAAAATTTTAGCCCATATTTTGTCTCCCAAAGATGACACTTTAGTCCATATTTAGGCTTCCACAGACGACACTTTAGACCATATTTAGGCTCCCAAAGATGACACTTTAGTCCAAGTTTTGGCTCCCAAAGATGATACTTTAGCCCTTATTTTGGCTCCCATCATCTAAGCCCATATGTTGGCTCCCAAAGATGATACTTAAGTCGTTTTTGGCCCCAAAAAAAGTCATTTAGCCCTTATTTTGGCCCTTTAGAATGACACTCTAGAATGTATTTTGGCTCCCAAAAAGGACATTAGCATGATTCAGCTCCAAAAGAGCTCAGTTTAGCATGTTTTTGACACCAAAGAAGGCGTGTTTTTTGATTCCCAAAGAGGACAGCTTAGTAGTATTTTTGCATCCAATGAGGGCATCTTGTCTGTTTTTTTTGGTTCCCAAGAGGACACAGAAGCAATGTTTATGCTCCTAAAAGAGCACTAAAGCTTTTTTTATGGCTAGGCTGTTTTTTTGGCTCTCAATAGGACACCTTAATGAGTTTTCACTCCCAAAGGGGCAGTTAAGGGAACCCTTGTGCACATGATTGTTGTGAATTTATTCTTTTGTTGGCTTTTTATGTATTTTTGCACTGCGGAGCGGGATTTTTAATTTTTAGTTTTAACACACCTTTTTTTCATTTTGGTTGTTGTTTTTACGGAGAAAGTGACTTTAAATTAAATATTTTGAAAACTGAAGGTAATGATTTGAAAGCTGAATGATCCGGACAGATTGATTCTTTGTGTTTAAAGTCTTCCTGGGGACTGATAACAGAGTAATCCACGTCCATCAGGTCTGTGATCGACTCCTTTCCGTTACACTCCTCCTAACAAGAGGATTTAAGCCTCAGTGCTCCGACACATGGCGCAGATCCAGCTTTAAATCTGTGTGACTTCAGTCCCGGCTGAGCGGAGGGATGGAGACGCGCAGGACGCAGCATCAGCAGATCAGCGGTCAGAGCGCCAACAACAGCAGCAGCAGCAGCAGCAGCTTCACTTCTCTCAGTCACAACAGAAACACACAGAGAGGAAACCTCGATCGGCGCAGTCACCACCAGAGTCCCCGAGGTGTTCGCCGCAAACCGTGAAGGGAAATTAATGAAGGAGGAGGAGGAGGAGGAAGGAGAAGCTCAGTGCGCGGCTGTGCGGAGGCAGATGTTGGAGAAGTGAACGTAGAGAGAGGAGGAAGAGGAAGGAGAGGGAAAGTGATCCGGAGAGAGATGAGCGCGTTTTCCTGCTGGAGGCGGACGAGGAGCGACGGGAACTTTGGTTCCTTCTTTGAAAGCTGGTGAGTTCCTCTATTTTCATACCAAATCTCTCCTTATTTTAACAGCTTGACTCTCTTATTCTCTTTTTCAAAAACTGAGAAATCTTTGTACTTATGCTGAAATTTCCAGCAGTGATAAAATTTGGAGTCATTTCCTCTCATCTCTTGTTTCCTTAAATGATTATATTTGAGTCTCTGGGTCTAAAAAAACTCCTCGTGACTGATTTTGTCCTTTTTTAAATGCATCTCATTCGTTCTCACTAAGCCACTACGATAATCCCCAATTGTTCCCACTGGTGCGTAAAGTGTGCCAAGCGTTTTTACGCAGCGTTTGATGAACTCGTGCTTTAATTTCCTCATCCTTTATTATCAAAAAATGGGTCACACTGGCACTAAAAAGTGTAATTATTCATTGAAAGTGGTGGATTTGATGGAAAACTTGGACAAATCGGACTTTTTATCTTTTGTAGTTGCACCTTTTTGTCGTTATATCCTGCTTTTTTGTTGCTTTGTGTCATGTTATGATCATTTTCTCACCTTTACAAAGTCAAAACTTGAGTGAAGTTGTTTTTTTCTTCTTTCCATTAACCCCTTACATCCCCACTAACTCTGATCTTTAAACAATGCTATGTTTCAGAGCTTATAACTGAAGAACCATAAAGTCAAAATTCATCAGTGACACCTCATTTGAAAGATTAAAATATCTAGATTCAGAAAATATCATGTTTTTATATGTGGCTAAAGTCCACATCAGGATAAATGCAGCTGAAACACTTTTTCCCCTTTTCCTTTTTTCATTTCCATTTTTGAACATCATTAACTTCAAGATGCTTCATGTCAGACATAAAACATCCACCACATCACTTCTACACCTTCTCATCTACATCTGGGGGAAATTTGAGCTTTGTAGGTAAAACATTGTAGGAGTTAGAGAGTTTTTAAGTCTCAGGTGACCTCACTGTCCACGCTCTCGTCTGAAGACTCCGCGCAAACAAAACCAACTTCGTCAGCGCTCAATGTCCAATGTCCAATAAATGGATTTCGCCAATGATCTAAATGGCTACAGCTGCATTTCTGTGAACTGTAAGGTGATTGGTTAATGTACAAGTGAGTGACAGGCCTGTTAGGAAACAAAAACTCTCTAATAGAGCTAATACACCAGTCAAACCGGGAGCATTTAGTGTCTATCACAAGCTACCCTGGGATGAAAACTCAACAGAAATTTCAGCTAGAACCCTGTTGAAAACAAACACTTGTAGCTTTGTCAGATTCCCATTGAGGAGGAAATGCTCTAAGACTGTGAAGCTGCTGTTATTGATGAGAACGGACACGACAGACAGACAAACAACGGACTTTACAGGAGAAATTTCACCACTTGGAATAATTTGATGAAACAACACTTTTGATATGTTTGAACTCTGGATTCCTCTGGTGGAAAGGAGAGTGAATATCCAGGGTACGGGCGTCAGGATGTGACGTAATGACCCCAAACAGGTAGGACGTCCACATTGTTGTGAGTGATTCTTTCACTAATTACGTTTTGTTGGTGAAGAAAACTGTGAAACAAACTTAGAGACTGAAATGTGAAGAATCTAAACTTTAGCATTTGGATGTTTGACAAAGATGTGACTGCTTATACTTTGATGACATCATACGAATGGTGAATGTGTCGCTGATGACTGGGTGGAGCATAAGAGGTTAAAGCACATGAAGTCTCTCTCTCTCTCTCTCTCTCTCTCTCTGCGGTGATATTAGTCACTTTTGTTGTGTCTGGTCCCTCTGTGAGTTTAAACTGACCTAAATTGATCATTTTTCACTCAATCTCCAGAAAACCTAGAAAAACAACCTCCCCCCACACACACACGCACTCTCTTTTACTTTGATATCCAGCTCGGTGTCTTCCTCTTGGTGTCATTTTGATGTTTAGTGTTGTTGTTGATGTTGTTGGGAGCCGCTCTGGTCTCATGTGAGTCGTGATCCTCTGGGTACGTTGTTCCAAAAACCTAAAAAGAAACGGAGCAGGCTGTTTTAACTGCGGCTCTGCAGGATTACACACTCCTAACTGCAGCTTCATTTCGCCCCCGGGACACAGAGAACGAGAGCCTGTCTGTGTGAGTTTTCTTTTTTTACTGATGAAACTTCTTCCTGCCAACACTTTATTTCCCAGCGATGACTCACAGAGTTGGATTAGATTATAATCTCACCTGCTGTCCGCTGAGATCAGGATCAGAGCTCAGGGCTCAGAGGTGAAAACTGTCCTTCCTCCTCTTGTCGTAATGAGGACACACACACATCACATCAGCTCCAGTGTGGCTCAGGAGGAGCAGATCGCCATCAAGGGAGAACCAAGGATTTGACGCTTGGGATTCTGCCAAATAGGCAATTTAANAATCAGAGGGCATTTTATGCACAGAAAGTATGTCAGGCTCCTTGTTAGAGGATGATTTATCTGCTCTGTTATATTGGGCAGCTGCTCCAGACCTCAATTGATCGCCTCAGGCAGCGTAGACGTAAATGACAAGTCTTTAACTGGTTTCTTGGCCGAGTCTGGATGCAGCGAGGAATCAAAGAGCTGTGTGTCTCTGCAGTGAAGGCGCCGGTTTGCAGAGACTTTAGAAACAAAGGTGTTGAGGAATTTTCTGGAAGCTTGACCACTTGACGAAGAAAACTCAGGAGACTCAGATGACTTAAGTTGAAAAAGTTTATGTAGCTCGATCGAGGAGAAGAGACAGACAGGACACTTAGATGTGCAGTGTAGTGCAGAGTCAATTCTGCCAGATCTCTCTGTGTATTCAGTATTTATCATTTCTGATGTTTGTTATGTCTATTTAGGAGACCAATGAGTTCAGCTTAGGATGTCCCTCTCATCCTGATACAAGAGAAACAGTCCTCACTATGGAGGAATACAGGAATGTGTGTATCTAAGGCCAAATACAGGGCTGTGACTATGTTTGAGACATACAGAGGAAATTAAGGTAATAATTGTGTAGAATAATAAGGAATTAGGAAAATTCCATGACAAAATGGTCATAGGTTCAAGCCAAATCTTGAAATTGGGATGATAACTGGAGATTGCCAAAGTGCCCTTGAGCAATGCACCAAACCCTCAACTCCTCAGGGCGCTCGTCCATAAGCAGCACTCTCTGTTTTTATAGGGCAGCTGCTCCAGACCTCAAACATCTCTGTTCATGCAGAACTGCAGACTTTAAAGGCACAGTAAGGAGTTTTTATGATGTGTTTTCAGAGTGGAGGACTACATTTCCCATGAGCACCATCACCCGCTGTTGTGGAAGTAAACAAATGAATTCAGGTCTTCTGTTTTCTCATAATTTTTGACTATTATCTCAACATCTTTATTTTCCAAATATCGAGTACATTTTTGAGATAAAAAGACAAAACTTCAACTTTTCTTTCATAATTTGACTTTTTTTTTATCATAATCATTATGTATGTTATCACATCTTGACTTTTATCACGCACAATTTTGACTTTTTTTGTCATATTCATTAACAATATCATCACAACATCTTGACTTTTATGTTATCCCCAAATCTCAAACTTTTATCTTAAAATCTCGACTTTTATCTCAAATTTTTGACTTTTTACTTTCACAATTTTGACTTTTTTTCTCATAAAAATTAACAATTTTATCACAACATCTTGACTTTAATCTCAAAACTTTGACTTTTTTCTCATAATCGATAACAATCATCACATCTTGATCTAAAAATCTCTACTTTCATCACAAAAAACTTTGACTTTTTTCTTTCACATTTTTTACTTTTTTTCTCATTATCATTAACAATATTATTGCCACATCTTTATTTTTATCTGAAAATCTAGACTTTCATCTCAAAACTTTGACTTTTTTTGTCACAATTATGATTTTGATAGCTCACAGTTTTGACATTTTAACTCAATATCACATATTGAAAAGCTGGATTTTTTTAAATGTTTTAATTTATCTAATTAGTTTTTGCCAATGCTCAGGTAAAAATACAAGATAAATAATCTAATTATTGAGATAAAAAGTCAAATGTCAACATTTTTAATCTCAAAACTTTGATTTTTTTTTTTTGTTTTATTACAATTTTGCCTTTTTCCTCATAATAATTAACTATATTATCTCAAAACTTTGATTTTTTTCTCACAATTTTGGTTTTGATAGCTACTAATTTTGACTTTTTAACTCAATATTACGAATTGAAAAACTGGCTGTTTTTTTATTATTATTTTTGCCCAAGTGAAGGCAATATTCCAAGAACAACAGTGAAATTGTTGAGATAAAAAGTAAAATTTTTCAACATTTATAATCTCAAAACTTTGACTTTTTCTCACAATTTTTGACCTTTTTTCTCATAATCACTAACTATATCATCACAACATCTCAACTTTTTTCTCGCAATTATGATTTTGATTCTGATAGTTAATAATTTTCACTTTTTAACTCAAAATCACAAAACGACAAACAGGCTTTTTTGATAGATTTTTTTTTTTTTGCCCAAGTTAAAGCAAAATTTCAAGATAAAGAGCCAAATTATTGAGATAAAAAGTCAAATTTCAACATTTTTAATCTCAAAACACTGACCGTATTACAAAAAATTGCCTCATAATTCCAAAATTTTGAATACATTTTCTTGCAATTTGACTTTTCTTTGAATTTTGACTTTTGTCCAAAACTTTTCATCTCAAAATTTTGGCTTAATTATCAAGCAATTTTGACTAATCTCAAAATGGGACTTTTTGTAAAATTGACTTTATATGCCAAACATTTTGCGGAATTTTATAAAATCCCTCCAGACATTATTTTACCACCGAAAAGCAGGAACGTGTTTGGGTAAAAGTGAACGTTTGGTCAGTCTATATCTAACTGGATCCATCAATGAGGGAAGTTTCTGTTGGCTGTACCAAAGATGGGTCTTGGGAAATTCTAATGAAAGACAGTTTTCTTAGCATGAAGCTTAATTTTTGAGGCGACTGACTGAGTTTTCTTTATTTAATGAGTTGGCAGTGAGACGGTGCTGGAAAAAAAAGATCGGGCTGCTTAAGAAAACAGATCAACTTTGTGTGTGACCTCCAGTTTTCTCTCCGTTTAAGGCTCTGACGTCCTCTCACAGCTTTGGACGACTTCTCTGTCTCTTAAATGTTTGTGAGTAGTAAAAGTTTTGGCTGTGGATGACTCAGTCTGGAGAACATTGTTTCCAAATCTCCGTCTTCAAAAAGCCATATGCTGCTTGCATATTTATCGTCCTATTAGCAGAAATGAGGAAACTGGCAGAGGACATCACTGCAGTTTTGATTTCTCTCCAACTGCAGCGCATTAATATCCGCCTTATATTCGAGGATGTCAGAGCCTGGAGCTCAGCACGCACACAGCGAGCGAACGAGGGAGCGAGCGGCGCGTTGCAGTCTGAGACGAACACTCTGTTAGACGCACATCTCTTCTTGTTCCTCTCAGGATAAACGTCAGAGTTTTAACTTTCTTCACAGGAGTTCTGTTTGGTTTTCTTGCCCTTGACTTGAAGTGCTTGCGGAGCTTTTGCTCACTAAAGACGTCTTTCTGTGATGCATTGATTTTTTTTTTTTTTTTTCCTCCCCTGAACTCAAAGTATACAAAGCACTCTTGAGGCCATGCCGTCTTTTTTGGTAGATGAAAAGAAAGATCAGATGTTCACTGTTGCTGCAGAAATGTTGCCGGGGCATGAGTGTGGAGTTGAATGCCAGTGGCCCCGGGGCCGTCTGTCTGCAGAGGACTTTTGTTGTTTGGCCTTAAAAGAGGCATCTTTCTATCACGGCGCTCTTTCATGCTGCATGTTTTCTTTCATGCTGAGTTTCCTTTTCTGAGATGCGTGTGTCCTTTCCAGTTTGTTCTGTCCATGCCGGCGTATTGTTCAGGCTCCCTGACTTCCATGAGTCATGAGGAGATGTGAGGCAGTCACAGTTTGTCCTTTTCCTTATTCTGAGGAGTTATGAAAGTATTTCCCATGGCTGAGTAATCTGCCTGAAGATTCGTACAAACGTTAATAATTAAACACCAACAGAAGACGAGGGAACGGATCCTGGGTTTGAATTTATTACATTTCATATCATTCTGTATTTAACCCACAGTTGCTGTAAACTCTGCTGACAGATAAAGCTACAAAAACTATGAGCTTTTGACTAATGATGTGTAGATCAACTGAATTAACTGCCAAACCTCTGAAACCAGATCATTACGCTCTAAATTCAAGTCTCAAACTAAAATGTCAGTACTTTGATACTTCAGACATTTGAGATAATATATAACAAAATCAACAGGAAAACAGTGAAAGTAACTTAACCATTGGGATCTTGTCTAAATGACGCACAGTTGGTTGGAACTATTTTTTCTTCTACATTAATATGAACATATAAATGTTGTATATGTAAGCAAAGAATATGTAGGCACAGAATGTGTACGTGTAGCTGCGTAAGATAAGAGATTATAAGTGCAAAATGTGTAAGTACGATTGAGTGGGTGTGAAACTTGTAAGTGCAGAAATTTTCTGTCTGAAATGCGTGACAGTGAAATGCGTGAGTGCAGAATGTGTGAGTGCAAAATGTGTAAGTTCGAAATGTGTAAGTGAAGAATGCATAAGTGTGAAATGTGTAAGTGCGAAATGTGTGAGTGCAAAAAGTGTAAGTTCGAAATGTGTAAGTGAAGAATGCATAAGTGTGAAATTTACTAGAGTGGGATGGGTGAGAGCAGAATACCAAAGTGTGAAACACTTAAGTGCGAAATGTGCGAGTGTGAAATGCATCAGTGTAAAATGTGTAAGTGTGACATGCGTTAGTGACAGATGTTGAAGTGCAGAATGTCTAAGTGTGAAACCTGTTAGTGCGGAAAGTGTGACTGTGAAATGTGTAAGTGTGAAATATGTAATTGCAAAATGCTCAAGTGTAAAATGTTTTAGTGTGAGATGCTTGAGAGCAGAATGCAAAAGTGGGAAATGCTTAAGTGCCAAATGTGTCAGCTATGCTTAAGTGCGAAACACTTAAGTGCGAAATTTGTAAGTGCGAAATGCCTGAGTGCAGAATGCATGAATGTAAAATGTGTATGTGCAAAATGTGTAAGCGCAAAATATGAAAGTGCAGAATGCTTACGTGTAAAATTTGTTAGAAAGCATAAGTTGAAACATGTAAGTGCAAAATGTGTAAGTTTGAAATGTGAGTGTGAGATTCATGCAAGCAGAATGCATAGTGTGACATTTGTAAGTGCAGAATGAGTGATCGTGAAACCTGTTAGTGTGGGAAGTGTGTGTGTAAAATGTGTTAGTGCTGAAATTGTGAGTGCAGAATGCGAAAGATCAGAATGTGTATGCGCAAAATATGAAAGTGCTTCATGTATAAGTTTGAATATGTAATTGTAAAAATGTAAGTGTGTGATGTGTTAGTGCTAAATACGTTTGTGTGACATGTCAAAGCATGAAATATGTAAGTCCAGCGCAGTACTGAAGTGTGAAATGTGTAAGTGCGAAATGTCATAGTGCAATGCGAAAGATGTAAATGTGAAATGTATCAGTTCAAATTTTGTTAATGTGGAAAGTGAAACACGTAAGTGCAGTGCAATGCTTAAGTGTGAAATGTGTAAGTACGTCATAAGTAAGTGGGAGATGCGTAAGTGCGGAATAAGTAAGTAGGGGAAAGCTTTAGTGCAGTTGAAAGTGTAAAAGCAGAATAAGAGACAGTGCAGCAGAAGAAATCTTGCTCAGGTGATTAAATTAGATCAGGAAACTGGTGAACAGGTTTGGGATCAGAGAGTCTGGGAAGCAAAGTCTAGAAAATCAACAGAGGCTCAGGATGTTTGAGCTCTCTCCTTAGATCACCTGTCCATCAGTTGGTTAGTTAGTGTGTGTGTGTGTGTGTGTGTGTGTGTGTGTGTGTGTGTGTGTGTGTGTGAAGTCTCTGAGTGTTGTCCTCCACATAAAGCTGATGAAGATTGATCTCCTGTAGGTGATCTATCGGTTCCATCTGTCAGCAGTTTTTTTTTTTTCCTGAGGAGATTAAGGACACGAGGGGCAAGGTCACGTTTACCTGCTGAGCCTGGAGGAAAATCAGAGAGCACCATGGGAAAAAAAAAACAAGAATTCAAAGCTGGATTGACTTTAACATGTGATCCAGATCCTTGACGGACTAAGCTGACCCTCTTTGGCTTCCGTAGGTCACACCAGTCTCTTTACAGCAGCAGAAATGTAAAAGCTTTGAGTGGCTTCATTTGCAGTAATGGCTTCATCCACTCTCTGCTCCCATTAAGAGAAGGTCACTGGAGCCTCCTTGGCTCAAAACGAGCAGGAAGAAACGTCTCTGAAGAGGTGACAGAGCCCAGAAATGATCCGTTAAATAACTGAAATTAACCCATGTGATGATGTCACATGTGCGTAACCAGGAAGTGTAAGGACCAGAAAAAGCTCTTGCTGATTGGTTGATGTCTTCGTTCTGTATCAGTTCACGAAACGACAACTTCCCAGTGTGTTAACCTCTAGATTGTCAGCTTTAATATCACGTCCTTTAATAGTAGCCTGAAAGAGAGATTTAGAATCGTACTTGACACTGACAGTTCTGTCCCAATCAACCTCCTCAATGTTTCAAATATGAAGATATCTATTGGTAGGAGATTATCAAAATGTTTTCACACTTAGATTTTAGAAATTTCCATTTCCGTATCCATTTCACAGGGTTGCCATTTTAGCAATTTTGACCCCCCTGGGAACTTGTTTCCAAAAAAAAACAACAAGCGACAAATCTAGCTACTTTTTCTTGAGTTTAGATGGATCACACAGATCGATCTTTCTCTCCTCAAAAGAGTAGCAGGTGCTGCCATGAGCCCTTTCCCTGTTCCAAAACACTCACAGGCGGACAAGTCTTCCTCGCATATACAACAGCCACTCCCAGATGCAGCCAGAGCAAGTGACATAAAATTTTTTCATCATAAAATGCTGAATCACTGTCACTTTTGCAAATCCCAAACCTAAAGTCAGTTCTTTTGTAGTATGACCTGACACAAGGGTTTACAAAATCTATGCTTCAGATCTTATGATGGTTTGTGCTCATAGTTGTCTGTTCGGTTTGGTCCGGTGTACACTGTTGTTGTTTTAAACATCCCCAAGAATTGACCATTAACAGTTATTTTTAATCAAGTATGTCACACTGAGTCATGTCAAACCTAAATGAATGAGGCAGTTTGCTGCTTGATAAAAAGCATGTAATTGTCATAGACGCTGTAGAAGAAAGAGATATCGGCGTAAATATGTTAAGAACTACAGATGAACTTTCTTTGTTGATAAATGTTGAAAGCCTCTTTGGAGACAAACTTGCGCTAAGGTGCCTTCCTTGGGAGCCAAAATGTGCTTAGGTGGCCTTTTGGGGGCCGAACGCTTGCAAAAGTGCCCTCTATGGTGCCAAAAATGCACTAGTGTGGCCTTTTGGAAGCAGAAACACACGCTACAGTGCCCTTTTTGTTGGTGAAACACACTTATCTGCCTCTTTGGCTGGTTAAAACAGGAAATAGCTATTGCAAAAAAGCCGCACAACACAAATGGAACTAAAAATATTTTTGCCAAGGTTGGCAGGTCTAGAGGAGCAGTGACAGTAACATCGTTTGAAACAGACGTATAGATTTATGCACGGGTAAGGAGTATAAATGAGCCTGAACAGGTCTGATGTGGCTCCTCTGACTGTTTGTGTTTTTGCAGCTGAATGAAATGCACAAATCTAAAAGCATGGATAATTTAGAAAATGAGAGCGATGTAAGCGTTGAAGCTCACAGAAATACAGCGTGGCGTCTCAGAGCTCCTCGTACAGATGAAGCTGTGAGGAACAGAGAGTGTGAGCTGCCAGCTACAGGACTCAGCCAATCTCCTCCCACACACACACACACACACAGAGTAACACACACACACACACGCTCTGGTTCCTGCTCTGGTTCCTACCTCTGCTGGGCTCCGTCTGGCTCTGGCTCAGATGAAACCAGGTGGGATTGTGCATCAGCTCCATCAGATTATCATGCAGGTCTGTAAGTGTGCCAAAGAGGAAAAAGCTCCACCTGCACAGCAGAGAGAGGAGATTATGGAGATGATCGCTTTTCTGTGAAATAACAAAAAAATAACAGAGATCTCTTTCCTCTCGGGCTTAACTCCTCTTAACCTGCAGGAGGCAAAACACAAACGACAGGAGACGAAAAAACCTCTGGGACTCTTATGTCACAGGGAAGAGAAGTTTAAAGAGATGAACTCTACTTTGAAAACGTGGTCAGAGAAACTTTCATGAGCCTCAACAATCACTGTCATCCATCCATTTCTCACAAAACAATAATGAAACACAAAGTGCTTCACACCAACAAAAGAAAAATCAATGAACAACACAACCCTTCACCTCAAAATCTATGAACAAGGTCAATGACAAACAAACAAAAGAAAAGGTAAATTAAGTCCTTGATAAAACAGGAGAAAACTGTGAAACTATCATCAGATCTGAGGGAGGAAACACCAAGAAATTAAGATTTAAAAAGTAAAAGTCGGAGAAAAAGATAAAAGGTGGTTAAAAAATGAAATAATACTCATGAGAGAGGAAAATTCATCAAAAAGAACTGGTATAAAACAAATAAAACTAAGAAAGAAAGAAAGAAAGAAAAAGAAAACACAAAAAGGAGTAAAAACAAAGAAATAAATGAATGACGGGAGGGAGAAAACATCCAATAAGAAAAGGAAAGACCAAGAGAGAGGTAAAGAAAAATAGAATATAAGAAAGGAATAAAGAGAATGAAAGACAGAAAAGAAACAGAAGACTGAAAGAGATTAAAAAATATATATATATATTAAAAAAATAAGAATGAAAAAAAAAGAAAGAAATAAGGAAAGGAAGACAGAAAAAGTGAAGAAAGGAAAATGAAAAAAAGACGAGAGGAAGTTTTATAAAGATACAAAATACAAATAAATGAAGAAAGATAAAAATGTACTGAACAATATTTGAAATGTTAAAACTCAGTTATGAACTTGGTTAGGAAATTAAAAATGTTCATATTATATTCAGATATAAAAAATATGTTAACTATGAAAGCATGTTGGTGTCCAATAAGTAACATGACCTGACTTAGACTTGTAATAAAACCTAAAATGTCATAACTTGTCAAAAATGTAACGAAAATGCTGAGCCAGAAATACAACGGAGAGAATGTATTAAAACCTAAAGTTTAATAACTGACTCAAATTGTAACAAATTGTGACATTTTGGGTGAAAAGTTTTTGCGTTTTGGGCTCAGAATCTGTTACATTATCAACCAGTTATTACGTTTTGTGTCATTTTTACAAGTAAGTTTCTAACAAGGCATTTTATATCCTCCGTACAGAGGAAAGTTTAAAGCAGTGATTCTCAACCTGTGGTTCACAGCCCCCTGGTGGGCCGTGAAGGTATTGCAAGTAGGCCGCCAAATCATTTCTAAAATTTCCGATTTTAGTGGAGTGTAATTATATAAAGATAGAGGACACAAGTAAATGAAGTAAATAAATGAAATCTTCATAATGTTTAAACTCAGTTACAAACTCTGTTAGGAAATTAAAAATGTTCAGATATTCATATATTAAAAAGGACAACTAAGAAGGCTTGTTAGAGCCCATTAGGTAACACAACATGACTTAGACTTAATTACAACCCAGTATGTAATAAAAAAAAGTATGTAAAAAACCTGAAATGTCATAGCTTGTCAAAAATTTAACAGAAGTACAGAGCCCAAAACGCAAAAAAGAGTGTATTAAAGGCTAAAATGTAATAATTGACTCAAACTGTAACAAATGGTTACATTTTGGGTGAAACTTTTTTTGTGTTTTGATATCAGAATCTGTTAATTATCTACCACTTAATACATTTTGGGTCATTTTTATAAATTGGTTTTAACAAGGCATTTTATATCCTCCGTACTTATTAGGTTGGAGGTGAGCGGCAAATATTTTTGAGACTTTAAAGCGGGCCCTGAGTTGGAAAAGGTTGGGAATCACTGGTTTAAAGGTTTGAAACTTACTCAAGCTTTTTCACCTGATGCTCTTTTAGGGGAAGGTTTAAAGCAGTGATTCCCAACCTGTGGTTCGCAGCCCTTGGTGGGCTATGACGGTATTGCAAGTAGGCCGCCAAATCATTTCCTAATTAGTCTGATATTATTGGAGCAAAATTATACAAAGATACCAGATACAAATAAATGAAATTTTTTACATGTTTAAACTTAGTTACAAACTCTGTTAGGAAATAAGAAATGTTCAGATATTCATATGTTAAAATTGACCACTAAGAAGGCTTGTTAGAGCCCAATGGGTAACATAACCTGACTTAAACCTTAAAACCAGCCAATATGTAATAAAAAAGTATGTAATAAACCCGAAATGTCATAACTTGTCGAAGATGTAACAGAAGTACAGAGTGTTTTGGGCTGTGAATGTGTTACATTATTGACCAGATATTACATTTTGAGTTTTTTTTTTTTTATATATATATATAAACGGGATGTAACAAGGCATTTTCTATCCTCTGTCCTTCCATATTTTTGAGACTTAAAAGTGGGCCCTGCGTTGGAAAAGACTAGGAATCACTGGTTTAAAGGTTTGAAACAGACTCTGTGACCTGTGGCTCTTTCAGAAGAAGGTGTAAAAGTTTTGAAACAGATTCTTTCTTCGTAACCTGAGGTTAAACTCGTCTTTAAACGAAGGAGTTTGATGTTGTTCACTAACAGCTGCAGTCTGCTGCCCCACATTCCCCTGAAGCTTCACGTGTTTACAGTCTGAACGTTTGCTCCTCTCATGGTCTCTGATCCATGTGTGACCTGCTCCACGTTCACAGTCCTGCTCCTCACGCCCCCGCCCCCCTGGAGGAGGAGGAGGGTAGTAGGGGAGACTACACGCATGCCGCCGAGGCTGCGTAGCGCCGACAATCGACTCTGCTGGATTAAACAGTGTAGTGTATCCGCGACGCGCCTCTGATTAAGGGAAGGGAGTAAATAAACACGATAATAATTATAACGTCTGCCACGTGAAACACACTGCAGCGTCGCTCGGAATTGAGAGGCCTCGTCAGAATGAGGAATTACAGACGCTGAGCGATTTAACCGACGCCGAGCCGTGAACCGGAGAGCCCATCGCTCTCTGAGTGTTTACACCCGTGTTGGAGTGGAAGTGGGTCTGTTTGTGTAGCCATGAATGTCGTAGAGGAGGAGATAGACAAATAGTGTACGTTTTATTTAGTGAATACGAGAAAGTACATCTCAAATAGTCTTGCTCGTCGACGAATTTACTCGTGAGTCGACTTCCTTTTCCGGCACTACCTCCTTTACTTCGTTGTTCCTCTCTTTTGAAACTAGTATTAAGTACAAAAGAACCTCGTAAACTGGATATAAATGTCACTAAAATACAAAGACGGGTGAAAAACTGGGCAAATTCAAAGTTTAGAGAAAATAAATCACACAAACTCTGAGGTTCAAAACTAAGTGATGAATGAGAAAACAACTTTAAATCAGAAAAACAGTAACGTTGTGACTGATTAGCAACTTTTTATCCTTCATGTTGGCTGAGGAATGGCTGCAAAAAAATACAGTTTCTATCCTTCGGGCGCAGCCATTGTTTTACTGCCGCAATGCATTCTGGGTTGATGACGTAGATTGGTTGCTTGGTGCCGAGCATCTGGATTTGGCCGTTTACTCACTACTAGTCGCCGTAAGTCACTAGGTTTGAGGAGGGAAAAAAACATAATAATGCCACATGTGGCTGCTTTTGGGTGAACTTTTCAGTCCAAAGGAAACAAGGAGACTGATGTAAAGCCTCGTTTCCACCAGGCAGTCTGGTACGGATCAGATCAGTAAAGCCTGATCCTGTGCGCGTTTCCACAGCCAACCGTACCCTGCTTAATGGGCCGGATGTCGAGAGCCGCGTCAGCTACGTAACGCGTGACGTCACTGCAGCGCTCTGAGCGCTACACAGTGTACCCCGCGAATAAATACAAGGAAAAAGAAATTAGCGGCATTGTAAACAAAGAGAAAGATAGAGGACATCCAGCAACTCTTCTACGTTGTGATCAGCTGTGGCTCTTTATTCCATAATATAATGAAGCTTTGTTTCAGGAAAGGCTGCGTGCGGGGTTGTGTGTTGTTCTTTATTACCGCTGTCGCACGGGAAGTTACCGATCTTTTGACCAATCAACTTACTGCAGTGATTATAGCCCCACCCCTGGGGCCGGTTTGGAGCGGCTTGGCACCCCAACTGAAGGGAACTGAAAAGTGGAGCGGTACGGGTCGCTTATAAGGGGACCAGTCCCGGTTTTAGTCTATGGAAACGCCACAAAATGTGTGCCGTACCGAGACGAACCGAACCAATCCGCTTGGTGGAAACGAGGCTTTAGTCTGCACAGCTTCCCAAAAGACAAGAAAAGAAGCTTCAACACCCTTTACCGAACACCCGCATTTGTTGAAGGGTACCTCGGCGCCGATACAAGACCGGTGAAGAGGGGTCTTCGTAAACGACGTAAATCGGCCGGGTACGACTACTTTCTCGACTGTCCACACCCAGTAATATTTGCCTCTGATTTCGGTTTACGTGTGCCGACTATTTTCCAACACAAACCCACAAAACTTTACGGGAAACCACTGAAGTCCGCTCCAGGACTTATATGATCCTGTATGAGATCCAGCCCGGTGCAACCATATGACGTCACTACCCGGACGTTATTGCGGCGTAAACAACAATGGTGGCCTACAGGTGAAAATATTTTTTCAAATTTTATACAAACTAAGATATTTTGAGAGATTTTATTATGGTTCTTATGTAGCTGGTAAAAACACTGATCATTTAGGAAAATGACGTTCTGGTAGCCAGGGTTCCTTTTAATGTTTATGCCAAATCAAGCCCTTGCAGCCCCTAGTATTTAATTACTAGCCCTACAATGAGCTTAAAAAGTGACAAAAGAAATGGGGGGAGTATCCTTTGGAAACAGGTTGTTCGCTGCAGGAACTTCTGCGGGTGAATACAAACAGATGACAAAGTTTATATCCAGAACACATGAGCACAGAAACTGAAACTGTGTCTTTTCAATGTTGGTGAACAGTCAGTTTGGGGCGACTTCACCTGAATTCAACAGCAGAACTTCCTACAAAATAAATCTTAATAGAAAGAGAAAGAGATGTTTCTGAGGTCGTTTCTCCAGAAAACAGAATCTGCCTGATTTGTACAGAACAGAACGAAACGACTCAAACACCCAAATGAAATAAATCTGTGCCAGTGTTTCGGCACAGAGGGAAACAATTAAAATAATCCCTTTTGTCACGGAGGCAAGCTCACGGTCACACACACACGAACACACACACTTGTTCTTTATCTCTCCTCCCACATGCTGAACTCATGGTAGAGCCACATAAACCTTCATTTGGTGAGCGCAGGTCGAGTTTCCCTCCCAGCTTTTTAAAAAATGACTCGTTCCCTCTTTGACCTTCACACAGTCGGCTGGACGTTTACATAATGAGCGCCGATATTATATAATGTGGACGTGAATTCCATGAAGATCATACTGTACCAGCAAGAAGCGGGTTACGTGATAACAGATGCTCAGTTTTCACCTGTCCACTGTTGTTCTGTTCGCTCAGAGGCCACTGCATTAGGTACACGATCAAACTGAGGAATGTTTTTATTCACATTATTTACAAACAAACTGCTCACAGAAACATTAAACTACCAAAATAATGCGACTGAAAGCAAGTAGAATTAGCAACGTTCGTTACTCATCTGATTCTAATGGAAGTCAATGCTTTAAAGTCACAATGTCGCAACACAAAATGAATCAAAATTTGAAGTTTGAGCCACATCGTTTACAAATATGATGCTCACAGTGGTGGAAAGAGTACTGAAAATCTGTACTCAAGTACAAGTACTGTTACATTACTAAGATATTACTCAATCACAAGTAAAAGTACTGCTGTTAGAAAAATACTCGAGTAAAAGTACAGAGTATTTGTCAGATTATTAGTTACTTTTAACTGGTGATGTCACTGTCACTTCTTCAGACAGGGCTCTACATTTAGTGTTTTGCTTTACCAATAGTTAAACAATCAATAATCATTAATAACTGATAAGATAGAAAACAAGTGTTTTTCGCTCTTTTTGATTTTTGATGTTGTTTTTTGTCTTTCTTTTTCACATTTTAAGTTTTTATTTCCTTATTCAGCAAAGGTCTCAGGCAGACAAAAAAACAAAACTAGTTAAATTCTTAACACAAAATCAATTAGTGATTAATCATTAACATTTTTTTGTTTTGTTTTGTTTTTCATCCATATGTCCTGGTTTTCATTGGCTTGTTTGTTCTCAAATCACTTTACTGGCTACAAAAATGCAGATAAAAGATCGAGATATTGATGATACTCAGTACTCAACTATGATTTTAAAAGTAACTAAGTAGATCACATGGCATAATGATTACTTAAGAACAAGTAAAAGTACAGACTTGAAAATCTGGAAGCTAACAGTTTTAGCCACATTGTTTTTACCAATATGAAGCTTATGAAGCAAATTGATTAAACAACACGGTATCCCAGTATGTTGCTTATGGTGCCTAATAGTTCTAGCCACATTCTTTTCAACCATGATGCTGAAGTGTTTAACAACTAACAGAAACAAACAGTTTTGGACTGAAATTTAACCAACATGATGCTTATTAAAGCTAAAAGTTTTATCTTTATTGTGTGAACTAAAATGTTGCTAACGAAAACCAATGGTTCTACCCATAGACTGTATAATGAGTGGACGTAACGACGTTCAACTCAAACTGAAGCCTCCAGCAGATGCCCCGCCCCCTGGTGTCTGGCTGCAGTATAGGTCATAAGCCCCGCCCCCTGGTGTCTGGCTGCAGTATAGGTCATAAGCCCCGCCCCCTGGTGTCTGGCTGCAGTATAGGTCATAACTTTAAAAAATTACGATACCTGATAGAAACGTTTCTCTCATCCTTACGCTAAGGTAGTATGATGATGTCATCTGGCTGCATGGTGTTCAGGTGTTTTTTTTTCTGAGAAGTTAGTTTCTCATTAGTTATTGGACGTTAAAAACCGCGATATAAGTTTCGTTTTACGATAATTGACAGCTGCCGTTCGTGAGTAGTTTTTCTCGGGGATATAAGAAACTTCGGGAAAGAGCCAAAAGGAGACTAAACCTTCTGAAGAAGAAGAAATAAATATTTTTATTTCCCTTTTTTACTTGGCTCCACCGGAAATTCTCTACTGCGCAGACTCTGGCTGCACAATGGCGGCTAGAGAAACGGGGTTTTTTGGCTTCAACTACGTAGAACGGTGACAGGCGGAAGCACGCTGTCCATTCTATATACAGTCATTGGTTTAGCCACATTGTTTTTCAATAAGATGTCAACAGATGCCAATGATTGCCAACCATTTTATTTCCCACCATGATACCAATGGTTTAAGACACAATATTTACTATTTTACGCGCCAATTTTTAAGCCCCTTGGTTTTGCTGACAGAAACTTAGATTGTGCGGCAACATGTTGCTAACAGATTTACCTCACCCTAAGGTCTGTGATGTCAACAAGCAAAAGAGCTTCGTTTGCCCTCAGGCGTCACTTTTAGTAGTGAAGTTCATAACTTTTGGCAAAAGGTTTTAACCAATCAGAATGAAGCATCTTAGTTGTGTTTATTAAACGCTGAAATGTGACCTTGGTGGACACGTTGGAGAATCCAGTTTAGTTTCCAGTTGCTCCAGTTTCCAGCTTTGGCACAGAAATGTTGACGTTGGTGTGAGTTTGTTTTATTTTGAAAGCTGCTGACTTGTTGACATCAAACTAAATGCATGAGCAGTTGAGCTGCTGCCTCACTTTCATTTGTCTCATGAGTTTGTGATGATGTCATGGACTTTATTTAACTTGTGTTTGTGAAACTCAAACCTGGGGAAAAGTGTCTCCTCTCTCTTGTATTTCAAATATTTTGCTGGACCTGGTTTTGGCTCCTGACATGATCTTGTTTACTATCCATTTCCCCCGACAACCCCAAAGGGAAAGACCGGGAGTCCTTTGTTTTCCAGCTATGCACCCGACAGCTGCTCTGCCGGCAAACCTTTTAATATTTGCTGCTCGCATGCAGGAGGTCTCAGGGGCCGTCACACTGCAGCAGGTGCCAGAAGCTCATAAAAAAAGAAACACACACAACCCCGCTGGAAGAGACTTTTAACAATTTGAGTGCACACACTCAGAGTGAAAACACTCAGTGCAAAGACACGCTCACGCTCTCTGATCCCCACGCTGTTGTTCTGTTCCAGCCGCTTTAATTGGGGATTTGAGCCAGGCTCTTGTCTTTCTCACCGTGACGGGATAAAAATAACTCTTTGACAAGTGTCAGAAAAGCAGCCGGGGTGCGTTTTTCTGTCAGCCTGGTGCAGAGATGCATGCTCCAGGCCTGCGAAATGAAGCAGAGTCCACCACCCTGCAAACCTGTGTGTGGACTCCTGTTTCCTGCACCTGTTGAAGAGAAAGTTTCTCCTTGTCACATTAAAGCTGCAGGTCTTCAAATAAAACATGCAGTTTCATACTAACAGAGCCGAGCACAAAGTAAAAGAGAGAGAGAGCGAGCTCCTGTCAAAGTCAGTGAAACCACAACGTAGTCCAGAGAGGAGCTGAAGTCAATTGTCTCTTTTTCTCCTTGTTACAGAAAGATAATGGCATGTGTCACTGCGGGTTTTTGTTGATTTTCATGAAATGGCACGAACACTAAAAATCTTTTAATAGAGCTGCTGAGCTTTCACATTTCTGGTGCAGATGGAAACATCCCCCTCACTGATAAATATCTATGGTCTGATTCGTGAGAGTAAAGTAGTGAACACAGTGGGATTTTACCATTTTTTTCTAAAATTAAAGAGGGGCATAATTTACCTTTTTCACCTTTTTCTGATTAAAGAGGAGTATTATTATTGCCCATACTTAACCCTGTAAAGCCCGACCTATCACCGCCTGTACCGCAGAAACGCAACTGAAAACAAACAAACAAAGCATCCGATCATTTCAAAATAAAACACCATGCTCCTGCTCCCAACTTGAGCAGCCACTTGAGCAAACGAACAGAAAACAGTCTGTTTATGCAGCTGCCTCTAAAACTGCACATGAACAGCTTGAATTTTTGAATTTGCATAATTTCAACTACTGGAAATGCTCCTGACAAATCAGCTGTTTACATTAGTTATTCTCAAGTATCTGCTCAAGTTGGGAGCAGAAACATGGTGTTTTATTTTGAAATGATCGGATTCATTCATTTGTAGTCGGGCGAAAACAGCTGTTTACATGCTGAACGCTTGTTCCTGTGATGATAATAATTGCACTTTTGATAAGGTTTTGCCTTTATTTTTGAAATATAATCAACACTGTTAGATTGTTTTAAATTATTTCAGTTTGTTTAAGTCTATCAGTGCTTTCTGAACATATTGAACACATTTTTAAAAATACCGCGATAATACTGGAAACTGTGGTAATTTTGGTCACAATAACCGTGAGCGTAAATTTTCATACCGTGACAACCCTAATTGTCATTCAGATGTTAGTGAATTACAGGAAAGGCTCACTTTTTTAAGGCAAAGCTGTTTACGTAAACTTAGACTAAATAGAAACCATGTTATTGTTTTGATTTAGATGGAAATATTTCCCCCATCATGTGAAGCAGCAGGGGAGCATAGAGCAACAGTGAAGTGCTAAGTAATGAATAATCTGCAGCTGTGAGCCGTCAGAGAAGAAAGTCCTAATTTTAACACTGGGGGTGACAACTGTCCACACATTGATGTAAGGCGATAAGGGCCCGGGCTGAAAGCTTTGATGAGTCTGCTCTGATGATGGAGCACAGACAGCAAACGGAGCTCAGTGAATTGTTTCACAGAATAAAGAAGAACTGAGAGTTCACCTAAAGGACGGACGGACGCCGCCAAACTGTTGTCTGCTCAGAGGTTACGTCCGGCTGCGAGGGTTTGTTAGGTAAGAGGCGGCTCCTGTTTGTATTTTTAAGCTTCTCAAAAAGGTTTAGAGAGACTCCAGCTCTACCTGCTTCATGTCACTCACTCAGACTCAATCTGCAAATCTGCCAACCAATCAAAACAAACCAAGAGCAAACCCTGTTACTCAACTGCATTACAGCGTTGGGTAACAGGGATGACTTTTTTACAAGAAACTACAAGATTCATGAAGAGACTAGGGGAGGAAAAAGATGGCAGAAGCAGCGCTCTCTGCAGACTAAACATCATTTTTATTCAGCGTAATTAAACCAGAATGATGCATAAAATCCTGGAGGTATTACAGGGAGCAGAGCATCCAGTTGGGTTATAAAATACTTGTGTCATTTCTCTTTAAACAAACTCACTAAAGCAGGATGTGGAAGCGAACACGAACTGTCCTGAAACATCAGGTCACCCAGAAACTAAACGTCACTATCTCTATTTCCAACACATTTAGCGAATTTTTCAGCAATTTTGTGTTTGTTTTCAGTCTTTCATTCACAGGATTATATCAAATTAAACAGTACACTACAAAAAACTGAAATTCAAGCCAGTGTTTGTGTCAAAGTTTTAGTAAAAATCATCTTATTAGACT
Organism: Thalassoma bifasciatum; assembly: GCA_008086565.1. Lineage (NCBI taxonomy): Eukaryota > Metazoa > Chordata > Actinopteri > Labriformes > Labridae > Thalassoma > Thalassoma bifasciatum. The sequence goes on along the minus strand of RPOG01000891.1, from coordinate 12,938 downwards.
TATTTGAGCCGCACTCATCTGAAATGTTCAGTTACCGTCTCTTTAAGAAACATCAAGGGACATTAGAACTCAGGAGGGTTCCGGAATGTTCATTTTTCAAATTCCAAATAAGGTCGTCAAAGGAGATTTAACAACTGTAATGTCGTGACTTTTGCAAATCTTGCTGAATTTTACAAGTTTTTCGGTCTTGATTTTAGTAAAAGACTCAACTTGAGCCAATTTAACCTGAAATATTTTAGCTGCGAGCTGCGTTTTCATTTAACATTTTGGTAAATAAACAATATTTCTGAAGTTTTGATCTTTTTTTTACCTTTCAATGGTTAGTTTCTTCATAACTTAACTTATTTTACCTCAAAATTTCTGCTGATCTTTAAAATTTGACCTTTTTTCTTCATAATCCTGACTTCTTATTGCAAAATGTTGACTGTATTGTTTCAAGATTTTAACTTTTTATATGAATATTTCTGCTTATCTCAAAAATTTGACTTATTTTTCTCTTTAAATGGAAACTTTCTGTTTAATTTTAACTTTCTGTTTCAAAACTTCTGCTTATCAAAAAAATTTGGACTCGATTATATCTCAGGATCATAACACTTTCCTCAAAATTGTGGCTTTATATCACAGAACTCTGACTTTATAACTCAAAATTTTGACTTATTTGGAAAAAAAATCAACAAGCCCATTTTTTTTAAACCAGTGGACTTTTTTTTACCTCAGCATTTCTGCTGATCGTCAAAATTTGACCTTTTTCCTTCATAATCCTGACTTCTTATTGCCAAATGTTGACTGTATTGTCTCAAGATTTTAACTTTTTATATGAATATTTCTGCTTATCTCAAACATTTTACCCTTTTTCCCCCTCTAAATGGTAACTTTCTTCTTAATTTTGACTTTAATTATCACTGAATTTTGACTTTTTGTTTCAAAACGTCTGCTTTTCTCAACATTTGGGCTCGTTTTTATCTCAGAACTTTGACTTTTTAACTCAAAAATGTGACTTATATGGAAAAAAAAACAACAAGCCCAATTTTTTTTTAAAACCAGGGGACTTTTTTTTTTACCTTGAAATTTCTGCTAATCTTCAAAATTTGACCAGTTTTCTTCATAATCCTGACTTTTTATTGTCAAATTTTGACTTAATTATCTCATCATTTCAACTTTTTATGTGAATATTTCTGTTTATCTCAAATATTTTACCTTTCTTCCCCTTAGATGGTAACTTTCTTCTTAATTTTGACTTTTTGTTTCAAAACTTCTGCTAATCTCAGTTTGGACTCGTTTTTATCTCAGATTCTTGACTTTTTTCCTCAAAATTGTGGCTTTTTATCAAAAATTGGACTTTTTAGCTCAAAATTGTGACTTATTCGGTAAGAATAAAATTAACAAGTCAAATTTTTATTTTTTTTAGAACCAGTGGACTTTTTTTACCTCAACATTTCTGCTGATCTTTATATTTTGACCTTTTTTCTCCATAATCCTGACTTTATATTGCCAAATTTTGACTTAATGGTCTCAAGATTTCAACTTTTTAATACGACTTTTTCTGCTAATCTCAAAAATGTTACCTTTTGTCCCTTTTAAATGGTCACTCTCTTCTCAATTTTGACTTTTTGTTTCAAAACTTCTGCTTATCTCAAAATTTGGACTTGTTTTCATCTCAGAATCTTGATTATTTTTTCCTCAAAAATGTGGCTTGTTATCACAGAACTTTGACTTGTTAACTCAAAAATTTGACTTATTTGGCAAAAAAATAAATTTCAACAAGCCAAGTATTGGAGATTGGCTTCCATAGTATTTTCTCATCATAAGCTTGGATAAAAAGAAAAAAAAAATTTAGTTCTCCTGTGCAAAAACATAAATGTTGCCCCAAAATCTTAGTTAAAGTTAAATTAGATTTTGAGTTGTTAAAATTTCCAGCTGACACAGAGTTTAGTTTTGAAGGAAAAGAGTTGAACTACCATAGATCTGCAGTTGGTTTTTAAAAGTGCATTTCCACTGCAGCATTTTCTGTCTGTGAGTGCAGTTTTGAAAACGGAGTTTCATGTTTTCAAAGCTGCAGAATAATGCCAGTATCTCAGTGCAGTTTTGCTTTATTATAAATAACAATGTTGTGTATAATAAGCCAAGAAAAACTCAAAACATTTTAACATGTGTGTGTGTGCGGTTCCTGTTGCTCCCACAGCCCCAAGTGGACACTTTAGGAACTGCAGTTAAACGAGCATTTCTTTCAAAAACAAGAAGTTAGGAGTCTTTGAGTTAGTTTTATCGCTGTATTTGTGGTCAGAAAAAAACTGCTCTCCATTGGCTGAAGTCCAGCATGTGATTAAAACCCCAGACCCAGCGAGTGTGTGAGTGTGAGTGTGTGAGTGTGTGTATCAGTCTCTCAGCTCCTGAGAGTCTGGGAGTGTGTGCTGGGACTGAGCCAGCTGGTATAAGAGCTGTTTGCATAAAGAGCAGAGATGAGACAGAGGCTGTGCTGCAGCTCTGGGACCGTCCACAACTCTGTGCCGCTCTGCAGCGAGAGCGAGGGCGAGTCCACGAAAACTGTTCAGCTGTGGAGACGGAAAACCAGCCCTGCAGGTCAGACTCCGGAGGATAGAAAAACATTACGGCGGTTTGTTTTTGAGATTTGAATTCTAATATGTGTGTTTGATATGACGTAACTTTGCTCTCTCTGAGTGTTTGGATCATGTGCTGTGATCCCGGCTCAAGTTTTCAAGTTGTTGTTTCGATGTCGCAGATTATAGTGAGGGATGTTTTACTTTATTGACTCTATTTTGTCGATATTTGCCTTCCTTAAGATTTCCATAAGTTTTTAACCCATTTCCCAACAGGTTTCACACATTTCTGTGACATTAAATCTTCATCACTTCTCTCAAACCCATCTCATAGTTTCAGCGTTTCACTCCAAACCCTAAATTTGGATCATCCTGATGAATCTTTAATACTGAGGAATAACAGCTGAATAACTCACATGAATTTAAAATAGGGGCTTTTTTTCCAAATCTGAAATGGGATTAAGATTTCTTCCTTGCTCACAGTTTGAAGCTGAGTTTGAAAAGTTGGACGTTAAAGGGACAGTAAGGGGTTTTTTTGACAGATTTTGAAATAGGCTCATTCTGTTGTTTAAGCTTCTTTATGACCAACAATTCAGGTGAAAACTTTTTTCTTTTGACACTTTTTGTCCTCAAACTGAAACAAGTTAGACAAAGAAACTCAACAACTAGGGCTCTTTCAGGACTAGAATCGTCTTCAGATATTTATTGGGAGTTATGGCACACATCAAGACATTGGGACTGAAAAATAATGTTAATAAATGACATAAAGGTCAAAATCACAAACAATTCTGACCTTTTGCGCATGTTAACCATCTAACATTTTGACATTTTATGCCTGAGTTACCTCTTTTTATCTGATACCTTTGACTTTTTTACATAAAAATAACAAAGTTTGGCTCAAAATTTGGACTTATTAATCCCAAAATATTAACTTTATTCAACAAAATTCAACTTTTTTATCTTAAGATGTTGACTTTTTGATCCTTAAATTGTGACTTCTTTCTCAATTTCTCTCAAATTTTTGACTTATCTGAACAGATTCAACATTAGGCTCAAAGTTTGGACTTTTAAATCACAAAAATTTGTTAGTTTTTTATATAATTTTGACTTAATGTTTGACTCAAAATTGGACTTTTTGATCTAAAAATTTTGACTTTTTCTCCCAGTCTCAACTTTTGTGTCACAATTTTGACTTTATTTCACAAAATCTGACTTTTTAACTAACATGTTGTCTTTACAATCTCAAATTTTGACTTTTAATCTTAAAATTTTGAGTTTTCAGTCTGAAAAAGCCTCCACACGAGACTCAGAGTTTGAACTTTTTAATCTCAAAGTTTAGGCTTTGTCTCAAAATCTCGTCTTATTTCTCATAATTTTGACTTTACCTCTCAAAATTTGGCTATTATGTATGTAAAAATGTTGACTCTTCGTCCCAATTTTTTAAATTTACTATCTCAAAACCTTGACTTTTTAGCTGAAAAGAATGACATCTGGCTCAAAATTGGACTTTTTGATCGAAAAATCTTGACTTTTTGTCCCAGTCTCAACTTTTGTGTCATAATTTTGACTTTATTTCACAAAATTTGACTTTTTATCTTAGATGTTGACTTTACAATCTCAAATTTTGACTTTTAATCTTAAAATTTTGAGTTTTCAGTCTGAAAAAGCCTCCACACGAGACTCAGAGTTTGAACTTTTTAACCTCAAAGTTTAGGCTTTGTCTCAAAATCTCGTCTTTTTTCTCATAATTTTGACTTTACTTCTCAAAATTTGGCTATTATGTGTGTAAAAATGTTGACTTTTTGTCCCATTTTTTAAATTTACTATCTCAAAACCTTGACTTTTTAGCTGAAAAGAATGACATCTGGCTCAAAATTGGACTTTTTGATGTCAAAATTTTGAACTTTGTCTCATTCTTAATTTTTTTTTTTTTCAAATAATTTTGACTGACAAAAAGAATTCTAAACAGAGTCAAGTTTTCTGTTTTTCTTTCTTAACTGGCTGAAATGGGCTCCCCTAATCATGACTCATCTGTTGGTGTTGTAATCTGTTAATGGTGTTTTTCCCTAAGACGTCTGAACTTCTCTGAGACTTTGGGGTTTCGTTGTGAGCCGTTCAGATCTGTTTGGCTGGTCTCATAATCTGTGACATCTGCTCCACTCTGCTCGCTTTCATTTCAAGAGACAAATAGAAAAAAATAAACCGAGGGAACGGCACAAGCTGCTTATGCAACACCCACCGTGTTGTTGTCAGAGACGCCGCGGGAGACTTGATGAGTCTGAGATGGCGTCTCCGACAACGAACGCTGGAATCTACCATCAAATCAACACACATGAGGATAATTGGAGACGTCTTAAAGCTCCACTTTGGTCCCTAAATCTCTTTTCTCCAGCTGCTTCCACATGAATCATTTAAGAAGAGACGCTCACTCACAAACTTTCTCTAAGCTGGTTTTTAATTCATCAGGTTTTTCTTAGCTCTCCATTAGTAAGAAGACATTCAAGTTTTAACACAAGGACGAGGATAGTGTTGTTCTTTTTCCAACCTCCCTGTTTGAAGTTTCTGTTTTCTATTTCTGTGAAAAGTTTCTTCAAGTGTTTTGTATTTTCTTCTTAGTCTTGTTTTCTGTCTCTTTTCTTCGCAGGACTCTCGTAAAGGCATGTTACTGACTGAAAAACATCACAACACAGGAATTAACCCGAGTCGGACTCTAACGTGACGGCAACTGGTTATGAAAATCTGCGCTCCAAGACTGAAACGGTACGACTTAAACTCAATCCCTTAGTCATCAAGACATCCAAATTTCTGTGGAGACACATTTTTGAAAACTTTATTGTATGAGCAATCAGAAAAACCATGTTTCTATTTACCCTGATATTTATTTTACAAAACCCTGGATTCAGTATTTTAGCCATTTAACTTTGTGCTGTCTGTTTCTCATCTTTGTCCACAGTTGTTTACATTGTTTACTGCTTTATGTGCCTTTAATTGTCCCTTAGGGGTCACTTTTCTTTTTTATTTGAATATTTACTTAGAATGAAGTCTATATTCTGATCAAGACAAATAAAATTGTTACTTTGTGCACTAATCCTGGCTACTCAGAATCAAAAATACAGTATAAAAAAAGAGAAATCTTACAAAAGGTTCCAGAAAAAGACAATGGTTAAAACTTGACTTCATTAAAATTCAAATGTTGACTCTTAAATCTAAAAAAATTTGACTTATTAGCTCAAAAAAAGCAACATTTGGCTCAAAACTGGAATTTTTCGATATCAAAATTTTTGACTTTTTGTCTCAATCTTGACCTTTTTCTCGTAGTTTTGACTTAACTATCTCAAAATGTAGCAGTCTGATGTTAAAATTACACTTTTTAAGCTCAAAATTTAGACTTTTGATTGTCAAAGTTTGAACTTGGTGTGACAAAAATGTTCCCAAGAAAGCCAAGTTTTTGTTTTGGTTTTTTTTAACTGGCTGAAATAACTGTCATGACCATGACTCATTCCCGGGTGTTTTTCCTGGATTTTCGTCCTATAATATTTTCTTTTTTCTCATAATTTGACTTTAATACAAAATATGTGACTTCTTTATCTTAAAATGTTGACTTTTCAACTTCAAATTTTTGATTTTGATCTCAATTTTTCATTTTCTCTCTGAAACAATACAACATCAGGCTCAAAGTTTAAACTTTTTGATCTTAATATTTTGGCTTTCTGCCTCTAAGTTTCGTCTTTTTCACATTATTTTGACATTATTTTTTTGTATATTGTGTTTTATTGAAGTGACCAGACATTAATATTTCAATAACTTACATGTAAGGTTAATTTTAATGTTCAACACACGTTGGAAGACCGTGTTCTTTAACTGTTGGACTATTTGCTCACGAAGTTGTTGACTAAGTGGTGAACCTGGCCCAATCTTTGCTTGTGAATGACTGAGCTTAGACTTCTAATGTTAAAATGACATTTTTTGGCTCAAAATTGGAACTTTTTAATCTCAAAATGTGGACTTTTGTATGTCAAAGTTTGAACTTGGTGTCACAGAAAAGTTCTCAACAAAACCAAGTTTTTGTTTTTGTTTTTTTAACTGGCGGAAATAACTGTCATAACCATGACTCATTCCCGAGTGTTTTTCCTGGATTTTCGTCCTATAATATTTTCTTTTTTCTCATAATTTGACTTTAATACAAAATGTGACTTCTTTATCTTAAAACGTTGACTTTTCAACTTCAAATTTTTGATTTTGATCTCAATTTTTCATTTTCTCTCTGAAAAAATACAACATCAGGATCAAAGTTTAAACTTTTTGATCTTAATATTTTGGCTTTCTGCCTCTGAGTTTTGTATTTTTCACTTTATTTTGACATTATTTTTTTGTATACTGTGTTTTATTGAAGTGACCAGTCATGAATATTTCAATAACTTACATGTAAGGTTAATTTTAATGTTCAACACACGTTGGAAGACCATGTTCTTTAACTGTTGGACTATTTGCTCACGCAGTTGTTGACTAAGTGGTGAACCTGGCCCAATCTTTGCTTGTGAATGACTGAGCTTAGACTTCTACTGTTAAAATGACATGTTTTGGCTCAAAATTGGGACTTTTCTAATCCCAAAATCAACTTTTCTAGCTCAAAATTTAGACTTGGTGACCAAAATGTTCTCAACAAAACCAAGTTTTTGTTTTTTGGTTCCTTAAATGGCGGAAATAACTGTCATAACCATGACTCATTCTTGGGTGTTAAAATCTGTTAATGGTGTTTTTCCTGGTTTAGTTTTTCTCTAAGATGTCTGAAATACTAAAGAAGGGTCCCTGGAAATTTGTGATGTCAAAAAGGTTTGGAACCACTGGCTCATACAAGGTTTCCAAAAATGTGAAGTTTTGATTTTCTCTACAGGAATCCCACAGGAGTTAAAATCCAAACACTGGTTTGTGTGACGTCTCTGAGTGGATGAACTTTTTGTGTCTCCTCCTCACAGGTCGGGGGTAAGATGTTCGTGGAGTCAGTGGTCCGATGGGGGGCGTGGAGCGTCCTGCTCCAGTTTGGACTGGGCGTTTCCGCATGGAGCTGCCCTCCACGCTGCGTGTGTCGACCCGAGACCAAAGAAGTGATCTGCTCGGGGAAACACTCCAGCTCGGTGCCGGAGGGTTTTCCCGGCGATGCCAAGCGTTTGGATTTATCCCACAATAAGATTAAGACCGTGGGGCGCCGACAGTTCTCTGGGCTTCAGCAGCTTCAGGAGCTGGATCTCAGCGATAATCTCATCTCCATGATTGAAGTGGAGGCTTTCCAAGGCCTGCAGAGTCTCAGGACGCTTCGGATTAAGAATAACAGACTCAAGATTATTCCAGTCGGGGTGTTTTCCGGCCTCTCCGGTCTGCGCTTCCTGGATTTGAGCCAGAACGAGATTCTGGTCTTTCTGGACTACACTTTCAAAGAGATGGTGAACTTGCAGACGCTGGAAGCCGAAGAGAACGACTTGGTTTTCATTTCCCAGCGAGCTTTCTTCGGTCTGCAGAACCTGCAGGAGCTCAACATCGACCGCAGTAACTTGACGTCGGTTCCCACTGAGGCGTTATCGCAGCTGCAGAGTCTCGCTCGTCTCCGCATGCTCCGCCTCACGATCCAATCACTGCCCAACAACGCTTTCCGGAGACTCCACCGACTGCGTAGCCTCATCATCGCCAACTGGCCAGCGTTGGACACAGTTGCCAGCAACAGCCTGATTGGTCTAAACTTGACGTCTCTCGTCATCAGCAGCTGTAACCTCAGCGCCATCCCTTACGCCGCGCTTCGCCACCTCGTGTACCTGCGCTTCCTGGACCTGTCCTACAACCCCATCACGGTTATCCAAGGGAATCTACTCGGCGACCTCCTGAGACTCCAGGAGCTGCACCTCGCAGGAGGGAGCCTCCTCCGGATCGAGCCAGGAGCCTTTCGAGGGCTGGCGTACTTCCGAATGCTTAACGTAACATCCAATCAGCTCGTGACGTTGGAGGAGAGCGTCTTCCACTCGGTGGGGAACCTTCAGGTGCTGCGCTTGGACGGGAACCCGCTTTCCTGCGACTGCCGCCTCCTTTGGGTCGTGCGTCGCAGATTGCGCTTGAACTTCGACGGACACCAGCCCACGTGTTCGTCGCCTGACGCGGTGAGGCAGCGTGAGTTCAGAGACTTCTCCGAGAAGGAGCTCCCGAGGTTGTTCACCTGTCGACCAGCTCGCATCACAGACCGCCGCCCTCAGGAGGCGCGAGTGGAGGAGGGGACTTCGGTTCTGTTTTCCTGCAAAGCGGAGGGGGATCCCGCTCCTGACATCACCTGGATTTCCTCGCACAAAAACGTCGTTTCTCAAACGGGACGAATCAGAGCCCTGCAGAACGGGACTCTGGAAGTGCGTTTTGCTCAAGTTCAGGACAGCGGCATTTATCAGTGCCTGGCGGGGAACGCGGCTGGCAACGACAGCCTCACCGCCGGCCTGTACGTGAAGGGGCTCCCTCGTAACAGAACCATCTCTTACCTCGCGGAGGAAGCCTGGGCCGAGCCGTCAAATCCCCAAGCGGCAAACTCCTCGGCTCAAATGGCTAAGCCGTACCCGTTTGACGCAAAAACCCTCGTCATCGCTACCACCATGGGCTTCCTGTCGTTCCTCAGCTCCGTCGCCATCTGCTTTGTTTTCATGTTCTTCTGGAGCCAGAGCAAAGGGCAGATTAAACACACGGCGACTATTGACTTTGTGCCACGCTCTTCCATGGGTGGAGGAGGGGACGGAGGTGACGGCGGACGCTTCACCATGAAGCTGATTTAAACTCAACAACAAGACGAACTTGTTTTTTTCTTTCTGAACCCGTTTGGGACGATCGAGGGCAGGGAGCTCTGTTCAGTGGACGCCAGATCTGAACTGGTTCGCTCACGTCTAAATTTAGAGTGGAAAGTTTCACCTCAGCACCCTCTTTGCTGTGTTATACAACTAATGAATATGTCATGATCCTGGAATAGAAGGATGTGAGATTCGTAGGCCGGGCTGTCTCACGGTTAGAGCCTCTCACGGTTTGTTTCCAACAACTATAAAAGGAGACGAGCGCTCGGCGAGCACAGGAGGGTTTTTTTTATGTAGCATGTTCTTATTAGATTCTCTTACTTTACACTCGTTTTGTCACATTTAAGGGTTTCTGCATCGCTGAAACACATCAGGTGCTTGTTGATCCGTTCTGTACGAGTGTGCTCTGCTTTATGACTCCAATTGTCAATACAAGGCTTAAAACACTTGACCTTTGACCCCCCTGTTGCTATTTCTGCGAGCCCTCAGGGGATCAGGTCAAAGACTGCTAATTCAGCATCTGTGGCTGTGAAACGCTCTCATGTCAGGAGCAGACCGCAGAGCTTTTCATACCTGCAATAATTCAGAACAAAAGAAACTGTTTCTCAGCTTTTTGGTTCATTTTTCTGACATTTCAGCGCGTGCTCTCCGCTCTGTTAGGGGTGTTACGGACTTTAAAGTGGTCACGTGACAGTGTAAATGATTAAAACATAGCATAATGTACATATAGGAATGTACCCTTTCCTTATTTCATGCGTAGAGACGGCGCTTTAAGTGGGTCAGTACGTGCCGGTACACAGCAGCACTGCTTCTTGATTTATCCTCATGGTGTTCTGGGACTTTTTCAACATAAAGTTCTTTTTCTGTTCCTCTTCATGTCACAGATTAAAATATTTATCCCCACTGGGACTTCCAGAGAATTCCCTTTCCTGATTCTTAAAAGTATTTCATTTACCGAAATAAGGCTGGAAATCTCTCAAAATGAAGTTTTACATTTCTAAGATTTAAGTCTTACTTTTCTCAGAATGAAATTGTGAATTTCCATTAATGAAGTCCTGCGTTTCCAAAGAAAAGAAAAGAGAATAGTCACTGGCTTTTCATAATGTTTTAAATTTCTCTAAATACAGTCCTAGACATTTCAATTTAAAATCTCTATTGCAACTAAAAGTGCTTTTCAACCACAGAAACTTCCCCAAGTTGCCAAGAATTCCCTTTCCTCTGTTTCGAAGTAATTTATTTACCAGAATAAAGTTATAAAGTCCTCAAAATAACATTATGAATTTCTCAGACCTAAGACGACGTCTCTAACATTGAAGTCGAACTTTTCCCAGAATAAAGTTGTGAGTTTCTCAGAATGATGTCCTACATTTAGCAATTTCTGTGAATGATGTTTTCAAATTCCCTAAACACTTAGATATCTCAAAATTGAGTTATACCGTTCTCAGAAAAATGTTCTACACATCTAAAAGTATCCTTTACATTTCTCCAAATAAATTTAGGACATTTGTCAGATTTAATTTGAACATTTCTTGGAATAAAGTCATTTATTTTCAGTATAAAGTCATAAAAATGTCTAAATAAAGTCATGATACCTTACAGAAGAAGTTATATCTTTTCAGAATTAAGTTGAACATTTCTGAAATTAAAGCTTTTAATATAAAAAAAAATCTATGTATTTCCCAGAATACACTTGTAACTTTATCAGAATAAAGTTTTATATTTCTCCAAATTATGACGATTGAATTTGTCATAAAAAAGTCGTTCATAATTTGGAAGTTAGACTTACATCTCTCAGTGTAAAGTTTTACATTTCTCCTATTAAAGTGGTAAATTGCTCAGAATTTAGTTTCTGCATTTCTTAACAAAAAGTCTTAATAATTCAAAAGTAAGTCACACAAAGTTACTAATCACCCAGATTGAATTCAGACATTTCTATAAATAAAGTCGTGAATTTACCAGACAGAAAAACTCATAAATTTTTCATTATTTAGTTGAACATTTCTCAAATCAAAGTCTTGCATATTTAACAACTAAGTCATGAAGTTCTCGGAATAACTTTGTGACTTTATTAGAATAAAGTTTTACATTTCTCAAAATTATTTCTCAGAAAATAGTTGTAAATTTCTAAGAATAAAACTGTTAATTTCTCAGAAAAAAGTCATACATAACTTGGAAGTTAGACTTACATCTCTCAGTATAAAGTTCCACATTTCTCCTATTAAAGTGGTAAATTGCTCATAATTAAGCTGTACATTTCTTAACAAAAAGTCGTATCAATTCAAAATTAAGTCACACAAAGTTACACAGTTATGAATTACCCAGATTAAATTCAGACATTTCTATAAATGAAGTCATACATTTTTTGGGATGCAAGACGTGCATCTCAGAATAAAGTTGCACACATTTAGAATTATGTTGTTAAGTGTAAAAATCTAATTAAAAAATCATGAATGTGATAGAAAGAAGAAGTCATACATTTTTCAGAGTAAAGTCATCAGTTTCTTAGAAGAAAGTCGCACATTTTTAAAAATTAAGTCATAAATATGTCGGTGTAATTCTTAAATATATGAGTTCCTCTGTCTGGTAAATTCATTTTCAGAAAAAAAAGATGTAAAGAATTCAGAATAAAATCATGAAAGTACCAGACAGAAGAAGTCATATATGTTTTTGGAATTAAATGAAAGCTTCTCAGAAGAAAGTCGTACATATTAGGCTAAAGTAATAAACATACTAAAGATTTACTTGCATAAAGTCAAATGTTTTTCAGAATTAAGATCATTTCTCATATTAAAGTCGCTTATTTCTTAGAGTAAAGTCATGAATTTACAGTAAAGAATGATAAAGGCTGAATATCTTTGCAGTTAACGAACTTTCTGTTACTTTCCATGGTGTTTTTGATGTTGTATGGATGTTCCTGTTTTCTTACTGCCCTCTAGTGGTGTGGTGATGCAGTGCAACTACTTTTTTTTTTTCATCGTTTCTGGTTCCTGAGGTTGAAAAGCACCATGGAGAGTAACATCATCAGTTTAATCTTTGTTATCTTTTATCAACACTAACATGTAAACAAAGAAAGTACCGGCACTTTTCCTCACTTAAAGCACTGTTTGGTCCAAACTGGACGTCTGTTTTCCTTGTATTATACTTTCCCCTCATCACTTCATGCTGTGATTTCTTTTTTTTTTTATAATTAAGAAAGCTCTTTTTGTATCTGATCATCCACACAGAGTGAAAACATGTGCCTCAGATCCATTTTCACCGCTGACAGAGAGAATGCTCACCTGATCACAGTTATCTTGTAAATATTTGGGTCAAGGGCGTTGCCGTTGACGTGCGCTGGCTTAATTCTATCATTTTATCTAGTTCTGGGGATTAGTGTCACTCAAACATGCCACTCTGGTTGTGTGGAAAGGTAACACTGCTCACAAAGCTTTTTACTCTGCAGAGACGGGAATGATGCACTCCAGAAGTTGATTTACAACCGTGTTCATAAATGACTTGTTTTTTCATTTCCACTTTATTAAATGCAGACTTTAAACTTTGATTGTGTCAGTGATGTTTGCTTTCTCTT